>VZRF01003198.1:1915401-2022251 GCA_013396875.1 Vireo altiloquus
AGAGAGAGAGAGAGAAGAAAAAAAAGCCCTCTCGCCTGCTTCGAGATTGCGAGGTCTTGAATGGGAGAGCTCGGTCATTCAGAGCAAACCCCAGCCCAGCACAGCCCGCCCAGCTCCTCCAACGCTCCCGGAGAGGGATGGGAGAGGGGACGGGCTTTGCCACGGGGGGTTCTGAGCCCCGCGGACCCCAAATCAACCTGCTCCCACTTCCCACTAGAAGGGCTGGGAGGAAAAAGGCGCCCGGGGGGGTCCGTCCTAGCCCGCTCTCATGGCCGGCCCGGTGGTCGCAAGCCCCCGACAGTAACAATGCTTTGGGGCGCAGGGACGGTGCCCGAGCCGGTGGCGGAGCGCTGCGTTCAGCGGCGCGGCCCCGCCGGGAAGGGGCGAGGCGGCGGCGGGCAGCCGGGAGGAGCCGGCCGGAGCGAGCGGTTCCGGGAGAGCCGAGTCAGCTCTCAGCCATCTTGAGCTGCCCGGCTGAGAACCGAGACCGGGAGCGCGTTAAAAATAAAATTTAAAAAAAAAAAAAAAAAAAAGAAAAAGAAGCACTTGATAGAAATTCTTATATTCACATCCAAGTTTTCAAAGATTAAAAAATATTAGACATTGACCAATGGTCAAATGTATGATATAGGTACACCAAAAGGTACCCTTTTGAGGTGTACCTATATATTACATACACATCATCACTGAGGTTTATGTTTTCCAGATTTTTTAATGCTTGATTTCCTTTCCTGGCATTTGCCTCCTCCTTGATTTGCTGCCTTTTCCAGCCCCTCTGGGCTTCCTCCAGGGCTCTGCAGTCCTGGGCCCCTTTCTGCTGCTCCCCCCTCTCCCAACTCCTGAGCAAACTCATTCTCTTCTACAAATTCGTGCCCCCACTTCTTAATTCCAGACCTCTGCTGTTGCCTCCGAGGTCAGATGTNCCGCCCCGCGCGTCACCGGCACCGCCCCCGGCCCGCCCCGCGGCCGCGCCGCCGTAAAGGGGACACGGCCGGCGGTGGGGTCCGGCGCCCACCTCCGCCGCTGCTTCCGCGGAGGCCAGGCTTGGGATGTCCCGTCTTGCCACTGCACCCTGCCTGGCCACCAGCATCCCTACGCGGCCAGCGCTGCCCAGGGTGCCAGTCCATAGAAAAGGCTGATTGCCCTGGAACCAGTGCACATCTGGGTCACGGTTGGCGCTGGGTACCGTCCTCATCGGTGTACACAACTTCCTCGCGAGGGAACTGGAGGGGCAGGCAGTGATCTCTTCTCTCGGGCAACCAGTGACAGGACCCGAGGAAATGGCCTGAAGTTGTGTTAGGGGTGGTTGAGGTTGGATATTAGAAAAAGGTTCTGGTCGGGCACTGGAACAGGCTCCTCAAAGAAATGGTTACACTACCAAGCCTGCCTAAATTCAAAAAGCATTTGGACAACACTCTCAGGCACACTGAGGGTGTATAATTCTTGAGGATGTCTTGTGCAGACCAAGAGCTGGACCCGATGATACTTGTGGGTCTCTTCAGAATATTCTGTGATAAGTGCCCTCAGGAGCCTCTTGTGCCCTCTTGGCTGGCTTCTAGCTGGGCTGTTACATTGCACAGGACCACTTCAGGTGCATTTCCTCCCTGTGCAGAGCAGCAGCCGTTTGTCCCCTGGGGTCTTTCCCAAACCAGCAGCACCTTCTGCTAGAGCTCGGGGCACAGAGGTGTCTCTGTTAACAGCTCTCCCACCAAATGTTTCCGCAGCTGTTTTGTGGGACACTGTATATCTAACCCCTGCCGTATGTGCCAGGCTGCTGGGAATAAAGAACGTTGCTGGTGTAAATCCATTTCCCACTGGCGAGAGTGTCAATGGCTCAAAGCAAAGTACTTACATCAAAAAATGCTCAGGGTCTACAGGTTTATGATGCAGTGACAAGAGGGCAAAGGCTCAGTCAGCGGCTTTGGGATCTGGCCCAAACCCGACCCTTGGGTGACGTTCTCTGCTGGCAATTTGCCTCTGGGAGGGATTTAGCAGGAATTCCCCATCTGCGGCCTCAAAGCTACCGACCAAAATGTCTGGAGACACCACCCAGTAGTGTCTGCTATAGCACCCTATATCCCCAGTGCCTTGGACCACCCGGGGCAGCTTGCTAGAGGGATGAGCATTCCACACTACTGCCTGTATGGGGATTATCCAGGTCTTTCCACACTGTGTTTTACTGGAACCCCTGTGCTTAGGCAGGTCCTGCCAAGAGACCTTTGATAAGAAGACAGTGATGGCTTCTGCTCCAGGACTGGGGCTCACCCTGTATCACCCCTCGGCCACCCCCCTCCATTCCTGCACACCCACTCCAGAGCTCCTGGGGATCAAGTGCCGATTCCTGAAAAGGGAGCGGTTTGCCATGTAAATCCTCTGCCAGGCCTCAAAGCCCATGGGCTGTACCTCTCCTCCAGGGTTTTACAAGCCATCCGGCAGCCGGGACTGGTGGGAGCTGGGCAGGGCAGCATGAGATGTGTCAGAGCTGCAGTCGACTGGCGGGGGCTGTGTGGAGGCAAACCTCTCCTCGAAAAGTCAGCACAAAACTATTCATGACTCTCACTTCTTTATAAACACACACAGTACCAGACAGCCTCCAGTGACAGCCACCATCCCCACCCCAGCTAGCTCAGGGCTCTTCTGCAGGGGCTTCTCAGGCCCTCTGTATTCCCACTGTGGCTGCGCTGGGGAAGCTGGTTGGTATTTAGCAGTATTTAAAAGTGGAAGGTGGAACGGATGGGGCTGAGCCAAGTTGAAAGATGCACCCTACTCTTGGCTGGGAATCCCTCTGTCCTGGGACTGGCACTGGCCATACTGTCATCATACTCACATCTGGATGATGCCATCTCCCTGCCCATGCCAGGGAAACGCCCTTGGCAAGGGAAGCCCCAAAGCCAGGCTGGGTGTTGCAACCCTTCCAAAACCAGCAGGAGCTACCTGGAGGAAGGCTGTAGACATGGCCCCCTCTGCCTACACAGCTCCCAGACCCCTTCCTGACAATGTTAGGGGGCTGATGAACACCAGCAGGAACAACTGCAGGAAGCCTGCCCATGCTTTAGTCTCCCCTCCACCAGGATCTTGGTGTGGGTGTCCCAGCCCATGCCAAGGGTTGTAGCTGAGTGTAGCTGATGTACACACATCCTGGTGTACATCCCTCAACCTCCCACAAGCCTCAGTTTCCCCAACCACTGCCAGGCCATCATTCCCCTTTGCCAGCGGTCTCCTTTCAGCAGCACTTAGTCCTGCTCTGGAAAGACCACTGCCTCTCCCCAGCCTCCCCAGTAAAGTATCAGCATCTCTGCTGAGCCCTCAATGAGCCCTGACTGGTCTGCAAGTACACGCTGCAGAGCCAGGATGCTCAGGCACTTGTCACGAGCATCTAGTATTGTGGTGGTATTGTCTGGTACAATGTCCCTGGGAGCGGGGATGAACTTGGCTGCTCCGCAAAGCCAAGGTACCAAACTCATTTTGGTGTTTGAGGCTTCGGACCCTTCTGAGCTGATGGTAGAGGGAGGGTGTTTGCAGAGATTTACAGAGCAGGTGGCTGTTAAAGTGACACCATCCCTGTTCACCACCACCTTCTCTTGGGAGCACTCCTGAAGGCTCTGGCACCCAGCCCTGCACCTTCCCCAGAAGTCTTGAGCCCTCTGGAAGTGATACAAAGTGCTGTGTTTCTTGGGGCGTTTATAACTCAATTAACTAGTCAGAGAAAAACCATCACTCTCCTTCTGTCCTCTTCCTTGTCAGCCTGATGAGGTGGCTCAGTGTGATGGAGAAAGCTCCCTCCACCCTCCTCCATGTGATTAACATGCTGAAGGCTTTCACTGAAGTTTAAGTTTTAAAGCTGGGTTTAAGGATGTAAGCAACATGCAGGGTGGCAACAGCCTGGTTTCCAACACTAAATCTGTCTGCTTTTGGCCATCCCCTGTTCCTATTTGGAGTGGAGAAGGAGGGAAACAGCCCCATGGAAGAGGCACAACACAGAGGTCCCCATGGTCACCTGCTGACCCAGCCCAGGGCACACCACCAACATGCACCACTTGTGCCTGGCCATCCCATGGAGTCACACTTGTCCCTCACACACTGTCACCTGCCTGCTGTGACATCCTCCCAGCCCAGTACCTGTTGGGAGAAGATGCACATGTGTGTATATGGTGCATTTGAAGGGGAAAACCTCCTGTCCTCTGACATTAATAAAATGGGACCAGAAGCAGGGTGTGTAGCCTCGTCCCCACAGCACACAAAGCAGGTTCCCAGCCCCCCAGCCACTAGGATCCAGCGACACATCTGATATTGGAAGCTGGGAACAGGTCTGGAATGGTGTGCTGGGTGCAGGGATGGTGATGCCCTTGTTGCCTCGTGGGAGAGCCTTACCCTTGTGCAATTAGTGCGCAAGTGGGGCTCCTCTTGTGGCAGAAATGCTGGGCTGTCTCCCTTCCTCCCTGAGCCTAAACCAAAGTGGGCCAAAGAGGATATTGAGGGTTGACCAAGAGAGATGGCATGGCAGGGTGATGGAGGGGAGCTCTGCTTTGGTTTGAGCAAATCTGGGGTGGAACAGCCCAATCTGAGTTTGAACGGCCAAATCCAGGGGTGCACAGCCAGCCAGCCATGGAGCAGGGGTGGTGCTCCAGGGCTCACAACCTTGGCTGAGCTCGGGCTGCTGGTGGGTGCTGGTGAGTGCAGCAGTGGGTCCGGCAGCTGCAGGGCTGGAGCGGACGAGGGCTGGTGTAGCTCCCTGCTTGGTGGGGTTTCTTTCTATGCAAATGCCTGGGAGCAGCTGCCCTGCCGGCGTGACTCATTTCCTGCTCTTGTGTCACATTCTGGTCAGGCCAGTTTGGCAAAGGCTTTCTTCTCTCCCTCCCTGGCTTCTCCTCCTTCTCTCCCCCACCGCCGAGGGCTGGGATGTGCATTTGCTCAGTCCCTGGCAGGATGAGGCAGGATTTTCAGGAAACTGCGTCAAAGCCACAAAACCTCCATATATATTTAAAAAACCCCAAAACAACCAAACAAAAAAATCCAGCACAATTTTCTTTCATTCTTTTTTTCTGTGCATGATGGAGCCTGGTGGCCAGACAGGCTCCTCTGCTCTTCCCCCTCCTGGGGCGGCTTCTTCCCCTGAGACCCAGGGGACAGGACCTGGTAGAAAAGCTGTAAAAGTTTCCTTGGTGGACAAGGGGAAAGAAATGCAGCTTGGTCTCATTTTACTTTCTGCTGCCAGTTGGAAAGGTGTTGCCAGAGCTGGGCTGCCAGTGGGCAGCCTTTAACAGGGGATAACTGGTGAGAGCATCTGGGGGAGCTGCCATCCCTGGAATTTGCCTGACATTTCTTTTTCCTCTGCAGAGCTCTGGGGCAGCCTCACCACTGCACTCTGAAAAATGTACTGTATGAGGTTAAAAGTAACTCCCTCATCTTAAAAGGGGTCTGGAATGGATGGTAGCAAATGCCAACAGACCTCAGTGTGGTGGGTCTCCCATCACAGGTTGGGGCGAGGGAAGGTAATGCTGGCAGTGAATCCTTCTAGCTGCTCCCACAGTCCATCCAGGCTGGCATTGCCCAAATCCCAGGCCGTGCCACAGGTAGTCACTTTCTGAGGCATTTCCCACCTCATCTGTGTTGTAATGGTGAGGCCAGGATTTACAGCCTCCCAGGTGACCATGCAAGCCCTCCTGACCCAGGGCTCTTGCATTGCTGTGTCCCCATCCCCTGGGTGCAGGGATGCACACATGCACCCTTTGCTGTCCCTAAGACCAGGGCAGAAAGCAGCAGCCCTTTGCCTCAAGCCTGTGGCTAACAGTGGCCCAGTCCTCCCTCTGCACCAGCCTTTCCCCTGGTGCATTGATCTCTGGTGCAGCATCCCGCACCATAGTGGGGCATTTCCCTGAAGGAAGGATGGAGCTCCTCAGTGCTGCCAGCCCAGCCACAAGCTTGGGACATGAGGATGATCCATCAAATCTGATCATGGGAGATAGGATGGGAGCAGGATATGATCCCACTGCCTCTGTTCCCATCTGCAGATCGATTCAGCCACTCTCCCACCAGAAGGCCCCTGTGGTGCCTGCCCAGAGCAATGTGTGACGTTTGCAATCTTCACATCAATTTCTCAGCCTTCCTGTTCATTTTCTACATGTTCCCTGCAATTCAGTTCAATGACCCAGTGCCACACACATGCTAAAAAGCCCCCTGCCAGGCAGCTCTTGGGCTTTCCTTTGAAGGGCAGAGCATCCAAGGCTGCCATACTCTGTGCATCTCCCAAACTCAAAGCCTCAAAGCTGAGTGGTGCCACGGAGCTCCAGTTTGGTGCAACTGGGGGAAACAGGCAGGTGAGGGCAGGGGATTGCTTCAGAGCTGCGGCCCATGCACTCACTGCTGCTGGAGCTCAACTTCCTCTCAGCCTAAAGGTCTGTTTGCCCACAGTGAAGGGAAGAGCAGGAGGGCACTGGTATAAATTAGGTCAGGAAGCATTGCTAATAAACTGTCACTCCTGGTTGTGTAATGGGAGCAATTACGGGTTTAGGTCTTGTTAAGACATCAGGAAGGAAAACACGACCTGTCTGGGGGTAGGAGTGTGATGGCAAACAAAAAAGGAGGGTCCTGTTGACAGAAGGATGAAGCTGCTTTCGTGTTGGAGGCATTTCTGTCTCATCCTGGTGCGTTGGCAGCCTGGGGCTTGAACAGACTCCTGTATGGGGAATGCAGGGAGTGGGTTCCCAGCTCTCTCTGTGCTGTCTCCTTCCCCTGGGCACCCCAAGGCTCCAAAGTCTCTGGACAGGTGGTTTTAACCCCTCTGAAGTCTCCCTGTCCATGATCCACTCTGCTCAGCTCAGTGCTTGGTGCCCACTATCCCCCCACAGATCCTCCTTTGGGGTTCAGTGAGGACCTGTGGGCAGCAGGGCCTGTGCTGGGCTCTGCCAGGAAAGCCTGGGAGAAACGCCCTAGCTCTTCCTGCCTCTGATGGCCCTCCTTTCCCTGTGGAGCTGCCAGGCTTCCCTTGCTGCCCACCGCCTTGTGCTGCCCACTGCACAGCTGGCAGCAAACACCTCTCTGTCCATCCCTCCCTGCTGCCAGTCTCTGAAGGGATGGTTGGCTGCTGGTGGACATCATCCAGAGCTGGCCAGAACAATCTCAGGGCTCTCCATGAACAAAACCCCGGGGCCCTGACAAACCTGTGATGGGGACACCCGCATCCCCTCCTCAATAGGGGATGAGTCAGGAGAGTGGGAGTCTTCTGGAGTGAATCCAGCTAATGCACACCACTAAGGAGGGGCCGTGACACCTGGCAGCTGGGATTAGCCTTTAACCACCCAAAACATGGCACGGAGGGAGAGGAAATTCTTGAGGCA
The DNA here is from genome assembly GCA_013396875.1 of Vireo altiloquus. Taxonomy (NCBI): domain Eukaryota; kingdom Metazoa; phylum Chordata; class Aves; order Passeriformes; family Vireonidae; genus Vireo; species Vireo altiloquus. The sequence continues at coordinate 1,922,739 of VZRF01003198.1, forward strand.
TCTATTAACATAAAAGGAGTCATACTTTACGTTCGGTCCCACTTATGGCTTATAAATGATTACTGCACCTTTTAATAAATGGTTAATCAAGTGTTAGAGTCCAAACAAGTTGATGGGTTGCTTATTACCACAGTTTATAACCTTTTATGAATGCCTTCTGTCGATGTACTTATAAACATCCCTACCACGTACTTCTCGTGTCTTGACACGTTGGTCACATCTGTTTGAAGTTTATTAACTCTTGAGCTGCTCGCTAACGGCAGGCTGGGGGTATCCCGCTATTTTTCCATATTGATCTGTGTGGCTCAGAGGGCACACCTGCACCAGCTGAGGGGCTGTGTGGGCATCCCCCTTCATCCAAAAGAGGCTCCAGGCAAGCAGGATGCAGCTGCATCAGAAATAAGTTGGCAGCGGGGTGTTGCTCTCATGGGTGCATTTTTTTTTGACCACCAGGACAAACAGCCAAGGGAAGTCAGTGGGAGATTCTTCCTCTCTTGAAGTCATTGAGCCGAGACAGGACGTTGTCCTGGGTCGCCCGTTTGAATCAAAACCACAAGTTATTGGGCTCAGTGTGAGGGGAGTTGGGGGAAATTCTCTGGTCTGCAAACACAGGAGGTGAAACGCAATGATTTAATGGGCTTTTCTGGACTAGAAATCCACGGTAACATCCTTGGCCATCGCTGTTCCTGCCCAGCTGAAGCCCCCCTCCCACCATGTTGCAAATAATGAAATGAAACTTTCAACAAGCTGAATAATCAGAAAACAATTTTCCAATAAAATCATTCCCTGAAATCTCCTTTTAAGGCAAGGACTGGGATTCCCACTGCCGAGCGTGTTCCCAACGCCTCACAGTATTGTTCGGCAGGCTGTGCTGGGGCTGGGCAGGCTGCCACACCGCCCTGTGCCCCCAGGGATGCTCCCTGTCACACGGCCCAGCCGCCCCTCCACTCCAGAGCCCCTTTGCCTTTATGTTTCCCCTTTTGCTGCAAGCTTCTGATAATTTTCCTGTTCAAAAATCAAGTGGGACATATGAGGTGCCATGGCTCCGTACTTGCTCCAGTGTTTTTAACAGCCAGAGAAGGGATTTGTGCATTAAGCAGACGGGCAGCAAGCTGGGTCTCCCTGGTCATCTTAGCCTTAGACACTCCTGGAGATTTTTTTAATATCTAACCATGCTTTTTCCTTTGCTCTCTGCTGTCCAGCCCTTCCAAAGTGGGTACCCTATCTCCTGCAGCAGGAGCATCTCCAGCACGGAACAGCCCTGCTCACTGCCCTCCAGCAGGTTATGATTTGTGGCCAGAGTGTGGAAAGGCTGAGGAAATGAGAATGATGGGAAAGGGCATTAAAAATACTCTTCCCCTGGGAAAAACAAAACCAAACCTGAGGTACGCTTTTTTGGAAAGCCACTGTGGCAATGGCTGCTGCCTGAAATGTGGCTGCAGGCAGTGCTTCCCTGTGGCAGGTGAGTGGTAGGGCATGGAGGGGACAAAGCCTGCACTGAGGCCACTCTGGCCGAGCTGCTGTGGCCTGTCCAAGCACTGCTTCGGTTCTTGTGAACTATGAGGTGACAGGGCAAGGTAAGGCCATTTTGTTACCCAGTGCAAACTCTGCCTGACATGGAATAACTGTTCCAAAAACTATTTGGAGAAGCTGGAGCTTTTGGGCACACCGTGGGTGCCTAGACAAGGAGCTGGGGCATGCAGGGGGCTTCCCTACAGTTTCCTCCCACTCCTGCCAGGTCCTGGTTTCCTGCGCCAGACCTGTGGCTGTGACAAGCAACGGGACAAGGATGCCTGCTGGCTCCCTGGTGTCCCCAAAACTTGGGAGTGAGGCTGGGCGTGCTTGTCCTGTGCTGGAGGGACACGACAGGATCCAGCCAAGCCTGGCTGCTCTGGGACCCTCTCTGGCCATGGCTTGGCCACAGGGCCCCCAGGAGCACTGGGCGTCAACATGTTGGGTCCTGTGCACTGGGTTGTGTCAGGAACTTTTCACTGCACCAAGGTGCTGCTGTGGCCAGCTGTGCCACAAACATCAGCTGGGAGAGACAGCAAGCAGGAGAGAAGCGAGGGAAAAAGACAGGAAAATCAAAAATCCGAAGGGTTTGGATCGTTGTGCTGATCCCCTGTGAGCCCACATTTCTGGGTGCTGTATGACACATCCTTGTGGTCCAGGAGGCTAAAGCATGGAGAACACCTCTTTCCCATGTCTGCTAGGGGACATGCCATGGGATGGGGATGTGCCATGGGAAGGGACATGCTGTGGGGGTGATGCTTTGGCAGGGGGTTGGGGATCAGAACTATCCCTGGGTGCCCAAGTCCAGCCATGCTGGCTCTGTCCTGGGTGGGAAGGGAGCACCATGGGAGTTGGAGCCTCTTGCCGTGGGGGATGGTCCCTTGTCCCACCCATGGGGGCCCATCTCCCACCCCACCCCATCTCCCTCTTTGGCTTCACTGGTGCACCCTCTTTCCCACTGAGGTTCCCAGGCACCGCCATTCACTTTTCAGATGGGAAATGAGCCCCAGCCCTCTCTCCACACTCCAGAAAAAAAACACCAAGAGAGGAGTGAAATAAACAAACAAATCCCTTCCCTCTCCTGGCTTGGCATCTGCTCACAGCCCTTCCATTATTAATTAGAGAAGCTGCCGGCATTATTAGCAACAAACCGCTCCTAATGAAGTTCAGAGCCGCAGATCCAGGAGGGGCTCCCAGACACTGCTTTTCAGAAACCTTAATTAAATTCACTGCCCGAAGGTGCTTTTGGCTGGGGTGGAGGCAGAGCAGTGAGGCTGCCCGAGCTGGGCACGGCCGTGCTGGTGGTGAGCCTTGGGGGGAAGGGTGCCAGCAGGAGAGGGGCACCCCACCGTGCCACAGCTCCACGGTCCCCTCCGGATTTGGGGCTGAACAGAGGAATCAGCTGGGATGCACTGTTGCAAAGGGGGTACTGCCTGGCCACCACAGGAAAGGCAAAAGCGCATTGTGTAATTCATAAATTAAATCAACCAAGTGGCTGGCGATGAGGGTTCCCAGCACTAGGTGGGGTCCCTTGCTGGTCTGGCTCTGCTGTCCTTGCTGGGATGTCCTAAAGGGGTGTCCCTGTGCTCGCATATGCTTCAAAAACTGGGAAGGCAAGAGGTGCGAGGGGGTATTGGGCCAAAGAAGCAGCTGTGGATGGCCGCTCTCCCCCCAAGCCCCTGTCTGGGTAAATAACCTCACTGGGGAACCCAGGTGACCATCAGGATTTCCTCAAGTGAGATGGTGAAACCTGGCCAAGCTGCAGTGGGGTTCTCTTTGGCATGTCCAGCAGGGGCTGTTCTGCACTGGCAGAGCTTGGAGATCCCACTGCTTTGCATTGGGGCTGGGACAGTTTGTGTCTGGATGCAGCTGTGGGAGAGGTTCTTAGGGAAAGGATAGTTTTCACTCCAAACTTCAAAGGAAAAGAAATCCTCGCAGAAATCCTTTCTACTGATTGCTCCCTTTTTGATGCAGGGTGGGCTGAGATAACACCTGCGAAGAGCAAGTGCAAATCCTGCCTAAAGCTGGATTTTGGCTCTCCATGCATCCTTTCCTTTCCCTGTCATCCTTCCTCTGAGCACTGCGATCTCCCTTCCCCCCCCGCCCAGATATTCCACCCTTTCTCTCTGGCCTTAAAGGCATTTATTACTGAGGAGTGTAAAAAGATTACTGCAAAATCGTTCTGCGTTACTGGGAAATCATTGCAACATTAGCTCAGTAATATTTTTTCATAAGTGTTTGCTATGTCGCTTCTCCAACATATTCAGTCTCTGTGCACACATCCACACCCCCACAAATCCCACTGAAGCCAGGAGGCACTTGGCAGAGCACAGGAACACGGACCTGACCTGACACTCACCCCAGCTCCCTCCTTCCTGTGCCGGTGGACGAGGTTGCCATCCCTCGGCCAACTGGCTGCATCCTTGGACCCACGTGCAAGCACTCCCCATTCCAGCTCATTCAAATAGCATGGAAAACCCTGGCTGTCAGGGCACTCAGGCTGACACCCTCGACTCAAGGGGTTTTGCCAGCAGATGTTCATGGAAGATGCTGAACCTGGCAGGTCCTGGGACCAGTCCTTTTGCCCATTTTTTGGGGGAAAAAACAATCCCTTTCCCTCCCACACTTGTACTCCAGAGGCAAGAGACACCGCGTCCCTGGGAGCAGGGGAAGAAGGTGTCAGTGAGGAGAAGGAGCTGCCAAAGGAGTCGCAGAGCCGAGCAGGAGACAGTTGGTCCCACCGTGTTGCCCGCAGAGAAGGACACGGACAATTCTGCAAATACCTTTAATGCACTTAGAATACACAGGAGGAAAAAAAAAAGGTTTAGTGATTCACAAAAATATTACAAAAAGTCACGTGCAGGGGAAACACACCCAGCACTGCAATAGCAATGTAAGAATTTACATTAGAAACTAATATAAAATATTTAAAAACCTCTGCTAGGTCAACTTTCTGTTTGTTTTTTGTCTTTTATAAAAAAAGGAGGAGGGGAGAGGGAAGAAAGGCCATCTACAAGGTACTGGTACACCGGCCACAGAAACACAGGCTCCTTCCAGCCCTGTCAGGAGTGTTCTGGGGCTCCTCCATCCACACGACCCCCGTGCCCACAGACCACACACACACACACACACACACACACACACACACAGAGACACACAGACACACACGGCTGAAGTACTGAAAGGTTCACCTCAGGGTGGCAAGGACAGCCCCAGCGGTCAGGGTTCGCTGTGGTCCCAGTCACCCCTGTGTCCCCTGCCCTGGGAATCTTGCCTTTGCTCCAGGATTTGCAGAAACCATTCAGCACAAAGAACAACTCGTGTCCCCAGTGAGAGGCAAAACCTCCATCCCTTTAAAAAAAGGGAAAAGTTGGTGTGTCCAGCCTGAGCTGGACAAGAGAAGGGTTTTCAAAGACTAGTGTTTGGAGCATGACTGTAGCCAAACTCAGGGTAACAGGACTACAGGGCTGGATGGGTGCAAGAAGCATCCCAGTGCAGGGGCCAGGGCATCACTACAAGCCCCTAGCAGGATGCTGCCTGCTTCCATGGGGCTACAAATTCCCACTTTGGGGAAAGCCAAAAGCCCAGAGCCCCCCAGCCCGTGATCAGTCCCTACCAGGACAACACGGCCACTCACACCCGCCTCCCCTTCCTCAGCCTCTGTGGGTTTTGCATCCTGCTTGCTTCTGCGGGAAGAATGGCACAGGAGCCTCATCACCAGCACCACCGAGCCCTTCTGCTCCCATCCTGCTTGGGGCGTTGTCAACACGCCGTGTTTATGTAGGACCTACCGCACACGGTGACAGCTCGGTCCCTCCCACCCTCGCCGCTCGTGCAGTGGAGAGTTTCCGGAGCCGCGCTCTCGCTGCAGTTGGGCCCCAGGGAAAGGAACAAAGGAGCCATTTTCATCTCCAGCCTCGTCGGGAGTGGAGGGAGAGGGCAAGAGAAAAGACCAGTGTTTGCAAAACACGACAATCGGCAGGAAATTTTCCTCTGGCTTTTTGAGGTTGGGTTTTTTTTCTCTCTCATCCTCTTTTTAAAGAGGGCAGGCACAGCATCAGGACAGTTTAAAAACAACCAGGCCACATCTGCCATGTGCAGCCCTTCCTGGGCTGACATTCCTCTCCTGATATCGGGGCTCCACGAGCCAAATGGTGAACAATCCTGTGGTCTTCCAGCGAGGGAAAGAGATGGGGCAGCCCCTTCACAGCAGACTAGAAATGACGTTTGTGAACTGATGTGCCACTTATGATGATTTTATGGTCTGTCAGCGACTTTAGGGGAAACAGAATCATGGTAGAAATGAAGAGGTGGTGAAGCACGATACACGACAGGTTCACTGCCTGAGAGACAAGTCAATATGGGACCAGGTTTAAAACACATTTGCAACCTCAGGCCTATTCTCCATTTGAAATTTTGGACTCATGTCAAACACAAGGGTTGGGTTTTTTTAAAAGAAAAGAGAACAAGCAGACACTGCACAAGAGAAAAAAATGCTATAAAAATAGTAGGTTGAAACAGAGCTTGTTAGGTCGAGAGCCCTAAATCCAGCTTTAAAATCTTAATAGGTGACCCCCACAAACAAATGAGGATTTTGAGGTTATGCTGGATACAGTCTGGCTGCTGTGCAGGCTGGCATTTATCGATAGGGACAGATGCACAGAATGGAATTCTTGGTTGCTCGACAGTTCGTCTGCCCTTGCAGCTTCACTCCCAGGAAAATTTAAGGCACAATGTGTTCTCTCAAGGGAGGGCAGTCACTTAGAGGACCAAGTCCCTGAGAGGTGGAAGGGCTCTCCTGGTACTGGAGCCCCTCCTCACCTGGTTGGGACGGAGCAGGGGCTGATGCCCAAGACTTGATACAGTGGAGCCAGAAGGTGCAAGGCCACGCTCTGGGCTAGGGGAAAATTCGGCACACAGGTCTAAGAGTTTCCTCTGGCCTGAAGCTTTTCTCCCCACCTGACGTGATGCTGCCTTGCCCTGGCTGGATACAAGCTGGAAAAGCAGGACATGGACTCTGGATGCCAACCTAGGAGAAGGGAAGAGCCAAGCATTGTTTTCAAGTGTTTTGGGTTTTAAAAAAATATTTCTACTGGACCCAGATGAAAAACAACACAACCGTCACTTCTCCCAAGATCATTTGATGATCTGATGGTGTAATTTCAAAAGCCACTCAAGAGCAACTGAATATTTGAAGAGCTTCAGAATATAATTTCAAAACACTGTTGGCAATTCCACGTAGAGTAAAACTAATATGTACTGTCCTCAAAGAATTAGACACAGCAGGCACCACCTATCTAAGCCACTGAAAATATGGTCACAGCAGCTACGAGACTGACTGCTCTGTTCAGATCACACCCTACATACTTTAATAGTGAAATTATACATTCTTTGTCCTGTTTTTAATCAGAAATTGAGAGACAGAGAGTAGTCCTGGCTTCTAGGACTTCTCCTGATTCAGAATTGCTGTCACATGTTGGATTTTCAAGGCTCTTCATCTTTCCAAATATCCGAATTGACCTGCATGCATTGCCAGATTTCTTCAGGAGGGAGAAAGCCTGTACTCACTGCTTCTAAACTGCTTTCATTTCCATCCAGGTCACTGTCTTTGGCCAACACAAGCCTCACAGGTTTTGGTTTCATACAAACCTGCTTCAGGCCTTCTACACAATCTAGAAAAAAATCAGTACCAGTGGGCCTACCATCTCAGCAGGTTTGGGCTAGAAAAACACCATGGCATTTATTAACACTGATGCACTTCCCTCTTTCAAACTACTTCCTCACTAAAATACAAAGATTTCTTTCCCATTTCTTTCACACACAGACATGTCCTCTTGTCCCAAGATGAAAATATCCAAACTTCACATCTCATTTACTTGCCAATGAGTAAGCCTTAGGCATGGATGCAAACTTGATGCGAATGGTGAGGGGATGTCCTGTGTGTCCCCAGCTCTTCACTGCACTGAGTAACTGCAACTTTGTTACTCTTAGATAACTTGCTGAGAGGCAGTGACACAACCAGGGAGCTTAAGGGCTGACTTTGACCAGCTTCTCATAGTTGCTTTAACAATAAGATACAGAATTCTATTTTAGCAATTATTTGTCTAATATTTCCCCCCTTACCTAAATAGGAAGATTTCACTTCCTTCCCTTCAAGTCTTCCCCCCTCAATTGTTATGTGGCTACCAGCAAAGATCTGTGAGAAAGTGTCTCAGAAATAGAGATTTCTGGCATGCCACCTGTTCATAACTCAAATACACAGAACTATATATAAATACATGACATGGAACAAAAATACACACACACAAGGATACTGGGTGGATTATCACATGCATTCAGAGTGCTCCCTCTGAAGTCAATGGAAACCCAGCCCAGAGAGTCTGGTGAGAGTAAATATGGTGAGGAAAACACTTGCATGAGAACTGGAGCACAAGCCAGTTTGGAGGAGGTGCTTTCCCTGTCATGAAGGCTCAAGGAGTTCACAGGGCAGGAGGTCCCAAGCTTTCCAGATGTGTGTCAGAGCCCAGAGAGGGTCTGATGGACTTCTCTCTGCCCCGTGCTGATCTCTGCAGGAACAGCAAGAATTGACCTTCCAAATGTCCCTTCTCCACAAAGATGTGGATTTTAAGCTCCTTTTAATGTGAGCTAGCATCTGGAAACAAGGAAGAGCAGCCAGCATTGTGGCAACAGGCCAGGTCTGCTGTGGCACTCCCAGCAAGCTCGTACAAGAGCATCCATGGGCTACTGTTGGATGGCTTTGGGACAAAATTGTAGTTGCTGCCCTTGCCTTTTCCCCACTGCCACAATCATCTGTTTGCCCATTATCTTGCAGTGGGACACTTGGGCATGTCATTTTTGAAGCTGGACTGGTAGGTTTTCATGCCACTTTCTCACCCACGCTATTCCCTGCACATACATCTACAGTGCAGAAGGGATGCTTAGTGCTAACCAGGACAATGAAAACTGGCCAAGAGATCCCATGGATGAATGCAGCCTGCCACAGCACAGAAACCACTCTGGCTGGCGCATGCAGATATCTGAAAGTTTGTTCTTTCACAGCAGGATTTTAAGATGATCCTCTGAGTTCAGACAAAATGACAAACTCATTTACATGTAAATTGCTTTCATAGCTTTGCAGAAAGGAAGGTTCTGCGGAGCAGTGTTGGACCCTGCATTTGGCCTGCCTTAAATTATAATATAAAAACAATTATAATAATACAAATACTACTTTGTACACAAAGCACGCCCTCCCCTGCAAACCCTGGCATGCTTCGGTAGGTCCTACAGCCCTCTAGTCAATAGTCACCCTCTCTGCACAGAGAGACATTGAGTGACTCGCCTGAGGCCACAGAGGAATTCTGTAGCAAGTCCAAGGAAAGCTTTGTGGCTCCTAGCTCTGCTTCTTGACCAACATTAACCAGCCTCAAATATATGCAGAAAACATCAAAGCTGACTGTGCTGGGAAGAAATTAAATCAGAAAACAAACAGAAAACCGACCTCGGGGTACTGTGCGGCCTCCTAGACTTTGCTGTTTGATCAGGGGAGTTAAGTGTTAAAAGCTTTTGTTATACTTGTATTAGGATCACACAGCAACTGCACACAAACCAAGTTATCTTGTAGGCAGAAAGGGGTGGAAGGAAAGCTGCACCTCCCCTGACAAGGAGTGAAGAGTTGTCACCAAAAGACAATGGGCAGAGGAAGGCTAGGGAATATGCATCAGAAACAACCTGCAGCAGCAGCAGGGGGTAAAGCCTGCGGTGGATTGCTGCAGTGTATCCACAGGGCCAGCAGCTGATGCAGAGACCCAACCTGGCACTGCAGAGATCGGCTCCTCTGCACATTTTGCTCCAAGGAGGAAGCCACAGGGATCTAGAGAGAGTGTCTTTTCAAACTGGTTTTGATGCTTTACAGTTCAAACCTATCTGAAAGAAGGAAGGTCAGCAACAAGAGCCACCACAGCGAGGCTAGAGGGGAAAATGGAGCTGCACTAGAGCACAACCCTGCTGGAACAGGGAGAATAGTTGGCTGCATTGAGGCTGAGTCTCCTCTCTGCTATGCCAGGGCAACAGAGATCTCCACTTCATAGGCTTTCAAGCAGCCCCCGATCCTGCAGAGCTGCTGAAGTTGTCCCTGTGAACAAATGATCCTTTCTAGCTTCTCAAATTCTGTACAATAGCAAGGAAAAAATACTTGACAGTATCTCTTTAAAGATAAACACACTGTAAACAGGAGATCTCCCCCGCCCCGGTAGCTTTCTTCCTCCTGCTTGTGCAAAACCAGAGGTTGCGACCTTCCCTGGGGTTCAGGCACAAGGACAGGATGCACGAGAATAAAGTTGCCTCTGTTTGCAGCGATACCATAGCTAATAGCACCAAGACCAACACTTAAAACATGCCTAATTTGAGGGCAGGGAGGATCTGGATTTGTTTTCCTTGACTGAACTAGAAAGTTCATCTTTAAATCTGTTCAGCTTCAAGCATGTGAGCTTTTGGCCTCCTTTAAACAGGGGAAATACCATTCCGTTTCTGAAAAGAAAAAAAAAAATAGCACATGGAAGAACAGTTCTGCAGTCAGTAAAAGTTTGGCTAACAAAAGGACTCCAGAGTCACGTAAAGAACATTTAATCCATGGATTATAGTCTCGCACCTGGCAGAAATGTATGTGTAAATACAGGCGTGCAGAGCGTCTACACCCTGGGCTAAGGCAGAGGGGAGTTCTGCAGCTAGGAGAGAGAAAGGATTCTTACTACTAATTTTCATAGTTAAATATTTCTCACTCACACTCACACATACGCAGGCTGTTCCCAGAGAGTTCAGCCTTGGGAAGGATAAAGGAAAGGGCTCAGTTCGGTCTGGGCTGGTGCTGAGTAGCTCTTCTTCTGTTTGCAGTGGTTGTGCAGCAAACTCTTTTTATTTGCAGGCAGAGTTTTTACTGCATTAATTATCCTGTGAGTCACTGGGTAATGGACAGTAACTTGGCTCTCCCAGTTGTTAGAAGAGTGTAATTCAGCTCTAATGCAGTGGGTTGTTGAACACGGCATCTGGCAAGATGGAAACTTTCAGTTTCTTTTCAGGCCAGCTGTACTCCTTTGGAAGTTTAAACTGTAAGAGAGTAAAGAGAACCAGTTAATGCATATCACTGCAATCGGCACAGAAAAAACAAAATTGTTGCAAAGGCAGGCAGCCCCATGTTATTATTATTTTTTAAAACAAGAGGCCACTAAGAAAACATTTCCCCATCAGTATGTTTTGGACAGCAGTGGACATTAGATAATGTGGCCTGTCTCAGCTGCCAAAGTAAAGTTCTGAGCTTTCAGCCCAAGCGCTGTTTATTTCATCAGACGAATTTTGGAGGCTTTCTGCCCCCATCACCATTTCCCCTTCCCAACCTCTCTGGAGATTTGCAGTAGAAGTGTCTTCCCTCCTATCTAACCATGTCCCTCTCCTTTCACACAGCCCAACCCCCAGAGCCCACATTTGCTTTAAAGAGGGACTTAGGGCAGCTCATTCAGGGTGGAATGTAGGGGAGCCATCACAGCTCTGTTGGGTGCCAGGCAAACTGTGCTGCCCTGGCTGGGGAGAGCCAATGTGCCTGCACAGCATTGCTGCTCCAGTCCTTCCCACCTCTGGCACAAAGGCCTCGCAGAGCTGTACAATGCCTCGTGCTCACGCAGGCACTCGCCTGTTCAGGCTGTTTTGCAAACACTGGTTGAAGCACACAGAAGGGAGATTTTTTGCCCCAGTCTGGTTTACACAGCACTGGTTAATCCACAGGACTGTCTGTGGATAATCTTTCCCAAACGAGGCAGGTTCACTGGTCCCATCCTGATGCCACTCCTTAGGCTAGGAAGTCACCCCAACATCAATCAAACACAACCACGCAGGGACAGAGTTCCAATGAGCCTTACCACCAGCCCTCCTCACAACCACATGACCACTGACCAAGCATTCACAAAGGTCTCTCAAATGCAGCTCTGGGGTGGGGGTGGAAGGTGTGGGGGTGGAAGGTGTGGGGTGGAATCTCTTAGGCTACAAATCTGCCCCATCCACAGATGAAAGACAACGAGTTCTGCACAGGCATTTCAAGCAATCCCAGTGCCCAGACTGAGGGCCCAAAACACATGGGGGATAGCTCTGAAAGCCTGTTTGCAGGATCATTTTGTTTTCAAAACTGTACTGCACCCAGTGTTGCACTGCCTCACCCTGCGATACTCCTTGACATTCTGATGGGTCTCCCAGGGAGGAATCTCACGGGGACTCAACACCACCAGTGACAATCTGCCCTGGAGGTGGCTAATTCAGAATGATTATGGATATAGTGGTCCTCTCCCAGGAGAGTCCTCAGACCCAGGCCAGCAGCACCGTAGCCCTCCCAGGGGCTGCTTGAATTAGAGAGCTGATACAAGGGGACAGCAACCTGCAAATTATCAATCTTTATCCAATTCCTTGTCTTTCTTCCAGTAAGCACCCTGTTTCTGATGGACGTTAACACAGGCTCAGTGTGAGGTTCCTGCTAAAGGAGATCACCTCCAGCTGCCTGCTCCACAGTGAGGGTGTCTCTAACACAAATTTGCTCCTGACCTTGCTCCATCTGCAGCTGCCCATGAGGGTAACCTGCAGCTGGTATCCATTGATCTTAATATGCCAGGCTGGTGGTTCGTGGTCTGACCCATGATCTGGGGGCACAGCAGGAGGATTCTTCAGGACAGAAGCTACTACAAACACCTGTTCATTATCTTCTGGAAAACAAATTGCTCAAGTCCCATTTATGGTTTTTTATCAACTCAAGCCCCCGGTATAGCTTGCACCATGTAATCTACTGGCCCTGTACTGCCCAGGGAATTCTGAGTTTGCCGTCTAGGACATGTGAGAAACATGCTAAAGATACTCAGACAGATTATTTCACTTAATTTCACTTAACACAGGTGGCTCTTTATGCAGCAAAGGAAAGAGTCCTCACAACGCTTCATTCTATCACATAAACATCATCAGCAACAGTCAGGGCTGCTGAGGAATGCTTTCAGTTGGCCCAACCCGGGATCCTGCAAGTTACAAATCCTTGGAGGAATCTGTATGCTGAAAGATCACATTTCATCCCAAGTATTTTCCTTTTTATAAACAGCACTGGTTCCAAAGCAATCCTCTTGGAGAAGTCATCTTTTGCATTTGTTTGTTTTTCACTTTTTAATTCAGCAGAGTCACAGTGAGTCGGAACCAAACACCCGGTCGCTGTGCCAGGAGCTGCCACGCTCTTTGCCTCAGTGGACAGCGAAGGAACATGAGCCATCCAAAGCCTTCACTAAAGGGCCTTCAAACCAAAGTGCTCCTGGGCTTCCATGTCACTAGCAAAAATGAGCTTTGGATTAGGTTTAACGGGATAAAAGCTGGCCTGAAAGTCACTGCACAGCCAGCAGCGTGCTCCCCTCACTCACACAGTGAAGAACACCCTGGCATTAAGTCAACTCTGGATTAAACAATTAGAGCCCTGAGATTTTCCTAGGGGGAGGGGAGCAGAGCAAGGGATGGGAGGGCTGCTCTACAAGCCAAGGAAAGTTTCTTTAGAGTCTGCAGGGAGCTGTAAAAAATGGGATTAAAAATATTACATGTCATTTCTGCCACTGCTCTTTGAAGTCAAGCAGAATATTTATATGGCATGCATGGGAGACGGGGTGTTAAATGTTCCCCAGGAAGAGATCACATGGCAGTGGGAAGTTTAGTACCAGCTTTATAAAGCTCCCCTGGCTGTTGCTGTAATGCTTCCAGACTGGTGATGGTTCTTCGCACACCGTGCAGGGCCAGCAGGTGAAGGCCAAACAGCAGATGTGAAACAGCCCTGCCTGCTTACCAAAACCAAAAAAGGAGGCCCATACAACATATTGCTCAAAAGTAAATGTGCTGCCACCACTTTCAGCCTTTTTGAAAGGAGAGAAGGTGATGTGATAGGAGCTGCTGGCGAGGACATTAACTATGCATGGCATGGAGCAAACCCTGCCACCTGGCCCAGGGGCTGCACTGCTTTGGTTCAGGGTGCTCAGTACCACGTTGGGAGAGATTCAGGTGGAAATGAAAACACAGAGTGTTTTCAAAACACTCAAAACAATACAAACATTTCAAAACAATACAAGACAATCCCTGTCTTGTATTTCTTGCAATCCCTTCTCTCAGTGCCTCAGTAGTTCACAGCAGATGTGAAGGCTTAGCATGGCCTCAACTCTATGGATGGGGCAGGGCTGCAGCCTGCAGGCTGAGGGGAGGATCAAAGGTAAGCTGCAGGATGGGCTGAGCTCCCTGGAACAGTACATGGAAGATAAAGGAACGATGCAGCCTTACTTCCTCTGGAGAATTCAGATCTTCTAAATCTTCCAGCATTCTCTCTACGAACTCTTCGGTCAATAGGATCTGCAAAGGAAATACAGTATTTTATGCCTTTACACTCTTAGTTTTAGCTAATTGCAAGGAACAGCATAACTTCTGCACAGAGCAGACTTTACCAACTCACTCCTTCTCCTATGTCCTTCTTTCCCACAATACCAAAGCTTAAGGGCAAGAAGCTCCTAACTTTGTCTTCCACCCCAACCACTGAAAAAAAAGTTGAAATTATACAGCAATCTTTTTTGACCCTCAATTATATTCTTCAGTCTAAAATTAGAGGCTCAGATTTAGACAGAAAGAGTGGGGAAGGAGGAAAAAGGGTCAAGATAACAACTGTTGGAGAGACAGTGGGAGACAGCCACTTTTCATCTAATCCATTGAAGTTAAGCTCACAGTTTAATCGGGAAATAGCAGCATAGGAAGAGCCAGAGACCCATATAGAGCTGGTGCTCTGGGCATAGGGAAGGGCCTGACCCCAGTACAGCACATTGTTCACATGAACCAGATGCTGGGTATGGGAAGTGCTCCCAGAGGTGCCCATGTGAGGCACCTCCATGTTGTGATGGCACATGCCCATCCTGCAAGCCTGTGCTGGCAAAACTTTTTGCTCATCTCAAAGCCAGGCTGGCAAGTGTGAAGTAGTCCAAGAAAACAGCTTCTGTCAAGTCAAAAGTCCTGGATGAGGACCACAACCCCAGCTCTATGGAGTCCCCCAAGTCACAGAAACCAGAGACATCACAGGGGAAACCAGCCCGGGAATTCAAGCAGAGGAACTCCCACCCTCTTTAAAAAAATACGTGATAGACAAAAGCAAACACATCCTGCCCTCTTCACAACAGCCGCAAAGGCCAGAGCTCCAGGCAGGACAGCTGGTTTGGCACAGGAGCAGAGACAGCAGTGCAGGACCAGGCAAACATCCCCACGCAGTGAGGGGGCCTTAGAGCAGCATTCCTGGGAGTTAGGTTGCAGCAGCATCCAGTGGATTATTATTCCCATTTTAGCCTACAGGTTTGTTTCTTTCCCTCTGCTCCTCCTTTCCTTCCTCTGGTCCACCCTTTCCTCCTCTCTGGCATTACTTTCCATCCAGAAGAACCCACCATTCCCATGCCCCTTTTCTCACCCTCTTTCCCTGTTCTTCCCAGCCATGAGCCCTGTGCTCCAGAGAAGGGACTGTTCTAGCACCAAACAGTGGTGGAGCTAAGTGGCCAGTTGCACAGTTCTCCACCTCACATCTGGAAGAGGGGCAGCCAGGCTGTCCCACTGCCCTGCAGGAAGCCAACCTCCCGTGCCAACTGACTGCTCAGGGCCAGTAACACCAGTGGGGAGCGAGTGACTGCCAGGATGCCATGGGCAAGTGGAAGCCTCTGGGCTCCATTTTGGCAACACATAAGCAGGACTGTTGGGCAGAAAGAGAAAGGAAAGACCTTGGTCTCCCTTTCTTCTTTTGTCAGGTAAGAGAAGAGATCCAAAACCCACCAAATCTAAATCCAAGGTGTCTGCAGTCCTCTCCCCGCAACATTGCCATGCTGCTGCCACCACACACAGATTTCCTGGGGGATGAGGGAACCACAACCTCCCTTCTCCACTACACTCACCCCTTCATTTAGCTTCAACCTGCAGCAGGCTCTAGGCCAGGGTTTATGACCAAGCTGCTCAGCATGAACGTAGGCACCTTTACCAGGCCTTTCTGATCATACCTTGAGCCTGAAAAAACTCTCCTTCAGCTTGGAGCCAGGAGCTTGCTGCTTTGGACAGAACTCTACAACCTGGCACCAATCTGCAGACTGGCAAGCTGAGGAACATTGCACTGAAACACGCAGTGCCACTGCAAACTGCTGCAGTCTCCTTGCAGAGAGAGGCCTGCAGCTCTTGTGCCTGTTGAACTGGAGACACTCATTTGCTGACTGTTTGCAGGAGGAGGGAGAAGTCTGTTCCTGTTGGAGGCAGGAGGGCAACCTGATCGCTCAGCTCAGGAGGAAGGGCTGGGTGGGGAGCTGGGGCTCTGCACCGAGCGGATCGCTTTCTGCGGAGGTGCAGTCTGCAGTGGGGTGAGGGAATGAAAACAATTTGGCAGACATCAAAATCTACAGAACAGCCGGAAAAAGGAGGAGGAATTGGTATTCACAGCAATCAGGCCAGGAGGAAATGAATATTCAGCCATCCACGGATGAGCAAAAATGCCAGAGGTTGGGATGGGTGAGAGAGCAGGAATGAGGAGCTGCAGCTTTGGCAGGGAGACTAGAAGACAAACACAGCAGGAAGACCCCTGGGCGCTCCCAAGGTGCCAGAGGCAGGAGAGAAATGGGAGCCACGTGTGCAAGGCAGCCAGCTGCTCTGAAGCTGTAGGAAAACAAGACAGGGTATGCAGGGGTAAACAGCAAAGGGTGGAGAGAATGAAGGAGGGGACAGGTCAGGTTTAGGCTAGGGACAAATCTACGTGGAGCACTGTGCCTAGCACTGAAACTGGGGTACAATGCCTTAAGATGGCTGAGCCTGTCTACAGCTCACTGCCCTCTCTCAGTCAGTTTTGGTAATCCAGCTGAAAAAAAGCACAAATTCCACTGATGTACTGAGCTGAACTGGCTTCCTGAAAGGTCTGACAAGTGGAGTGAGACAGGAGACCACAGCTCAACTCAGCTGCATTTGGGGGCTCAAAGCAATGGCAGCCTGCTCTGTGCAGCACGTGAGAAAAGATCACGGCGCCTTCTGCAAGCCCTGCATGGACAGTTAACTTTGGCGGAGGGCAGGCACCACAGGCTGCAATGACAAACTACTGCAGTGACATTCATACACGCAATGTGTCTCTCAGAGCCTGTCCCTAACAGTCCAAGTCAGAAAAAAACCCACCCGAAATCCTACAACCCCACACTGCTGGGGAGATCTGCATTTCTTCCTGGAGAAGAAGGGAGACTCCAAAGTGCAGGTGTAACCAGATGTAGGAGCAGCCACGTCCCTCAACACAGGAAACTGACACTCTTGAGGCTCTCCTGAGCATGCAGGGGGAAGGCATGTGCCAGCAGGACACCAACTGCTTAAGAGGGCTTGGAAGCAAGAAGTATTGTCATCCTGGATCCGTGTCTAGACAAGATTTCTCCTGTTAGGAGTAGCCCAATCAAAATGGCCCAAGAGCACTAACGCCTGTGCTCGTACATAGATCAGGCTGCCATCCCCGCCTGCAATCGGCAAAACCACCTTAGTGCTGGTGAGCGAGTCTTACAGAAAAGGCTGAGAATAAATCCAATCCTATCTCAGCGCCCCTCACTCACAATATTTCACGTTTCCAGTTCTTGTAGCATGCCTGCTCCTGCACAGTATGATACCCCATTACATTAACACACACACACACGTTGTATGTGCATGATATTAAAGGTGACATTCCCAGCAAATAAACATGACAGACTGCCATTGCTCTAGGCACCTAATTTAATTTCCTCTGGGATTTAAACCTTAGAAGCTCAAATTAAACAAATAGGCCTCACTCACTTTATACTTCAGAACTGAATCTAGAGTTTTCCTCTGATGCTGTTGACTGATCTTATCAACAGGACACTGCACAGAGATCACAATGATGAAGCAGCTTATTCCCTTCCCAAAGGAAAACAGAGCCCCACTGTTGTGCTGCAGCCATGGGAAAAGCCGACGCAATCTGGAGGGCAAGTGAAACCATCCCATGTGCACTGAATGAGCCTCTTCTCCCATGAAATCTCTCGGCTGGTGCTGAGGAAGCAAAGGAGCAGTCCCAAGCAGGTGTCCTGGGTGCCACAGCAGCCCAGTGCTTGCAGCGCTGTGTTTTCACAGCCCTGTGCAAACACTCAGCCTGCTGAAGCTGGTCACAGGGTGCAGCTCAGCCTGTGCAATGGCTGTTTGCAGTATGAACAGTGAACAGTCCCACCAACCAGCTGCAGGTATCTGAAATATCTCCTTGGGTGCTGCGCAGTCCTGCTCACACCAGGATCTCCTGGACCTGATCTAGAGAGGCCTGGACACGTGCTAAACCATTGCCAGCAGATCTGGATTCCATTTGCTTTGTGTTTTGTGGCACTGAGTCATGCTACAGATGCTCTGAAGATGACGAATAGCCAGAAGATAAGTCCCTGTTTCCTATCACAGGTACCTACCGCACAACTGAGGTCCGAAGTTTGGGTTCTCATCACTTCACTAATAGCTGCAAGTGTCTAGACATGTTACAGAACACCAGGCTAGGCTGTCTCATTCAGGTGGATGTGCTCAGGGAACACATGCTGTCTCCCTCTCGTGGCAAGTCTCACCTGAGCTTGCTGACATCTACTTATCCACAGGGCTCACCTATGGGTCACCTGAAGGAGTTTGTGTTGAAGCTTTCTGTGTTGAAGCTTTCATACCCACAGCTGTCTGAGAAATCTGTATCATGACTTGTTACTGGTACACAGGCTGCAGGCATACGAAAATGGATGAAATCTAAACGTGTACACAAGACCATGGGGCTCCAGATGAGTTTGGCTGACTTTGAAAGCAACTGGTACTTAGTAAAACATTAAAGTGTTTATAGTCAGCTTATAGGTACCACCCCACAGTTAACCCCCCATCTCTCACTACAGGGTTCAACACTGCCATGAGGGATTGAAATTCTCAGCTCAGGAAAGGCTGCTGGGGACAGATGTCGCACCAATGTTGAATGCCTGGCACAGCTGGTAAGACTTTGATCAAGGAAGACTCACAGAAGCTGAGCTAGGAATCAGGCAGCTCTACCCAACTTAAGGAAACATGCTTTGTCCAGGGCAAGACAAAAGCAAATGGCCCAGCTACACCAAAGCAGAGGCTTTTACTAATAATACTCAATTTTCTTGCCTACCTAGATTGTTTGGAATAAACCAAACAATTACAAACTTTGCCCTAGTGTTCTGTTTGCATTAAACACTGCAAGTTGCTTTTCTAGCAGGTTTGTCAAAGAAAGAAAACCATGTTTTATTAGTTCTGGACTTAGTACAAAGCTGGCCTGTATGTCCAGCCAGAGAAGGTGAGGACACATTGCAATAAAACCCTTATTAAACCACACCGACCCTTCTAAGAAACTGTTCATTCATTGGGTGCTATGCCTGGAACAGGTGGAACAGCCTAAGCCAAGTTATCTGTTACATCTGCAAATATCCAGCAACTTTTAGGAGTCTTTCGCCCTGAAAATGTTTCAGCTTAATTCTTGTTGGCAGCACAGCAAAAAGTTAAGTTAAAAAGTGTCAGAATTTCCCACTGAAATTTCCACCAATAAAATCCCCTGATGAACTGTGTGTTGTGCCACAGGCACCCCTCAGCCCACCTCTCTGCTCTCTCCTTGACCCGGCCTTCTTTGCACTGCTTTGCTCATGCTGCAAGTGGTTTGGGGCAGAGGCCTTGTCACATCATTGTTCTACATCGGGCCAGCCCTGACACTGTCTGAAAAGGCCACCTTGCTGCCTGAATCCATCATAGCTCTCACTACAGCCTCAGAGGTATCAGTATTGCAACGAATACCTCTGATGGGAAATTCCACTGCTGCTCTTCCAGGAGACTGACAACCCGCCTTGTAAAGGAGAAACATCCACTCACAGATGCCTCAGGGACCCTATTGCTTCACACCGTGATGTTACAATCCCAGAAGAGGAAGTATAGGATGACACTGAAAGATTTTGACCTTGTGGGATCTTTTGATGACATTCTCAGTCACAAGGCTGATCCTGAGGACCCGAGCTCCTTAGAGCCCAGACTGATGAGATCCATTGTGCAGACAAGGCTTCTTTGATTCAATACATAAAATTTGGCTCAGATGGGGAAAGGGCTGACAAAGGAGCCAAGACAACAGGCAAATCCAATTCTCTTAGAGAGAAAAAGCAAAGGAAGAACAGGCATTTCAAGGAATGCACTAAGTGGGTGGAAGACAACCTACACGAAGTAGCCAAAATGTAGTTTGAGTGGCAAGGGAGGGGCATTAGGTGGCAGGATAGACAGTCATATTAAGAAGGATGAAAGAACCTGACTCATCCAAAACTAGCCTGGACAATGTACTAGAGAACATGCTGCAGGAGACCTGACATCGGGAGGATCATCATGTTCTAACGGTGCATTCCTACCCTAGACTAAGTGTCTCCCAGTGTTTCATTCAGCTGTGAGGGAGAAGAACACAAAGGGATAATGCAGTAAGATTTTGGGGAGTGTTTGGGGAACATGATAAACTTACTGGAAAACTGTTAGCTTAGAAATCTAAGACTTGCTCAAGAATCTGGGGGAACCCACTCAAAAGATTCTGAAAAAAAATTTTGTGAGTAGACACACAAAACTGCTTTGGAGAAGAGCAGGCTGTAGTTGTAGACAACTCAAACCAGCTTGTGGGTGTTGTCCTTAAACTCACCATGCTAGGAATGACACATCTATTCAAGTGTGGGGAGACCAAAAATCAATCCTATGTCTTCAAGAGAGGACACGACCCATAGCTACCACTTACATGTGAGCATCTTGAGCATCAGAGTAGCTCTTTCAAACATTGCTTTGAACCTCTGTAGCTGCCATTATGCCACTGTGCATAAATGATTTAACATGTGGTCTAGCAGAGAGAAGAACCAGATGTGCTCATTTCCAGGGGAATGTCCTGACTCTACAGGAACAAAGTCATTCTCTTGTGCACTCTGTCTCTGTGACTAATTCAGTGTTTTATATGATGTGGAACAACTCCAATTGGATGAGCTGAGGAAGAACCAAAATACCCTATAGTTGTGGTGCCCATAAAGCAAAGAAGTAGAAATAGGGGTTCAAATTAAAGGAAAGAAATAAAATACGAGTTTCTCATATCCTACGCTGATTAGATTAGATTAGTATTGATTAGAGAAGGCAAACTTCTAACAACTCCAGCCCTATTCTGCAAAACTAGATTTTTCCCCCTTGTTTTTATTGAAGAAAACTTTCTTATTTCTGGTTTCATTCAACATAAAAGGATTTTATTTCAGCTTTTGGTCTCTTTAAGGCTTTTGTTTCAGCAAGAAAAACTGAAAATATTTAAAGATTGGGCTCAGTCTGATCTTCTTTCCCAGATTTTTCACTTAGGTTGCCAAACCAAAAGAATGGATCGTCCCCCATGACCCTGCTCACAGTAATCCCCCCTCTGCTGTGACTGCCAGCATAGATAGCACATGTTGATAGCTCCTGCATGCTGGATGCTTCCCACGGCTTCCATGTACCTATCCTGCCTACAGGCACATTTAACATTTTCTATGAGAGGTTTGACCTTGCTGTCCTAAGCCTCAACTTATTTTTCCATGCTGGATGCTTTGTTTTTGATTTTTTCTAAAGGTTTTCAGGGAAAAAGGAATAGAGAGCGGTATTTTGGAAAAAGTATATTTTGACAATACTAGCAAATTCATATGATAATTTTGTTGGCACAAGAACTATTCTTTACGAGGAAGGTGATGAAGATTAGTAAACAAGTGCTCTGGAGGACAAGGGTAAGTCTCTCTTGATCATGAAAATGCTTTGCTAAGTCAGAAGTCTCTGAAAGTGCTGTCTGCCCATGGCCTTTATGAGAAATGAAGAGCTCTACTTCATTGAGCACGCCCCAGCCCAAGGCATTTCTGCCCCAAACACAGGGCAGAGGTAGTTAAGGAATGATTTTTCCTCTGATCACTCCTCTAAAAGGTGAGGGATTGCTTTGTCACCAGGCATATCAGTACTAATGGCAGGGAAACTCTCCAGCACTCTCAGAGTTTCTGCTGGAAGTCAGACCATGTGGAGGAGGAGGAGAAGGAATTTTCCAACTTGAATGACGGGGAGGAGAGGAAAGCAGAGACAGGCCAGGATGAGGGGAAGACGGAGACACAGAAAAACAGGATGAAGGGCAGATCAGATGCCAAAGCTGGGGACAACAAAGGGCAAGGAGACTGGAGAACCACATTTCCACAGCCTTAACATCCACATGTTGGATGGATGGACATTGGGAACCTAGTGGCATGGGAGGCAAGAAAAGAGGGCCCCCCAGCAGTGCCTGGTGCCAAAGGATAACACTCCAGCCCTGCTGTGAGCTCTTCAGCTCACCCAGAGACACTCACCTTGTGCTGAGAATCAGAGGGTATCAAGTGCCAATGATCCATAGCCTCCACCTGCCTAACAGGATTAGTCCCAAACCTAAGTAAATTATCTGGAAAAAATACCCTCTTCACTCAGAGACCAGTGACACTGGGCATACAAAACTTCGGAAATTGCTGCACAGAGACTATGCCATGATAATTTGGCCTCAGCACGTTTCTGCCTCACAAGACAGATCTGTAATCACAGGACCACCTGCAGTTTTTCTCCAGCTAGATCTCTGCCCTGCTCAGGGATGGTTCTGCTCATTGAATGCAGCATTAGTCATCATTTCTTTTCATTATCATTCAACTTGCTTCCCCATTCTCTCTTCCCCTTTATTTAGTATGCTCCATCCAACTACTGCCAGCATGGATAACACTGGAAGTACCTAATCTTACTGTCCACCACTCTCTCAGCCTCTGATGTGCTTGGCCTCACATTTCTGTGAGGCAGGAAAGTGCTCCCCTCCATGCAGCAGATGGGGGATGGAGGCTCAAGGAAGTAGAGACTTAATAAAGTCACAGAGAAAACCTGCAAGAGCAGGAAGCTGAACATGGATCTTCGATCACAGCTCCCAGGCTGAACCCCGGCCCCAAAGAAATCCTTTCTCTCTCCTGACCTGCAAGAACAAATTTTAATCTCTTCCTGAAATTGTTTCTGGTGTTCATCTGTGGAGCTGGAATGCCTGGCAAGCACTGAATTCATTACATTCTTCACAGGACAACTGGAAGAAGGTTCTTCTGAACAGACATAGGAAAATGAGGGAAGAGAAAGTTGAATCTGAATGTCTGCTTCTTGTGAGTGCCCATCTCAAGATTTGCAGATCCCTGTTTTCCAGTCCAGTTAGCCCTGCGGAGCACAGGGGTATCCACAAGGGAATTCCTCCTGACCTCCTCCTGTCACTGGGAACACAGATCAGCCCTCAAGTCTTGAGCTGGGCATCCAGAAAATGAGGAACACAAAGTCGCTTGCCAGGTGAGAACATTTTAGCTTAAGACTCTGGAATAGCACTGAGAAAGAGTAGTAGAGGCAGGAACAGGATCCAGTTCTCCAGGACAACATTTAACAGGCTTCACTGTCAGACTATTGTGATTTTTCTGCAATTACCTGCCTCATTCATTACACACTTTCCAATTTTAACAAATAAACAAAGTGGAAGTCGTATAGGCAAGAGTCTACTTTCCTCCATACTCCTGATTCATCCCCAAACACACTGCATCTCTGTGCAGTGAATGAGGCAAGCACACTCTGTTAAAAATACGTATGGTTCTTCAATTAGATACTGTATTGAAATACAAGTGTAACAGGGGCAAGGCTAAAGTGCAGAGGTATTTCCTACATTCTGTGTGCTAGATTTTACAGTTAACGAGGACTCTAACTATAGGTTTGTTTTTACTGCACTGTATTGGCTTGTATGTCAGAGTCTGCAGCAATATCTGATGCGTAACGTGTACGTTGCACATGATCAAAGGCTTGAGTGTCATCTTCTTGCCTAGAACAATGACTGCCTAAAGCAGCAGGAGCAGAAATTATCTAAAGGTAGAGTTAAACAAACCTTCTTCTCCCCTCTGGGGAGAGTAAGCAGTCCAGGTGAGCAAGGCAGGAGGGGAGAACAGCCTGCTTTGTGCTAGACGGGCAGAGAGATCCACATAAAAGCAGAGGAGCTTTGCAGAAGCATGTCCTGACTCCCATCACTGGAGACTTAATGATGGTAATTCCCAAAGGATGATGCATGCTGACAGGCTTTGACATAAACTACCCCAGGATAATATTAATATGTATTAAAGGCTCAGGCAACTTTATTGGGACAGGCTTGATCAGTAACACATTTCAACAGAGCGTCTCTATCATCTGTTGGAACAAAAGTAAGGGAGGGAGAGAGAACACACGCACAACCTCACCTTGCTTTGGGAATGTTTTGGGGACAAACAAGGTCAATCTGTGATGAATCGCACACTTGGCACAGCTCAGACATTGGACCAAGAACCTTGGACACGCCACCACAAATACAAATGTCACTGTGGGGCAGTTTATATTGGAGTCTGTTAGCATGATCAGCATCCTTAACCTTCCAACATGGGGCCAGACACCTCCTGCACAGCCTTTCCCTGTGCATCTGGAACATCTACCCCTTGGAAAGCAGTGGAGAGGTGCTTAGGAGGCAATGTAGGGGCTCTGCAGTCACAGCCCTGGGGGAAGGGAGAGTGGAAGAAAGAACTGTGGAAGCCTTTGATCACGTGTAATGTTAATTCAAGTGTTACACATCACAGACTTCGCCACAGTAACTAGAATATAAGCAGGAGTCTAGTGTTAACAAGGAGGACTTCTTGAATAGGTTTGTACATTTCTGAGTTAAAGCAATTTCCCTATTCAACAATACATGACACAGAGGAAGGAGTTCAGAAATAAACCAGCCTAACATGCTTAGACCTTTAATAGAATTTAGCTTCTTAGAACTAATTAAATGTTACTTAAATGAAAAAAAAAAATTCCAAGTACTTGGGAAAGGTGCCAATTTGACAGCTCTGGAGAATGAAATAATCTAATCATCCCCAGAGCATGGGCAGCAGCAGGACAGGCTTCCCCTAGTAACATGCCTCAAACGTGACCTGGAAAGACTGTTGATAGAAATGGGGCGTACAATCTCTGTGGTCTAATGACTCCTTACTTTTTCTGCTGAGACTGCTAAAACGGTTCCCGCTGAGTACCAGCTGCGGTGGTGATACGGACACCTGTCTGGTAGGAATGGTGCTGGGACTTGCCAAACTCCTGTCATCTGCTAACCCTCCACCAGAGCCCAGTGACTCTCAGCCCATTGTTGAGCCTGGGCAGCGGGGGCTGATAGACAGCAGCTCTCTGGCCTGTCCCACCTTGGACACGCTCCACTCCAGCCCACAAGATGTAAACAGGAGGTACTGTGTTTAGTCTGCAGGTTTGGGCTCTCACTGCACCAAAGCTCAGGCTCAAGAGAAGTCAGTCTCTGGCTGCTGCAGAGTTGAGGCCAGGATTTTTCAGGCTCGTATTTCTACCCTAAGACAGGGAAAAAGTCCACAGAAAGAAAAGCCTGCCATGTCTCCTCTCCTCCACAGTTCATCCATTTACTTGTCTTTGCAACATGCCCCTGCATTGCAGTAATGTGCTTTCAGCCACCAATTCTCCTTGGAGCCCCTCGCTGTGCCTGGGGTCCCAAGCGAGGGAGGAGGAAAATCCTCTCTGGGCCTTGGTATGAAAGCTTAGTAGGGCTTGCCAACTCAGCCAGCCCAGGCTGCAATGGACTAAACCAAACACAGCTCGCCTCCTTGGAAATTTTATGCACCACAATTTCTTTTACTTCTGAAGCAAAGCCATATGAACCTCCCCTTCCCCTGCTCCCAACACCACAAGGAATGGCTGAGCACGGATCAAGACTTCCACTGCATACTAAGTCAAAGTCTCAGATACTCCCAGATGTGTCTCACAACCAGGTGCTACTCCTGCTGTCCCAGGCTGCTTTTAGCCTCCCTTCCTCCCCCTCTTCAGCCTGTCCTCCTTTGTACTCAACATAGGACAGGGCAGGGGCCAGCAGCAGAGCTGATCATGTCAGACAAGAAGATCCATTACACTGATCTTATGTAGAAGACAAGCGACAGAACTTGCTTCTCCCTACCATCTGAGCCAGCAGCTCTTCACCTTTCCATCCCACCTACTCCAAAAATCTTACACATTTTTCAGCATCAAGGTAACAGGCATGAAAACAGCCAGGTTCATAAGGGTTAACATGTCTGAATGGTGACATAGTTATTGCCATTCTTCACTGTTTAGAGGTTACCTGACTACTCTACACATCAGTATATTCCGAGATGTGATGTAAATGCAAACAAACACTCATGTTTGGAGTTAACACAGTCACAAGATCCTGTATATCATGTGTTGGCAAGCACAGGAACCAACAGCAAATGACCCACCCTTAAACCTGACTCTTTGCTGTTAATCATTACAGGAGCATTGCACTTTCCAATCAGAACAATCAAAGCATGCAGGCTCTTTGAAAATCTCTACACAGAGATGGTTCTGGCCGAGATCAACTCCTTTAAAAGTCATACAGATTCCAAGGTATAATGTCCTCCAGACATATGAATGCAGGCTGCAGAATGCCGTGAAAACAAGTCACTGGAAGGCTAAGTGCAACACTGCAATGCTGAAACAACTCAGTCTTCAAACCAGAAGGGGAGGAAGGAATGCCACAGTTACAGCAAAGGCAGGGACGTACTGCACACAGAGTCCCTCAGAAATGGGCTTTTCTGCATTAACACATTCCCTCAAGCTTTTTTTTTTTTTTTTTCACAATATGCTTATAACCATAAAGAAATTCAAGGGTGGAATAGTGCTACACTGTCAGATCATTAGTGCATCACTGCTCTAGGGCTGACCCTCAACTCCAAGCAGATGGGGATTTTCCAGGGAAAATCTGTGACACCAAAAACATGTGGGTGCAAAAAATGTGTGGGTGCTTCAAGCAACCAAGAGCTTTTGTCAAAGAATCAATAGAAAAGAGCTAAAACTGAAAGGCATTGCTCTCTGTGCTGCTCTCCCGTTAGGGATGATGTCAAACTGAGATCTTGGCTCTGCAGGATCACAGTCCCACAGCTTTCTAGCTCTTCCGCCCTGGCTCCATTCTTGTTTAGGTCATTCCACTCTGCCTCCCCAAATTCCTTTCTGGAAGAAATCAAGAATAAATACAGCCTGTAAAGTGCTCGCTGACTTCAGGAAATGGATAGTACTGTATTCACAGATGATTTCTGAATTTTCCAGTCTATTATCTATTTGACTTCCGCTAATATAAATAGCAACATTTCACCATTATTTTTTGAGGCCATGATTACTGAAAATATTGTGCAAGAGCTATGAGAGATGTTGCAGCAAAAAATACAGGTTTGTTACACTTTTAAACAACATAAGCCCTTAGCAAGATAATTTTTAGGTCGCAGTAAAGGAGGAAAGGGGAAAAACAGGAAGCAGGCTTTCTCACTTGTAACCAAGGTCCGTGGGCTGCATAGGGGTGCTCCTCTGTAGCAAAGGCTCCTTCTACTCCTGTTGATACAAACGTGATTGCTGTATCTCCTGTAATACTTTTATAGGTAAAGTGCCGTCCATGTAAGAGCCTTCCCCTGGGGAGTTAAACACATGTGCATGAGTTGAGAAGGTGCTCAACACAACAATGGAGATACATCACTATTGTTTCTGCCATCAGCATGGGAAACTATTTTGAAGGCAGTAACTATTAATTTTTCAGGAATATAAGAATGATTTGCTCCAAAATGCAGGTCATAAGCCTCCTTCTGAGGCAGGGAGCTATCCCTCATCTTCCCCCTTAATCTCAGGACCTTGTTACGAGCTAGAATACATCTAAATCCCACTTTGTGCCTATCCCCATGATGAGATGCCGATGCATGTAAAGGCAGGTGACTGCCAGTTTTCCAGAAAGACGGAAACTACAGAAGAGAATCCAGACTCCATATTGTGTGGGAATGTGAAGATGCACTTCTAAGAAGGCTCACTGCTGGGGCCAAACTTACCTACTGTGACAATACTTAGCAATCAATTGCTGCGGTGCTTGACAAATGTCACCTGTATTACTTAAGGAAATGCCTAGAAAACACACATACACGACCATCTACAGTATCACTTCCCTTCTTTCATTCAATGCAAGGGAAAATCATGACTCTGATATTTCGGCTCAGAGCATCTGTGACACACATGCATGGCTTCTAACATGCAAGAGGAAAAACTTCAGGTAATATATGTAGTGCCTACCAGAGTCACAGTTGCTTGATGAGTTACTGCTGGTCAGATGAGCTGAGGTAACTGATCAGGACAGACTGTTCGCACATTTGTGATGTAAAATAAAATATGTTTGCGTTAACTTTCCCATTAGTTTCTCAACAGGCCCAGGCAAGTGTGCACCTGCTGGTGATAACTCTGATACTACCAACATGTAACTCATTAAGCTAAAGTAACTCAATCACCTACGATCATTTGTCTTGACCCAACAGTTCACCTTTATCTTAAGGACTAGAACATTTGCACAGGGATTTTTAAAAATAATGCTGGCTGAAATTAGGGAAAACTAGAAGGCAGTGATATGCACAGACTGAACCTTCAAAAGACAATGTGTGCACACATGTTGCTGCTTCAGTAATGTGACATAATTTGTCTAAAACCCACACTTGTATGCATAAACTGATTGCAAACAAGTTTTGCACAACCACTTATCTGAGTCCCTAAGTCAGAATGAATAACTTAAGGGATTTCTTTGACAGAGTATGTTAAGACATCCCTTCTTTATCACAGAATTTCTAGTATTAGATTAATAAAAAATCCCCTAAACTAACCCTGCCCTGCTTCAGCACTCAAAAGACACTGGAAAACGTAAAAAGAATAAGAAACAATCTTAACATGATGAGCACAGAATCATGCAAAGAATCATCTGTTCATCTGTTTCTAATGTGTTTTGGCAAAATATCTAAGATCTGGCCTTTAAAAACCCATTGCATGCATGTCTGTATGGTGAAACAATGCCACAAGGCAAAAGCAGCATGTTAGCACAGGCTGGGGAGGAGGATGGCTTCACTCACCTTAGACAGAGGGGGATAAGGGCTCCGGACTCCTGGTTAAATTTCAGGTGCACGCTCTCCAGCTGTCTCGTGCGGATCAGCTCATGAGGAATGATGGCTGCTGAGCTCTCGCTTTCCAAACTGTCCTTACGGCTTCTAAGAGAACAGACAAATGCACATATTCAGGATTCTGGAACTGTGTGCTATTTCGACTGCAAATATCGAAGGACACAGGAAAAAACTGTTATGAAGACAAAGACACATCTGAGTTTTCACCACTCCTGCAGAGATACAGCCTCTCTCATACTACCAGTCCCAGCATGCAGCTCTTCATCTTGATTTGACAAGCTAGGATCTGAATTGATGCATACACATGGTGCATTCCTTCCCAGTATAAAAAAAAAAAACCTGGAAAGAACTGCAGCAAAGCTGAAGTCTCCAAAACTCCGAACACTACAAAGTGGTTTGGAAGAATTACCAGGTGTGTCCTCCTTCTTGCTTTTGCTTAATCTTCAGGACTTTTCTAATGGCAGTGGCCTGCAGGAAAGAGTTGTCCAGTCCTTTGTGCCATTTTTGCACAGTTCAACCAAAAGGCTTTGAGAATATCCCCCTTCCACCAGCATCAAGTGCAACAGCCAAAAGACAGACTCTCCATGCATCAAGTAGAGGATTCTTTTCCCTTGTAAGTTAGGCTGCTTTAAGACAATGGTAGCTTTGCTTTCTTATTCTTTCATTTCTGCAAGACCAGCATATTCTGAAGCTACTACAAGGTTATGTTGTTACACGATTAGGAACTTTGCCAGACCAAATCCCCTAGATAATAAAACGATCTATCTCAAAATACTTGACCATAAACACTTTATATGTTCAAAGAGCATCAGCGTGATCCCTTACTTGACAGTCTGGAGCAAAGAATAAAGGACAGGGTAGGTTATGACTTTTATGGATGACATAGACTGATGAGAAGTATCTGATAAGTGATTTATATTTTTGTCACCTGGCATTCCACATGAACTTAAAAGAGGTAAGACTTTGTTAAGACAGTTTCTACAGTACAGAATCGTCAGAGGAGAGGAACGGGGAGAGCAGGAGGGCCCTGAGATTCTATATTGCAATGTGCCTCCATCGTGCCACAAGGACTAAAAGCCAAACAAGGCTATCAAGCTGTGGCTCCATTTGAGAGCACTGTTAAAACAAGCCTGGATCCTTCCTCCATCCAAGCTGAACTGTCTTTAATGTACATCTGGAAATGATTGTAAAGAATCAGCTTCACCCTCATGAGCTGACCTAGATGACACCTTTACTTGATTTTACCTTTGAGGGCTGTCCCAAAATTACTCCCATCAACCACACACATAGTAATGCAGTTCAGTGTGAATTCCAGTGCAGATCAGCCTGTTGCTTCCACCAGGTCCCCTAGTCCCAGGTGAGCCCTTCACCAACACTGCTGAGCTGCCCACTCAAACAGCTAAACTGATATCTCATGGTCCAACCTGCAAATACACTGCATGGCCAGGTCAGAGGCATGCGGAAAAAAGCTATCAGAGCAGCTCAGCTCTCTGTAAGAAGAAAACTGTAAAATATGTCCCATTTTCTGCATTAGCAACACACAAAAGTAATAACAGATCCAGCAGGGACATGGTAGGTCACAATGCAGCTTATGCACAGGGTGGGCTGATGGACTGACAGTCAGCAGAGTGTCAGTTTAGTGGGTTAACCCTGAAGCAAAGACACAACATGCTTTGTAGTCTATGTGTGGCACTTAAGGTTGTGTTTAATCTACTTCAGCAAACATTTTATAGCTCTTTTTAGGTGGGGTCTTCAAAGAGTGGAGCAGGCCAGCATTTTTCAGGCTGATTACCTGAGAAGTGCAGTTACAGTTGATTAATGATCAGTTGACCTTAAGCGAAGCTTTGTCTCAACTTCCTTATCAGATCTTATATACACAGTGAGCTGTGGGAAAGTCAGTCTGTGGTCTACAGCTTCCAATCATTCATTTATCAGCCCCTACCAAAAGGGTCAGCCATTAGCAACGCATGATTTTCAAGCAAGCCATAAACTTGCACTCCTAAATGCAGTTCCAGAGTTTAGGCACCGTGGAGTGGATCAGGAGTTTTACGGCAATGTTACTGCTACAGACTGTGCCCTGCTCACCTGGACTGCCTAAGCGTGCTGGGCATGGGGAAATCCCAGAACAGCCTCCCGGGTAATCCATGGTGTAAGGTTTGTGCTTCAGCAGGAGAGAGAGCTGCAGGACAGCTCCCCATACCCCTGTGCTTCAAACCCCCCTGAGCTGAAGATGGGTTTTTAGGTTTCCACCATGCTAGCCAGTACAGCTGGGAGCACAATGGGGCTGCAGTCCGGAGGGGAAACAGCCTCCGGTTGTTAATGCAATAATAGGAATGACGACAATATTCTGGAGGCAAGGGGCAAAGCTTTCCGAGTCTTATTAAAACCAGCAAATGCTGTTTGTCATTACATGCTCAAGAGAAGATGTTGACTAATGTATAACTATCAAACGGAACTGTCATGACTTTAGGGCTGTCAATAATTATGACTTCACATTAATAAGTAACCAGCCCTTCTGTCAAAAAGGTGAAGCAAAATGGTAGTTAATAGTTTAAATGACATGAAAGGATTAATCCTTTCGACAATTTTTTCCCAAAATACTCATACTCTGTGTCTCTTGTTTCCCTTCAGAGGAACTCACACAATTTCAGGTATTTAAAATTTAGGGTGAAACTGCAACAGCAGAAACCAAATAACCTTCTGTCTAAGGCAGACCTTTCTAAACAAGAATTGGGTATAGTGGACTGCACATAACACATCAGGAGGCCACAGTGCCATCACTTTCAGACTCGGAGAAATGTCGCATAACACAGGAACTCAAAAAGACCCATTAAAAATCTCTTTGGGACTGGAAATCCTTGTGCTGACCCTTCCAAAGGGTGATAGCCCAGATGAAGGGTCAGCAGGATCTCTAGGTTGTTACTAATAAAAAGCTCATGTCCTAATACACATTGCCATCCACAGCTTGTAGTTTTCAGACTCAAAAAAAAAAAGTAGAAAAAGTTTGCTTTTTAACACTAACATCCCTGGTTTTACGACTGTCAATTACTCGTAAGTCTTAGCTTCCTCCACCCCATCACCAAATAAATCAGCAGCAAAAGTCAGTGGAGTTTTACTTGTTATGACTAAGATGTAGCTGATTATCATGCAAAATGTTGCAAACTTTGTCTATTCCAGATTTAATACTTCGTCCAACCCCCACAAAAAAATTCATGTTTCTCAGTGTCCAGAAAAAACAAGTCTGCAAAAGCCAGGGCTGCTGCATTAGGAAAGGCAGCAGATTTAAATGGAAGCAGCATGCCGGAAATGCCCCAGTTTAAAGACTGCACATCTAGTGTTTTGTGAAACTGGAGGGGAGTTGGAGGAGATTAAAGCGCATTTCCCTCTGATTGGGAGCTTGTGGGAGGTGTAAACGTGGGCAGTTGTCAGATTAATTCTTTAGATGATTACATTCTTTTTGTTTCTTTAAAGCTGTTTGTAGTTGGGTTTGATGTCTCCTGTTCTGGGCAAGTGTATTGCTGCAGTTACCAAGGTGACTTTAGCTGACTTTCAACTATTTTTTCCAGCTTTGGTTTCTACCAGTAGTCTGCTTCTGGGTGGAGGAGAGAGGGAGGAAATTATGTTTGTTGTTTTTTGTTAAGTCTCATGAATGCTGATTAACATGAACCTAACCAAAGCCATATTTGATTTTTTTTCTTTTTCTGAGAAAGAGAGGGTGGCCAAGCCATTGCAAAGGTGTCCAGTGTGGCCTGCAGCTTCCCCAGATCTGTCAGCAAGGGGAGAGGACCTGAGGAGACTTGACGTCCCAGTGTGCTGTGCTCCTTCTTGATGTGAGAAGGCCACACGCTGGAACCTGTAGCCTCCCGGGGGCCCTCTCTTTGTATTAAAGAGGAGGGTGGCTGCAACCTGCTTAATTTGATGCCAATTAGCAGCAGCCCGTGGGGATCCTGGAAAATTGCCAATGCAATCATTGGGTTGCACAAAGTTTGGATGTCCCCTCCTTATAAGTCATGTTTATAGCAACCCCTTCTCAAGCAACCACAGGCAGTTATTTTATGGGATTCAAGAATAACCAGGTTGATCGGATTAAGAAAGGTTTATTTATTCTTGCATTTGTGTTTCGCTTTATGATCAGAGCGCTTGATCTCATGGATCTGTCAAGGAAGGAAGTCTCAGTTCCCCTCCAAGCTCTGTTGCTACTATGGAGCATAATTTTTCTGCTTTTGCAAGCTACCCTCCCAGGTATCGAAATCACAAAGAACATGCTGTTGGAAGCTGGCCATGGCAGGGGCTCTTTCCAGGAGTGGGTGCCCACTGCCACACTGAAGTTAGTTTCTGTCATTGCTCCTTGCTCCCTCCATATAAAATTCAGTACTGTGAGTTAGCAAATGCAAACCATCAGTGCAGGCTTACACAGCTGCGAGAGAAAGGTCGGGCCACTTTTCCTTTATTCTCCTCCCGCCCCCCCACTTCCACTCCCCCTTCTTCCCTTTCCAACCGTGGCTATTTCAAACCTCCTCACTCCCTCATGAAGATATGGTCAAAGATCACTTAAGTGCCAACAATCTTCCAGTCTCTTTCCCACAGTTTCCCCTGAAGGACAAACCAGCAGCTGTGGGAAAGAGCCCTAAGCACCTTGGCACACAGAGTTACAGCACCCATCAGGAACGCACAGAGGCAAGTATAGAACTGGGGAGGACGTGGCTACACAGCTCCTGCTGTGGTCACACTGAGACAAGGCTACCTCGAGTGCTCAGACCTGGGTGCTCCTCAGCCTGGTTAAACAGGATGGTGACGATGTTCTGTGTGCATTTCCTGGCATGGAAGGGCTGCTAGGACAATGCCAGTAGCAACAATCTTCTTGCCACTCACATATCCCTTTGGAAAGCTGCATAATAACTACTGTCAGAGCTTGCAGGGGCCAGACTGTTCCAAGACCTGTAGCTGAACTGGAATTGAGAGATTTAGGCTGTGCCACTGGCACCCTGCAGACTCATGAGCAAAGTCAAACAACTCTTTTATGCTTCAGGTTCCCTGTCTGTAAAACTGAGACATTTTTCCACATAGGGATGTTGCAAGGATTAAGTCAATGTTTGCAAAGCACTTTTGGATTCTTAGATAGGGAAAGCTATGCAGGAGTGCAAATTATTAGCATGGTGACTGCTCTGCACTTCTACTGACACTGGTTTTCCAGACATTTTTCTAGTTTGCCATCTTGTCACCCAGCACTCAGCCTCATGCTGAGACACTCCCTAAAGTATATTGCCTCCCCCCATTCAGCATTCCTGACTCAACCAGGACACCACTGAATGGCAACCCGATGAGAGAGCATGCCTAAATAAGCAGGACTGGATTGGAAACTTACTGCTTAGTGGTTGCAGAATCAGAAAGCCTAGCCAGAACCAGACAGCTTCAGAGAATACTGAAATGCTCCTCTTTATGTAAAGTTTGCCTCCAAGAACTGAAGACAGGAAACCAGCTACAAAGACAACAGCTCCCCTCCGCCCAAGTAAAGCAGAATGAAAACCCTGTGCAACTGGGAGAAGCAAAGTGCAGACTCGCCTCCAAGCAAATCCTACATTCTGGTATTACCGTCAGAGCTTCCTCAGAAATGCTGCTCAGATGGAGCTTGTTAATGTGTGTTAACCCAATGCTGCTCCCTGACAGGAGAAATCTGTGTGCCCTATTTACCAAGTCAGAGCAACTACAGGGGCAGTGGACTCCAGTCCTGGAAGCAGTGCCACTATTACTCATGTGCTCCCAACGAGGCACACCATGTCACAGTCTGGGGTTATCCCAGAAGGAACTCTGGACACAACTCCTCCCTCTTCCCAGGAGGGAAAGGCAATCACCTGAGATGCTCACGGAGCAGTGCTCCAACAGGTCACCGCCAGGACAGTCCTGCCAGCCCCACCTGCCGGAGGGTTGTTCCCTATTCTCTTTGCCAGGAACCTGCCTTCATTTCCCTGCACAGCTGGAAACTGTTCAGGGCTGGATGGAATTAGCACACGGCTACAGGGCTACCATATGTTCAGGTTTTCCTAAACACAACCTGTCTTTCTGCCTAGAAATTGAATGCAGATGGGATTTGAGGTCTCTTGTGGGTCCCTGGACAAATGACCACCGTACATAAGGGACCAGCACAAGCACAGTTACCTGGGAAATCCCAGATGGAAATATGAGAGTGAGTCATGTGAACCACACCATTTGATCCTTCTTGATAAGTGGGAGAGTGATAAACAGCAGAGACATGACGGAAAAGCCTTATCAAAATAATACAGCTTTGGGAGACCCTTTTCTATCACTCAAACGTCATGTTCAGACACTGGGGCGTGCGTGGGCAATACCCAAATTCTGGCACAATGAAATGCAACAATTACAGATAATTTTAGCTTCAACACATGCAGTAATGCAGTGTGCTAGCACTAGGTTTCTACTCCATGCCTCAAATCACAGCAGAACAGTCAGAGTCAGCCAAGAGGCAGAAAAACATCAATTTCAGCAATGCTGCATGATCAAGGGGGCCCTTGAGGGGTGGAAAAGGTCAAGAATTCCCCTATCCCAGTGCTGGCTCTCACTGCAACTGTGGCAAATTAACTCTGCTGTCCTAATCTGTAACGCGGCGATACTACTCACCTACAGCACAGGAGAGCACAGAGCTAATTACCAGGGACAACCAAAGACTCGGCCCCAGAAATTATTACATCAAGAAATTAAATAGTGATCGAAGCAAGACTCCACAAGTGTCACTGAACTTTGACATCTGGAGCTTCCAGCCCATTGAGGCCTTGACGGCAGCAGTGTTTAGCCTGACATTTAAATGTCCCTTATGGGTAACAGTTCTCTGTATCCAACAAGAGTCAATCTGCACTACTCAGGAGACTGGGAGCCCTGCCTTTCTGTCTGTCTCAGCAGCACCTACTAAGCTGATGGGTCCTAAGAAACAAATAATGCACCACTAAAATGCACACTGGTATTCATACACGTCTTATTTTTCCAAGTGGTAATTGAGAGTATTCGGTTACCTATGTTCAAAATGATTAGTCATGTTTCCAAAGATTAATTTACATGTTCTTTTGTTAATATGTACGAACTGATTTAATGGCTGCTTATGAACCGAGCCAACAGTCATTTTGAGAAACAGATGTCCAATGCAGTTTTAAGCTTTAAGTGTGCTTTTATTCATATCCTTAGGAGAAAAAGGGCTACACAGTCTACAGTAATAACACTAATGAATCAAAGTACTACAGCTGCCCAGCAGGGTTTTGACAGAAACCAGCTTTTTCTCAAAGGAACTTTTTTTTTAAGACTCTGGGACAGTGAACAACTGGTAATATGCATGCTTAACATGTAAGTATGTGCTTTGCTGGAGCCAAAACACTGAATCAAGCCCTATCTGCAACCAAACAACGTGAGGTTTTTGCATAAGCACTAAAACTGTAACTATACAAAGACTCGGAAATCTATATGGAATCTGGCTCCTCTACATTTTATACAAATAAATATTCAAAAGTTTGACTGTTTCCGATACTATTTGTGATGCTGAATGCAGAACAGGTTGTCTGCTTTAAACCTTGATAGATTATTGTGTGTGGGTGGTAGGGTTAGGATAAAAGAAAGGGAAGAAAGCTACTAGGAAAGCAGTTGGTGGTTGCAAATCCATGATAAATAAACAGCACATTCCTCATCTGCACAAAGCCCTTAAGAGTCTGTGTCAGACTTTAACATCCTAATGTCAGTTGGGTGCAAATTTGACAGCCTGGGGTTCTGCAGTGCTCCCTGTGGAAAGCAGATTTGAAACAATTTGCCATGCCCCAGCAGAGCGTTTCTGTCAAGTTCCTAAAGAACTTCTAATGCACCAGTTATTCACAGGACCCTTGCAAAGAACCACGGGTTTGATATTTTATGATTTGGTGTGTACAGTGCAGGATATGATTACACACAAGCCTGCTTCCCATCAGCCAGCGCCTCATAATCATTAACATATTTATCCTTGTGGTGCCTCAAGAAGATGACACTGTTATTAGTCCCATTTTATAGATTCAGAACTGAAGCTCAATAGCTGAATGACTTGCCTTTGATTACATAAGATTTACAGCAAAGGACAGAACTGAGTCCCAGCCCTACCAGGCCCAAGCAATGCAAGCAAGGATTTCACCAGAAGGACTAGATCTATGTGCAGAATTGTTCTTCATCTCAGGTGCTCAGAAGTCCTATGAAACAGTTATATCTGCACCAGGTTTGTGCCTTTCATGTCTCAGCCTTTACCCCTGCAGGTACCTGGAGAGAACATGGATGTAGATATATTACTGCATGCAAAAGCTGAGCTCCTAAGTTACACTCCTGTGCAGCAGCTGTAGATGAGAGTCTCCATATCATGCTCTTGTACTTACTGAACATTGAGCAATTTTGCTCAAATGCATGAGACATGCTGAGACAGTGTATTAAGGAAGGCGGAGGCATAACAAGATCTTCCTCTTCTGCTTCATCTATACCACACTGTTCTGGAAAATGTGTTGACTGATCAGTTTTAGCCACAGTAAGGGTAATCATCAGGTCTGATTTAAGTATTAGTTAGTCAGAGGTTGTAAGTAAACACTGCTTTATAGCACAAACCACCCCTTCTGGTTTGGTCAATGAATTGAACACATGGAGAGGAGAAGCAACTGCACAAGGAGAAGAAGACCTTTCCCAAACTCCTCTCACAGCAGCCAGTAAGATGGAGGAAAAAAGTATCAGGACACATTGCTGTTTTAAGCTGAGATCTCCCCTATCCCTCCAATAGTATCACCACAGTAACACAGCTGATAGCAGTCTTTCCTAAGCTGAAGTGCTTATGGAGAAACAGGCTACCTATCAGTTTCCCCAGTGGTAACCACAGACCTCAGAGAAATGTATTGACCTCCTAGGAGGCCTGGGAACCAGCCATTTCTACCACTCAGGCTTTAGGTGAGAGGGGGGCGCAGCTGCTGCAGGTAAGAGAGATTTGCAACAAAGAGCACTGTCACAGATACGAGGCTCTGAATTTGACCTGCCTTCCTCTGTCTCAGAACAGTTAAAAACCCAGGTAAATATTTGTGTGCTTCATCTTAGACCTCTGCTAACCTTTCACCACTCTGTCTCAAGCGTATCTCTGTTTATCTCACCCTGAGTAACGTAAAGCTCTCTTATCTAAGCAACAACTGCCTTCCAGCATTAAGGCTTACCCATCAGCTGCCTCCTTGACCTGATGTGCACCCAAAATGTTTCTGGTCACCCCCAACCACTGCGGACTCAGAGCTTACACTGGGCATGCAGATGCATGCAGGAGCCCAGCATCTGTAAGAAATCCTGGCCAGTACGTGTGAGCTTTCCAAGACTAGGTGTGATTTGTGCAAATCACATGGTACAATTTTCTATTTTTTTTCAGTGGGGCCAGCAGGACTAACCAATGATCCAATGTGACCAACCTGCAGGTAGAGAAATACTACTTGAAACCTGAGTCAGATCAGAATTTGACTCCATATAATTACTATATGGCAAAAGTAAGATTGTTCCTAAAGCAATAATAAAGTCACTTGAGATTTTTTTTATATAAGCACCTATATCTCATATTACTTATTAGTAAAAAGCATCAGCATTTGACACATAATACTTCCCCCAAAGGATTAAGCAACTCATAAACATTCATATATTAATCAAATCAGAAGTCACCCACAAAATGGAACAAGAAAGGACAACAACAAGAAATATTTTTCTGATGCAATGTTTGAATCAAGAATGAAACAGGAATTGAAACAGAGCAGGATGCTGTCCCTGCCTGGCACTACAGGGAAGTGCTGATTTCATGATGATCTTTACTTGAGAGCAGAAGGCACAAATGTTCATCAGAGACTAAGAAACCAAAGGAAATACCAAGATGAAAGAGTGCAGCAAAGATGCATGTCTTCCTTTATCATTCAGATGAAAACATTAAAATTGATGGGAAGACACTGAACTAACACCTGAAGTCTAAGAGGGGAAGGGGAGAAACCTAGAAAGACAGAAGAGCAGATACTACAGGTGGCTCGAAACCACAGGTAATTTCCTATAGATTCACTTAAGTCAAAAGTTACAAGAGGTATCTACAGGGCCACCTAGTCCCACTTAAATCACCTGTTAGACTACTGCTATTAGAGACCCAGGTGTTATTGGCATGTAATTATTGACAGAACCCACCTGTTTAAGCAAGGCAAGATCAAAGTCACTTGGAAAAAAAAAAATCAACATTTTAACCAAAAGGTTTGTAATTATGACCTTGAAAACAAAATACTCAGGAAAAATTATCAGCAGTTGCCTATGCCACCTAGCTCTGGATACTATAGCACTTTTCAGCACAGTACTTTTTATAGGGATCAGTCCAGTCTGAATTCAAACACTGTAGACCATGAACAGCAGGTTCTATAGAACAGTCAGAGCCACTCTGCATTAGCAAGGTTTGTCCAAAACCCCTCTAAAAAGCTGCCCTCCTGAGTGCTAGCCCATTAATCCAACCTGAACAACTCTTCTCCCTCTATCTTTGTGCTTTGCAAACATTCACTGCCAGCTTTCCTCTTCCCTTGCCAAGTCTTTTCCCACCCAGCTTTAACTTTGTTTTCCATGCTGAGCTCTTTAGCCTCCCTCTGCCACCATCTGAATGTGCAGGGTGAAACTCACGGTGCTCGGTCAAGGTTCAACCCATTCTGTCTTTGTGCATTGATTGGAGGTAGAACAGGTTTGCTGTTAATCTCAAGCCCTCTCCGCAAAGTCTCCCTGATTTGCTCTGTATCTGCAAAGAGAATTTTTTAACATGATTTAGAATCCCCAGAAACAATACAGACATAAGAAGATATCAGGTGTGTTTCATCTTAACTCTTCCCCTTCAGAAAGAAGTAGAGAAATGTTATAGGGTAACTGCACTTCCTGCACTTTCTTAGGAGTTATTTCACTTTATAATGTCAGCCTGAATTCCCTTGTTTGGGCTTCATTGTTATGTCAGGCAAAGAGAACTGGAATCTTTGGTACTGAGTCCTCCTGATGAAGAAATTTTAAGTAGTTTTGTAAATTTCCATAAATGAGTTGTTTGTTAGTTCTGTAACTCTCCTAGAACCTCCTGACACTTTCAAGCCTTTGTACTGGAAATTATTTTTTCCATTAGGCACAATAGGAATTTGTTCCTTTACCAAACGAATGTATGAAGGTTTCCAAGTTTTTTGCAATTGGCTTTGGAAATCTGTTGATTAATTTACAAC
The DNA here is from genome assembly GCA_013396875.1 of Vireo altiloquus. Lineage (NCBI taxonomy): Eukaryota > Metazoa > Chordata > Aves > Passeriformes > Vireonidae > Vireo > Vireo altiloquus. The sequence continues at coordinate 1,962,601 of VZRF01003198.1, forward strand.
AAGAGTCACAAAGGAAGGGATTTTTATGCAGGGCAACCTTTAGCCTCAAGCTTGCATCTTAAAATAAGCTGCAAATTATGCAGTTCAGATGCAGTCTTTTTGCTTCTGCCTTTTTCTGAAACATCTACTGGCCAAATACTTTCAACAGGAAACTTTCCTGCCTTTCTTAGAAGTTTCCTCATCTTTTTATGAGGAACATGAGAATTAGATACAGAAAAAAAACCCCAAATTATTTCAAAATCTTTTGAAGGATATACAAATCTCATCATGTATACCTCTCTTGGGCTTTTAATTTCAAGGCTGAGGCAAAACAGCATTTTTAGATCCAGTGCAGTTAAAAGAAGAAAGAAGCCAGAAAAGGCACAGAAGGCAGAAGAAACGCTGTATGCATTTAACTAATTTTTACCATGGATTTAAGAACAAGTAAGATGCCATTCCCATAGAAACCATTGTTAATTCCAGGAAATCGCAAGCCCTCAAATTTTATGTTGCTTCACCCATTTGAAAGGTAATATGCATAATTTCAAGCCTGTGTAATGACTATGACATCTGTACCCTGAGAAAGCATCTCACTGCAAAGGGAACTCCATGTTTTTTTTATTTCTTCTTTCCAGAGTTCTGTATTTGCATGAATTCCTTGAGTTCAGCTGCAGCAATGTGCAGTGTCAGTCCAACTTGCCTCCCAAGAAGGGACAATGTTAATAAGAAAACACAGCCTGGGAAAATACAACTGCTTCACCTTGCAGGTGTTTACAGTCCTGATTTCAGCAAGTGTTCAGTTTAACTTTGCAGATTCAAATTACAATTTGCCTAAAAACTGAAAGAAACATTTAGACAAAACAATGCCAAGAGCTCTTTTCCTCTCTCCTGCCTTCCTCACAGAGGCCACACCAAAATCCATTTTGAAGCCGTGAGATACACTGAGCCTCCCAATAGCTGTGGTGTTTGTTATGAACTCAAAGATGCTGCATGACTCAGTGCATTGCCCAGACCAACCAGAACAGAAGCTGAAAGGCCATGACAACGACTTGGCCCAGGACCTCTTACCTTTCCCAGAGAGCCGCCGAGGCTGGGTCCCAATGCAAATGCTTCTGCTGTCTTCATCATCCTCTGGTGGCCGGCTCAGATCATCCCAGGCACATTTGGCACTCACTCCACTCAGGTTTGAGCCATCTGTCTCAATCCCTTTGTCGACTCTCTCCTGCTTGAAAAGATCCAAAACACCAAGATTTTTTTGGGGCGTGGCTTGAGCCTGAGTTGGAACCCACCACTGTGAAGCCCAACCTTCGGCAGCTCCTGCAGATCCCCCTTTGTGGACAATTTCTACCCTCTGGCCCCTGTGCTTTGCTGTGTCAGAAAACAGCAACTGCATGTTGAGCCAAATCAGGGAGCCACTCTAAACTAAACAAACCTTTTCCATAGCAGGTTGGTCTGAAATCTCACCCTGTCCCCACTGCTTCACTATATGGCCCTGGCAGGCACAAAGCAGGGAGAGAGAAAGGTGGAAATCAATGGCCTGGGGTGTGCAGGGTTGCTTCTTTCAGTGTTAACTGATTTCCACCAGCTTGAAGTATTTAAGACATGAAGCACAGATCAGCAGTCGATCAATATGTCAATGATATATGTCAATGCTAACAATCTCCTAAAAAACTAAAGCTTTCTTTCTAACCTTACCAAGAAGTCCCACAATTTAAACAGCTCACAGAGAGACTCATCATTCAAAAGGGTTCTTCATTTGCCAACAGCCCAGAGAATCTCTGCTTTCCAATGTGCTGGGGTGTCCCATAAAGGACAAATGTGCAAGTTTGGACGTGCAGGGAGACACAGGTTTGTTCCCAATGTCATAGCTTTCTCTATTGGCAAATAAGCAAACTCCCTCCCTTGCAAGCTGGACTTTCCAAGCACGTAACCAGTGCTTGGGCCTCAGAAGGTGTCACACACCAGTCATAAGCAGCTGGATGCTCTCAGGCACCAGGCATTTTTTTAAGGACATGTGCATCTGTTGCCAGCAAGACTACCCTAAGCTGCAGCCAAAACTTCCACAGGAAGTTCCACCTGCTTGGACACGGGCATCAGTCTGAATTTCCACCTGTGACCCACAAGGGGGTAATGTTGAGCTGAACAAACTCGGGGCCGCACTACACCGAGGAGGGGCTCTTACTGCTGACACCTCTTCCCTGGCACCAAACCAGGTGGGCTCGCTTCCCCCTTTTCTGAAGGGGTGTTGCCTCTGGTACCGCTCAGTGGCACCAGTAAGATCTGCATCTCTCTGCATACATCTGGGTCACCTCAAAACACAGGCAGTCCCAAGAAACTTCGAAGATTTGAGGAGAGAGCAGAGTGGTGTTATACACAATGGGAGAGGATCTCTTCACTCCATGTAAATACTCTCTGGTTTGACATTGCCGCTGAGGACGAGAGATTGTGTGAACATTTTGGTCTTTGCAAAATATGTCCGCAAGAAACAGTTTCCAGACTAGACCTACATGTGTCCCTCCCCTTGCCCAGCAGCGCATGCTGCATCCTGGGAAGAGCATTGCCTTGTGACCATTCAAGAGAGGATTTGAGCAGCTCAAAGATAAGCACAAGCATTCAGGGTGCGGTTGCACAGCGGTTTAAGTTGATGTAATTTGCAGTGACTGCAGTCCCACCCTCCTCCATGTGCTCCTACCCCTTCCCTTGAGCCAACTCCTTTTTTTTTTTCATCTGGATCACCTCCCAAAACCCACTCTTTGGCCCAAAAGTTGAGGCAGGAGCCTGTGGCTGAGGGGAGGACCAGAGCAGTCTTGACTTAGACTTAAGCATTCAAGAAACAGCCTTTCTTCTGTGTCTCTCTCTTTGTTAGGATCTTCCTCCAGCGTCAGGGGAAACTGGCTTCTTGAAAACGTAATAGGAAAATCTGAGAAATAATAAATCTGCTGAGATTTTCTTTTGTTTTATCCTAAACATAAAATTAGTTGTGTCACCCAGAAATAGAAGTTGTGGAAAAAGAAATAAAAATACATCCATTCCTACATATGCAGACAATGCTCTAAGTGAGATTTAGCATGTGGCTCCTTTGGGAGCCCTCCATGGTGCTCTGTGAGGACCCAAATCAGCTGGCGCAGGGAGGTGTAACTTGTCAGCGAAATTTTTTTTTTTCCCAGTCATTGGGGAAGCACAGGAGAGCCACCAAACGTGCTCTTGAGCAGGGAGAAGAAAAGGCCAGAGGGCTGGTAAGGCTCTGGTGGGACCTGCTCCCCCATCCCTGCAGGCAGGGGCCCCACTCCCAGCCAGGCCCTGCGGACAGAGAGCAGAGCCTCGGGGAGGGGGAAAGGATTCTCATGTGCAGCTCAGCTGGCTTGCAGAGCACTTCCTCAGGGGAAGAAGTGCTGCTCTGTTGGCATCCCTTGGAGATCAAGGGGAGCTGATGGAAACGAGCTGGCTTAAGGCAGCCTAATTTGCATGCCTGTTTCATAATGTTTGCAAGTATTGATGTTAAAGGGGGAAAAGACCAAAAAACCCTGGCCAGTGTAGACTCTTAGCTCTGGAAATGCACAGTTCTACCCCACGTTTAGCCAGCAAAGATTTGCCTGGACTGAGGAGCTCTTTTTCCTCCCTTGAAAGGGCAGCTTGAACAGGAGGTTGGAGGAGCCCAGGGCAAAGGAGGTTCAGCTCTTTCCTTCTTTAAAGAAAGGATGTTTCTGTCCCATTTTCCTCTCAGCATGTGGGAGGGATGCTCTGAGGCTCTTATAAGTCATTGATCCCTTTTTAAACGAGCCAGAGCACTGCAGTGTGACCCGCAGAGCAGCAACCACAACTCAGGAAATTCAAATCAGCTTTATTCTCTTCTGAGATATCTGCTAAACAGAAGCAAAGCACTGAGAATCAGCACAGAGCTGGGGACCGACAGGGATTGTTTGACAGTGCTGCCAGGGAAATCTGAATGGCCTACAGGGAAGCCTGGCTGAACAGAAAACAACCAGCATTGCCACAGCGTTAATTGCCGACATCCTGGGATGACATCTTAGTTGGGATCCATTCTCAGCAACTCCGAACAGAAAGTACAGCTGCTGCTGCCAGGGCTGGGTTTAGGCCTCAACCAATTCCCACAAGAGACAATGTAGCCTCCAAATAAGCTCTGCCTGCTTCCCAGGCAGACAACATGCTTGCTGGCTCCGGGGAAAGTTGTCCAGTTTCTCTGCCTGTTCCCTCCCTTCCCTCCACCTCTCTTCCACTGCTGCCTTTCTGGTCTCACACACCCTGTACAAACAGCAAGAAAATGACACTTTATCCTTTCCCCACTAATTAGAGCAGGAGGCACATGACAGGGCTGAAGCCAGCCTGGCACAACCTTGGTCCCTGTGCTCAGCAGAGGCTCTCTGTGGGACTCGAGGCAGGTTTAGCCCTATGAATCCTTCGGGGTTGAGGGAGCAGGAGGGAGGTGTGCACACACACCTGCCCACATGCACTTCTGCAAGGGCAAGAGAAAGCAGCAACAGGAATGTGTTCAATGTGAGAAAGGCCGGAAGGACCACAGACGTAGCAGCTTTCAGCAGCAGGACGCACTGGTGAGGCAGAGGTACTCTTTTATTTGCCTTAACTTGCCTTGGCTGACTCAGATTCCAGTAAGCTGAGCTATTTTTCATTTACAGTAAATTGAAGAAAACTCTGTTATCATTAGGAATCACCAGTGTGCAGACAACAGAAACACCTCCAGGAAGGGAGAGGGCAAAGTTCTGGAAAGACTAAAAACTTTATGGGACTTTGAGTTGTATTAGCTCCCACATTGTAGAACATTTGTGGAACACTTTTTTTGTGTTTCCCAGACTCGGGTTATTTTAGATGAACAAATCCTTAAAACCAGTAAAAGTAGAATTTGATTTTGTTCTTAAGCTTTCGAAGTAAAAGATGCTAAGAGGCAACTGAGAGTAATCAGATGCAGACATGCAGACCATAAGCAAATGCTTGCACAAAACATGCACATTTGCACGTGCCCTACCAGACTGAGCCATAAGTTCTCTGTTAAAGGCAAATACTCAGTGATTCACTGAAACACAGCCAGCACCACACTGGATTTGCTGGGGATCCAAGGACTCCAGCTCTGCTGAAGAGATTGCAGAACTGTCTCCCAAATGCATGGATCAGAAGTCTATAGTACAGTAACCTCTCCATAGAGGTCCTATTCTTATCTTTAAATTTCAGAAATTAAATTGAACTCTGAAGAAGAAGGTTTAGTATATCTTCCTGCATGGATTATTAATAACTGCATGTGATACTTTTGGGTTCTCATCATTTCTCAGTCCACACTAACTACTTGGCCTCAAGTGACATCCTACAGGAATGAGCCAGACTGTCACATTTGCTGTGAAAAAATAGTACTTAGTTGGTTTTTGAGTTTTCTGCATGTTAGATCTCCTTATGCTTGCATATAAAAGGAGGAATTTCCTGGTGTACCATTTCTAAATCTTGTAGTGTTCTATGTCTTTCATCTTCTTCTTTTTTCCTCCTTTTTAAAACATCCAGTCCAAATGTTAGCAATTTGCCTCATATAGGCAAATCTCATATAGAAGATTCTGTTTTCCTGGTCTCCCTTCTCTATCTTTCTTCCTAGAGCTGCCATTCACCTGGGGCTGGACACATACCCTCTTGAACCACCTCTAAGAGGGCAAAGAATTTCTAAGACTTTTCCAGGATTATTACAAACACTGAGAAGATCCAAGCACCTTTACAGAAAATATTAGAACTGTTGTATAACATTAAACCAATTCTCCTTGGCTACTACAAGAGACATGACATTTTATAAACTAAAGACATACTTGCAGATGTGGGTCAATCTCGAATATGGTCTCTCCTCTTCGCATGTCTGTTATCAACCAGGGGCCTCCAGCTCTACAAAGAAAGACAGGTAATGAACCAAAGAAGCCCTTTAGTTAGAACTCCCCAGCAGGGTCCTCAGAGTGGACCTGTACTGTAAGGAAGCATAAGATAAGGGTTTAAAATAAGCTCAGAAACCCCTCTATGCTGCATATACATTCCACAGCATGCCTTTGCTTTTTACATTTTCCAAATAAAAAATAAAAGCCCTCCATGACCTAGCAGTTAATCTGCTCAGTGTCTGGAATCACCCAGATGTGCAGAGCAGTCAGGACTGACACAGGCTGTTAGTCCCTGTGTAGGCCCCCTTGCTCCCAAAAGACTAAGACTGAGATGGGTTTTAATCTTAAAGGAAACAAACTGGGACTGAGAAGTCCAGTGTAGCCTGGGTCTAAGAAAGATGGGCAAGGCATGGAGTCAAGATTTATTCCTCTATTACATATCTAAGAACAGAGCAGGGTCCCAGTGCAGGGACTGCACTTTTTGCCAAGATTGGCAGTCACGTTCAGTACCAAAAAGAGCTTATTGCTCTGATAAATACTATCACAGCAGTTGGTACTTAATGGCCAAGTACTCAGATGGTTCAGAGAAATCTTTGTTATCATTAGCAATAAAAGTTGGAAGGCTCAAGGTGTTTCCTAACAAAGGGGATAGAAAACAGATTACTGTGAAGATGAAATACTCAGAGACTTCACTTTGGGTCACAGTGCAGCTAGACTGCAGAAGTCAGCCTTAGATGGTGCTTTTCATTTGAAGTAAAAACTGAAGTCTTTTGGAACTGTCATAAAAAAATTTTTTTTTCATGAGCTACTTTGTTATTGCAGTCAAAAGCCCCCTCCTCTGGCCTAGTCTGTGTTAGTCTCCTGAAACACTTAAGAGTGGGAGCAAAAAAAGTTAATATTTTACAGGTTTTCAGATGCATGGATAGCCACTCTTTTTTTCACATCACTTTGGAAGCTGTGAATTATTAACTGCAGAGGTGTGACCTGCCACAGTTCCTCACTGGGATGCAAGAGACTTCTACCCTGATTCCACATCAATGGCTTAGTAGTTTGCAGCTTTGCCTTCAAATCATGCACATTTGGGTTTCCTTGGAAAGGTGCTTGTAGCACAGCACAAAAGCCAAAAACCAACATGAGAACAGATTGAGGAGAGAAGTGATGTATCTGTACTGATTTAGAGGAGCCAAAGGAGCTGCAGGCAGTGTTTCTTGTCTCAAGGACCCAGAAACAAAGCTTGCAGCTGGATATGTTCACTTTACTCTAGAGCATTTGCATGTATTATCTGTACTTGTGCCTAAAAGGGAAAAGTTCAAGTTAAAGAAGTCCAGCTCTTCCAAATAATCAATCAATTCAAGGCTATTGTGACACTAAAGAGTGTACTATTGTGCCCAGAAACAAATATTCAGAACTATTTTGCTTATAAAAGTAAGTCTTTTGAGTTACAATCACATGGCAATAACTTCCACTGAATTTAAAAATGTTTAAACAAAATACCTGCAAGCCAAAAAAGATTTAGCTGCACCCTGGCAGCAAACAAAGCAACAACATATCATTTACCATTTAAAACCCATCTCTTCCTCAACCCAACACCATCTTTGTTATTTCTCCCATGGCAAAACAATGAACTTCACTTTCATGAAGGCTCCTCCTGCTGCAAACCGGCCCACCAAGAGTGGGCCCAATTTGAGAGTGACTTTCTCACTTTCAGACAGCTTTGTAAGCCAGACCTTCTCCTTCCGTTCTTTGAACTAAACAGTGAGGTCACCAGTAACAGTTATCCCAGGAAGAACCAATGAGAAAACCCTGCAGGCATGAGAGGAAGGAAATTAAGCTTTCAAGACCTCATTCTCTTTCACCCTGAACATGTGGCCTTCCACATGCATTAATTTGCCATCTAAGTGTCTGTGCGTGAGAACAGATTTGCAATGAATTCCCATCTCTTGACACAGCACAGATTAAATAAGTTCCATCAGCAAGTTAAAGATTGTTAATGAAAATAAACAACTGAATTGTTCTCTATGGAAATGCTCTCCTATATGGGCTATACGACCACTTACACTGGGACAGTCCGAAGCAGTTCCAAGATTCCTTGACCGTTCCACTGCTGAGCTGCATGCAGTTCCTCAGTGCAAACCCCAACAATCTGGAATAAATAACAACAGAGATACTAAACTGGGTGGGAACCATGCAAGAACTATGGAGAAAATGTGCCACGTGGTACTAGATCAAACAGTGCAGATACAGAGAAGCACCATTTCTTTAGTCTAACTAGATGAGCCAGGACAAATGGGGCCTGGGACAACAGTGGGATCCCACAAGTCCTCTACACTTACCATGTGAAGCACCCTGGTCAAGTGACATTTAATCTTGTACAGAGAGTGTGAATTTAACTATGAGGAGGGACTGGTGACAAATCAGGGTTTATACACTAGTCTGCTCTGACTTTTCAATCAAGTCCACACAGGTAGGACTGAGCAAGACAGGTTAGGGTCTGAGCACATCCAAACACTGCTCTGTCAGCTGATTACTAGGGGCAAATGCAATACTGCACGAGCAATCTCAACCAGGCAAGGGACTTGCTGCCACAAGGGATTGCTTTGGTCATCATAAAATCCTTGACCAACTCAGTTTGCTGACTAGTTACACCATACCTAGCATCATAAAGTAAAGCTGCTTACACACCACATAATCCACTTGTCACTGCAGGCAACTGCAGACTTCTGCCTTCCTGTGCAAGGCAGGATATGTTTGCTTTTCAGGATAGGAGCTGCCACACTGAGCAATACCAGATGTCTCTCTAACAGCAGCTGAGATCAGCTGCTTCAAATGAAGGGGTGAAACACCCTTCAGCTGATAGTGGAAGGCAGTTTCTTCCTGCTGTATCAACCACTGGCTTGTGCCTTTAAGCACAATGATTCACTCTGAGATGAAAAATAATTTTAGCCATGGCCTTCTATTTTCTTCCTCAATACTCTTAAGTCTTTTCTAACAACACTGAATATTTGGTCAAAATCTGTTCAACTGATGCTTTATCAGAAAAGAGAAACTACATTCTGAAGAGCAGCAAGGAGAAGTGAAGGATGTGCCTCTGCTGCAAGGACATATATGCACTGATAGAGATCTGCGTGGAAAACCCTCATGTCAGCACGTACCCAGTTCTGCACACCCTACCTCTCCTGCCCCTTATAGAGCTCACTTTCTCAGGACCCAGCCTTTGGAGATGCACTTCATCCCCACCCATCTTCCAGGCCTCCTCCATCAACAGCCTGAATCACCTTTGCTTCAGGACACCCCTCCCTGGGCCTTCACTCACTAATTACATACAAACAGCAAGACTCTAAACAGGAAATTATTTTGTGTTCATTCTTTGCTTTTTGTAATCATTTACCCTCATGGGTCAAAATAAATCCATAACAACAAGCATCAAACAACAGGGAAAACCAAGTCAACTGTATGTGTTGTGGAAGATCAGAGGCCAAGGGCCTCAGGATGCATACTGTTCTTTGATTCAGGATAGCTGGGCACTAAAGAAGAGATGAAGACTAATGAAGTACTAGCTGGAAGTCAGCCAGAAATTATCCTGCTTAGTTTGGCTCTCCGTCTCTTCTTCCAGGTCCCACAACTCACCTTGTACTAATTAATTCCACACCCACTTCATTTTTGTTGATAAAACACAGACATTTGGGCACCTCAGAGAAGCCTCTGCCCTTGCACAGCAGTTGTCTTGTGTAGGTTTGTGGTAACAGAACTTCCTTTTACATGTTGCAACTACAGCCAAAGACAAATGGGAGCAACCAGAAGCTTAAACTGTAAAATACAGACACTTGCATTTTCCCACAGGATGGAAGCTTTTCCATAGAGCTTGGAGAAATCAGCAGTTGGCATAAACTATGCCAGCTTTTCCACTAAGGTTATTAACCAAATATGCAATTTAAAAATATCCAAAGCAACCCATATCTAAGAGGCATCACTGAGAAGGACTTTGGGAAAGCAAGCAAACCTGTTTGGCCACAGAAGCTCCCTACACTGAACATCAGAGTTAAGTCACAAGGGTTTTTTTAATGTTTCTTTTGCAAAGCAAACCCAAACCTTTCTTAAACAGTAGATCAATACAGGAAAACTCAGCCTCTAAATAATCTTTTTGTCGGTGCTGCAAGCTACATTTCTGCCATTAAATACTGTTAAAACAGTCCAAGTCCTGCTCCAAACTCTTCTCTTCCTGGCATTCAAACCAGTGGATCACTTACTGATGGTAGCATAGAATTAATTTTGTCTTTACATTAGCTTTTAAAAGTGTTTCTCTCAGTGTTTTTTCCTATGCTCATGTTTGAAACTGAAGACAGGATAATAAAAATCTGAGTTACACAACTAAATGCAATGTTAGCTGCACTCCACGCCCAGGAGGTGGCAGTCGGAGCCACTGGGCCGTACCTGTAGGAAAGTAACAACCCCAAAAGGAGTCTGCACGGGCTGCATCTGAGGGTCTTCTGTCAGTAACATGTGCTGGATTCGAGATTCACTGTTGTCCAAAGGGCTGTGCCACGACACATGGTCACCGCTGCAAAAGGTGTTTTCTGCAAGGACAAGAAGCAAGAAATATTTAGTCTGTGAAATCTGCTAGAACATTCCTTCTGTTGGCAGCTGCTCCTGACTGCTGCCAGGCAGGGACCTCCGGCCCGGACCGGGACAGTCACTGTTGACTATTCACAGTGACTGCCCCTGGCCAGCTCTGCTGAGCCTTTGAACCACCTGAAGCAGGAATGGAATGTCACTGAGTCTCTGAATTCAAGCACTGATTTCAAAATTGCTCACTCTTGAGTCCTGTGGCAAAAATCATTGTCCTGCTTTAATATTAAGCCAAACACAGGAATACCAACAAATAAAATTAGCCTGTTTCTCATTTACAATTAGTCTCCTTTTGTGAGAGGGCACAGAAAGTCAGCAGGCCATACTGACTGCCCACTGCCTCAGCAATTCACACTCTAATTTGCCACAGAGAAAATATTCTGAAATTTGAATTAAACATGAATGCTACCCTGCTACATCTAATAAAAATTCTGCTGCCCAGCTTGTGATAGTGTAAGTCAAAATCACTGTCTCTCCCAGTTATCTGGGCAGTTCTGGTGCAGAATTATAATTAATATGTTTCTTCTTTCCCAAACAATGAGAAAACCAGTAAGCTATAAATTTCATTCTATGTCAGAATAGACTGCATCAAAACAAGGCAGTCATTTCTTTCTTTTCCTCCCCTCCTACTTAGAAAGACAAAACCCCCAGATAATCCCATGTTCCAGAGCTAGTGCATGCCAGAAGGCACACCAGAACCCACCTGTCTGGTGCTGCCCCATCACAGGAAAGGCTAATGCTTGCTTTCTGAATGAACCAGAAGTAAAACAACCAGCCATGATCATGTTCACAGCAATTAAAGCACGCTCCATTTGCATGCAGTTCCTGGAGCATGTGTGGTAATGCTGCCTGGCTGACTGCCTTTATCTTGGGTCTTGTGCTTGTCCAAGCAGAGCTTTATTGCACATACAAATAAACAACCTGGAATCCACATTCTGCCCTCTGAGATAGGCTCATCCATGAAGGCAGTCTGGGCTGCTGTCCTCACTGTGATCTCTCCCAAGGCCACACTCAGAANGCCTGGAATCCACTGCCCTCTGAGACAGGCATAGTGCCCCAGGGATGATCTGAGTACTGCCTGCCTGCTTCCAAAGTCAGTGGCAGGCCCAGTGCCCCTCTCCTTGACCAAGCACATCCAAGAAGGCAGTCTGGGCTGCTCTCCTCACTGTGGTCTCTCCCAAGGCCACACTCAGAACACAGCAGGAAAGGAGGAGTGCAGACTGGAAAATGTTAGTGGTTACTTGAGTTGCTATCTGTCAAGACTGGCGCATCTCCCATGCTACAGGAGAGGGATCCAATTCAGAGAGGTGCCCTCCCCATAGTCCTGCGTCTTCATCTGACCTTCCCACATCACCTCCCAAACACACCACAACAAGACACCTCTTAAATATCTATAGGGCTAAGAGATGAACATGGCAGCTTCTGCGATAGCAAGAGGAAAATCTTGGCAATTGCCAGTAATTGCAATTTATTCCCAGTCACATTACACAACACCAACAAGGAATTGGGTGCTTGCATACCTGATTGCAACAACTGTACATCAGGACCACCACGACAGCGAGCACGAGCTCATGCAAGAGCAGCAAGGGCACCAAGGGCAGGACACTTCGAGGGAGCTCTCAGCAGCAGACAGGTAAATGAATGAGAGTTCCTTCAGAGTTGCTGTGGTTAAAAATACTTGCAGTCCTCTGCCTGATGAGGAGCTGCTGGCCTGCTCCTGGGTGTAATGTTAGGCAACTCGGAGGGTCTCCACTGGGTGTCCCCATTGGTGTGGGTTTGAACATTTATTATGTATGTTTTTTTCAGATGAATTTCCTGGACAGCTCATTTAATTAAGAATTAAAATAAACTCTAAATACCATAAGGAACTTAGCCTGAAAAACAAGGCATGTAACAGAAGTGCTGTGATAAGTAAGGGAATGTTTTCCTTAGTTAAAATTAGGAAAGAAAGAAAACATAGTGAATGCAAGCTGCTTCAAAGAGTTTATCATTATGTACACTAAATTACACGCTTCCAGCTCTGTGACAGAAAGGACTGGTTCAGATATTGCTTTACTTTTAGAGTTGAGGACATAAGCAGACAAATGAAAAATGATTTTTTTTTAGTATCAAAATGTGATTAAAGAAACAGCACTTAGAATGTTGTAAAGGATATCTTGTGATATTTTCCAAGTTGGACAAAATGTGGCTGATTAATTTTTTTTAAATGATAAAAGCCTCTCGGTCACAGTTTTCAGGAATGAAACAAAGCCACAAAGAGCTTATTCTTGGGCCCTGTCTTTATACCACAACATTTTGCCCATCAAATGCTCACACAATTCTATGCTGATCGATCGCTGCGTTTCACTGTTGGTGCTGCTTCTCCTGGGAAAGCCCAGCCCGGTTAGAGCAGGTTTTCAAATGCAAATGTCTCTGCTGGAAACCCACCTGTTTATGTCCATGTGAACACTGAACACTTACAAAATCTCCCTCGCCCTTGCATACACACAAACACCACAAAATTCACACTGACTATTCAATTAAATCACGCAAAAAAAATTCTGCAAATAACATGAAGCCAAATTAAAACCTGTGGGAGTTCAAGAAATTTGGAATTACACCCTGAAACCCAGCTTTCCACTTGCTGCATTGTCACCCATATGAGATATAAGATCAGCTCTTGTACAGAGACCATTGCAGCACTGAGAACAGCCTGAATTACATGACTTGTAGTCACAGAAACTAAGAAATTACAGAAACAAAGGACTAGATAACTACTTTCTATTGCCTCATGCTGGAAACAGGGAGAGTACCCTCCCGTCCAACATTTCACACTCATGTTTTCAAAACAGGACAGGGATGAGAACACCACAACTGGATATACCTCGTTTTCCTTAGGTGACCACAGCAAAACCAACAGTCATCAGAAAAAGTTCCAGAACATGATCAGGGAATTGTCAAATCCATAGGACAGGCGGCAAAGTGCAGAAATGTTCTAGCCACCAACAGGAGAAATTAAAAGCAAAGGAACTAAAAGAAAACCTGTTAAGTTAAATCCAAATTATTTTAGTGTATGGATAAATCAGCAAGTCCTCAGGAGTAAGCTAAGGCTCTGATTTACTCCACACAAGCTGACTGCTGCTGCATACTTCTGCCTCATGGTAAATCTGAGGTGGTTACATCTTCCCTCCATGAAAGGATGAGCTAAGGTACCCAATCTGCCCCAGGAAAAATTCATATCCTTCAGCAGTTACCATGGGAGCACGGATGTGTTGTAAACACACAGGCTTGCTCAGGGTATCCTCTGGGACTCCTGCACCCTTCCTGCTTGGAAGGGGCACTAACTAACAAGCCTTAAACCTAACACAGCAAGGTGACTCATACTCACAATTTTGAAACTGGTTCTTTTCCTGCAGGTTTATGGTTTAACAAAAAACACTGACTTTTCTTTCTTTCTTTCTTTCTTTCATTCTTTCTTTCTTTCTTTCTTTCTGTTGGAGAATGCTGATTCCATGAAATCCAACTGCTTCATAGGGAGGTATTGATTTCATAAGAACTCAACAAGGAAATCATTAAAACATTTCAATTCAAACTTACTATTTTAGTTCATAATTTATAATAGCAAATCTGAAGCCCCTCTCTAGATCTACAAAAATGAAAAGTCTCTAAATCTGCCATAGACCAGCTCTTGTACTATTCTATTATGCAAAAGCAGCAGTTATACCAGACCACTCTGTTAAGCCACCCATATTTTGAAGTCTTTAAAACGTCATTATCAATTTTCTTTTACAGCTCACATAAAGCAGGTGAGGCTCCTTCATGCAGCAACAGTCATAATTCAGCCACACAATCTCTCCTAACTTTACTGTCCAACTGCTCTGTAATGAGAACTGGGGAAATAACTCAGAGGGAACCATTCCACTGTAGACTAGTAAATTTTCTTTGTCTAACTTTGCTTATGTATTTTCTTGGAGTGCGTTCCCCCTCCCTCCTCTAATTTGACTAAATATAGCTGATGCCTAAAGAAATAAAACCAAGTCATATTCTTGGCCTCAGGATGTTTTATAAACAGTATAATGTGTGCAATCTACGCTCAAGTGGTGATACCTAGCTCTAGAGAGAAACACAGGTTACTTCCCACTCTATTTTCAAGTTCTTTTTTAAACCTGACAGCTTTCCATATATGGGATCTTGCTAGGAGTCCTTACTCCCTTAATTGCCACAGAATGTAAATTGAAAAGCACAGCAAACTTAGAGGAGTACTAGGAGCTGAGAGAGAGCTCCATCCTAGAGGCAGCCCCAGGCTGAAAGTGAGTCAGGGAACATCTCCAGTGAGCTGGCTACCCTGCACCCAGAGCAGGTGGTGAACACTCTGGGCATCTGGGAGTTGAATATCTTCTCTCGCATGTGCATTGGCAATTTAAGGAGGAAAACAAAGAGCTGATGCTGTTCCACCAGCAAGGACACAGCAAGGCAACTTGAAGCCTTTCTCCTGTCCATGCATGCCCTGGCATACAGTCCCCAGCCTGTCTGGCGCCAGGGCACTTCAAACTGCACCACCCTGGTTCATCCAGAGGCCAGAAACTTGTCCCTTCTGACATGGTTACGCCATGGAATTCTTGAGATAAATTTTAAAATTAAAAGAACAGATGTGCAGCCTGACCATTCCTCTGTACCTCTTGTAAGACACCTCCTCCTTCCAAATGCCAGCTAAAATCAGCAACAGAGGGGTTAAATCATGCTGAGTAATCAGCCAAATAAATCGACCTGGATGGTGTGTTATAGGTTAAAAGCTGATACTGCATAGGGGGGAAGCCCTAAGTACACTAACTACTACACTGTGCTTGGTTTTGGGCAAATAGCCACTCTAGACTCACAGCCTTCAAGAGCATGTTTCTGTTCCTCCTGTTTCTGGGGAAAGCCAGGCCATCATTACGTGGTCACATTACCTGGGGACACATGCAAGATGATGCTGAAAGAAATGGTCCTGCTTGTCCCCTGCGAGAGCAGGACTACCTGGATCAGCTCCTCAGAGCAGTGATGCTGCTTAGCTATGCTAGCACAATGCTTGGCAATTCTCTGCTACCTTGGTCTAAAAAGAAAAGAAAAATCCAATAAAAACCAAAATGAACCAACCAACCAACCAACTAAACAAAAAAAAAAAAAAAAACCACAAACAAACAAAAAACCCCAGTAAATTTGTGTCAGCGTGTGGCACTGGGGACGCTGGCACACAAACAAGATGACCACGTCCCTCACACGAGCCAGACCTACATTATCCACATCACTCAGCGGCATGAAAGCTGGCTGCTCTAAGGGCTACAAACCTGCATTTTGTACTCAGAGATCTCAGCTAAACTGCAGGCAGCGAGTTACAGATGTCAGCCTACATAATTCAGAGAAATTGTGTATTTGAGGGCAAAGAAGGATTTCAACTCCATGACTTATGGGTGCAGGAATGTTAAAAAGGCCCCCAGTGAGTTCCTGACCAGCATGACAGTGATGCAGCCAGACATTTAAATTGAATGCAGCTTATCCAATACTTACAGAAACAAAGTAATTTATTGCATTGCCATTACCCCATGCATGGTCTGTATAATTTATTATATAAATGCATTTTCTCCAACACATTTTTAATATTCAGTCTGGCTTTGTTAAAAAAAAGTAATCTGGCAATCTGTCACAAGTAACATTTGATGCTGTTTTTCAGCATCATTTTGCAGACCGAACAGCTAGAATTAATTGAGAGGAACTAAGGGTAAACACAGAGTCCAATGCTGAAATGTAATAGCTATATTTTTCACCAGACCTACTTAATATATTTCTAACTAGCTCAATAATAAATATAAGCCTGCATGCAAAGATGTTAGCTATAATAAATTGATACAAAAGCTAAAGACCAGAGTTGTGTCTAAATATCTCAAAGTAATACTGTTATTGCAACTCATTATATAGATGCAAACTTTTAAAAAAACAGAGTATAAAGAAAAAGACTTTATTCACACTTATTTGCCAGCCTCATTAAACTAAGATAATTAATGCTAAATTCAGTCTCAAGCTTAGTTTCCTAACCTACAAAGAACTGCACACGAGGATTGGTAAAGGAAAAAACAATTGGGGTGTAATCTCTGGGGCCCACTGGCAGTTAGTTTATAATTTTGTTTTCAAGTCAAGATGCATGTGTTTTAAGAATATACAAGGAATTAGCAGAATCCAAGCTGTGATATATTTGCACTATGTTTAAAAAATGCTTTTCTTCCCTGTTTTTCTTTTTCAGTTCAGTTTTGCTGCCCCTTATCTCCTGTCTTGGAAACAGGAACTGCCCCTGCCCTGGCACTCCAAAGAGGTGCAAATTCACACAGTGCTGCTGCCTGCTGCAGACATGCAGCACAGAGAAGATCCCTTAGGAAGAATTAAATCCCAGGAATACAATTAAACAATAGCTCCACTGCAGGGATTCAAATTGGGCTTTTAGAAACAAGGGGCCTAGGCAAAAGGTTCTTTAAAAAAAAAATAGCAGGGAAAGAACTAGATTATCAGTACTGTAAGGGCGGCTTGACCTCTGAGGTTTGAAAACAGTTTCAGAAAGCAGAGAAGTGTGATGCAGATTATTTTTAAAAAATTGCTCTGTGGGTTGAAAATACAGAATTGATTACTGCACAGCTCCAAGGCATTAAGTCTGGAAAATTAACAAGCCCCACAAAAGAGCCAATCGATTTATGCAAACACATATAAACTTACTTGATCATTTAATTCTTTGGACTGAAAGCCCAATGAAGAGCCTCCCACACCTTCCCAGGGTACATCATCAACAGGGCAAGGTGATTCCTCACTTGTCCATGTTGTGCTTAGAGTTGTCACTACCATTGGCAGTGGGGTGATGGAAAAATGTGTCTCACTGTACTGCAGCTTCTGCTGATGGAGTTGCAAATGCTGCTTTTATTATCACAAAGTAGATCCCAGGCACCCAGATGCCTTCTGCAGTATTGACAGAGTGCAATGTTTTTATTTTAGAAAAAAGACCCAACGAACCAACAAAAAAAACAACAAAAAATCCCCCACCAAACAAAACAAACAAAATGCTACTGTACAATAACCAATTTGGTTCTGAGCCTCCTCTTCCCCTTCTGTTTTCCAAGACATTTCTTTCCATCCCTTACAGATCTGCATATCTGGCTTGCTCCTTCTCCCTGCCCAATGCTACGTGTGTATACAATTTCCATGACTGCAAACTCTGGGAATTTCTCACGCAGGCTCCCAGCAAGTGACTCCAGTACCCAGGGCACACTCCCACCCTCTGCGAGGGGTGGGCCCCCTGTCCTCTCCCTGACTCTGTACAGCCCGCTCCACCAGCCACCTCCTCCCACACTTCCTCTCCTCCCCACGATTTAATTCAGCTCCTCCACTCTGTTCCTCTCAGCCTTGTGCAGCCCTTGCAATCAGCAGAAGCAGGAGCTGGCACATTCATTGTGCTTGGTATCCCCTTTGTATAAGCACTGCCCAGCATAGGTTGCATCTCCCACCTTGCTTTTGCAACAACACAGTTCTCACCCATCTACAGATTTATCTGCATGGCTCCCTCCTCCAAAAAGGGGAAGGTGGAAGAAAGCATAGCAGCATGAAAGGACTTAGCTGGCATTGCTGAGTATGGCAGAAAAAGAAAATGAACACAGATGTGAGTTGCTCCTTCTCAGTCCCACAGAAGTTTGCTGCTCCAAGCTCTTGCTCCCCTACACCCCATCACTCAGATAATGAGTGCTGCAGGGTTGGGCTACTTTCACCTCCTCAAATCTTCCTTTTACTTTCTCCATCCTCCTGTTCCAGCAACCATAAGGGAGCAGGAGGGATGCACTTGTCAAATTCTGAGCTCCAGGCCAGGAAAGAGACCCTTCCACCTCTGTGGAGACACGTTTTGCAGCACTCCTTTAAAGGGTAGTAGTTACATTTTCAACAGTTCCAAAAAGTCAATAGCCTCAGGATGGGGTGGAGGCCCAGGAGCCCAAAAGGATATTATACAACAGGATCTCCTGTCAGATAAGGACTCAGCTCAAAACAAGTATTTAATGACAGTTTACTTACAGATCAAGTGGCCCCACATGACCAATCTGAAGAGATACTTGCCTTACCTTATTCCGTGTTCTGGCACAGGAAAGCCAGAATGTTTTACAGTTACCTGAACGTTTCCCAGCCAGGTGCAACTAGAACAAAGACTGGTACCCACAGCATTTGCCAACCTTTAAGTGTCCTCAGTGATGGAAGAGAATTGCAGCAGGCAAGAAAATTTTTTTCCTTTTTGTTGGGCCTCCTACATACTTGCACATGTGCAGGCCACTGAGAAGGGTGGATGCTTAGATGGACCCGTGAGCACCGTTAGTCTGTACAATGACTTGTGATCTTCCCCTAGATATGCATTTATACAACATTTCTGTTGAAGAGCTTTCAAGGAGCTTGAAGGGGAAGCAAAGGCAGTATCTGCCTCTGAAGAACCCAAAGAACATGCAAGCATTCTTTTAATAACCTTCATGGCACAGACATCTGACAGAGAGACTGTCAGACTGCACTAGGGTATCTCTTTTAGCAAAAATTATTCAAGAAATGGCAAGAAGGGGAAATAGTCTGTGAGAAAACATCCACAAAGTTATCACATCATAACCCCGTCAGAAAAAGGTTCTAATTATCCAGGCATTAGTTCTGAGGTTTGTAATGGACAAGAGGGCAGAGGTCTTCAAGAGAGCACTGTGTCATTTTTCTCAGTGGTTGATTACTTTCCCTTGAATTTTCAGGAATTTAAAGCTTGCACAGGCCAAACTTTTGTTTAATTTTGGCAAAGCAGGAGGCCAAAGGGCAAGAAACAGAAGAACTCTGCATTCACACACACTTGCGTAAAATAGTTACGCATTGAGTTCTACCAACCCATTACAGTACTGCAAGAGAAACACACTTATTCCAAGAGCTGCATTTATGGTTCAAATGCAAAATGAACAGCCTGTTTATGGAGCACCTTTTGAAACACCACCCCAAGTGTTCTGAGAAGACTCCTTTGAGCCCCTAATTTTAAACCAAAAAGCACCAGCGTCCACTTCCCTCAGGTTCTGGGCTGCCTGCAGCCTCTGAATACACTCTCCCAGTTTCTCTTTCCCACCAAGAACAAAACACTTCCCCTGCTGTGCCCATTTGCTGCCTCCTGGCTGAGAAGGCTGCTGCAAAGACTCTTTGCCTCTGAGGCTGTTGGAAGATGGTCTGTAATGAGCTCTGCACACTGCCACTCTCGCAGACAGAGTGGGTTAGTCAGAAAGCACAGTTTGAGCAGCACTTGCTGCACAGATCTTCAATAGAATGTGTAAGAAGGTGGATATGTAACAGTGAACCCAACTTCCAGCTCTGCAGTTCATCTGCAGTTACTCTTCTCTGCAGTTTCATCTAACATGGGCTTGGCAGTTGTCAAGGGAAAACACAGTCCTTTTCAGAGGGTTACTCAGTACGTGTAACCTTCAAACTCTCCTCTGTGCATCCCAAACAATTGCACACAGGCAGTGTGAGAGGATGCTCTTGCAACTGCAGAACAATCCCTCTGTGTTGTCGCTTTCAGCTCCTCGTAGGAGGAGGCAATACTGTTCTCTGCGGAAGCTTTTAACTGCTAAAGTGGCTGCTTCCGTTTCCCAGGAAAGGCCGGGTGGGACAAAGACCTCATATATGAGAGGCCAAAGGACCTCACACCAGCAGGAGGGGGAGTTTTCTGCCTTCCCTGTGCTGTTTCCTTTGTCCCGCATTCCTCCTTCAGTACAGGGGACAGAGTCTTTGTCCAAGGCCAGGCTGACCACGTGCAGCTTCTCTGCAGCTTCCTTATCCCAGGGTTAAGAGATATTCCTCCTCACAGAGCTAGCTGGTTTCCAACATGTGGGCTTCTCCTCCCTCTTCTGCAGTGGGGAGGCTCTGGGTAGGATGGAGAAAAGGCTTCCTGCAGAGAGCTCGGCTCCCCTCCACTTTGGGCAGAAAACATCAGCCAGATCAGTCCTGATCTTGAACTGCAGCCGCTCCAGATAAACACCTGCTAGGGGCCAGCATCCAGGCGTCCCTGGGCATGGGGCCTGCTGGCTGTCCCTCTGCCACTTGGGCTGCTGCAGCAGCCCTGCACAGAGATGCATCACACAGCTTCCTCCAGGTCTCTGTGCCAGCTTCTTTCCTCCCTCTCCCAGTAGCAGCCCACATGCTAAATCAACTTGTGCATTTTTAAGTATAATCATGTATCAAAGTTACAAGTCTTGGTGCTCTGTCCATCCCTGACCCTTTCGGAGTAGCATCAGGGCACATGGACTGATGTAAAACACAGAGAGAGGACAATTTCCCACTCCTTTTTTTTTTTCTTTTTTTAAATAAACCAACTGAATGAGCTGTACTGAACAGCTGAAAAACAACAAGCCAAGTTCAGTTCCCAGGCAGGAACAAGACATGAGTTGACAGAATTAAAAGGGACAGCATCAGTTGAAATCTCGCCAACTCAAACTGGGCCTAAACCTACTTTATCTAAATTGCAGTAGCAGCTACAAACAAGCCTTCTCTTTCAGGCAGCACTGAGATCCCTCACTTACTGCCTGGAAATACTATGTAATCAGTAAAGCAGTCTAGGGGAAGACAGCTTTCCTTCTATTTCAACAAATTCTTTTATAAGCAACAAAGGCTTTCTGTGCCTCTGCTCCTGGCACAAAGTCTCTCCATGCCTTAGTGTGAACCTATCCTTTGGGGCTGGAGAAGGTCAGAGACCTGTTCCCAGCCAAGAACTAGAAGTTGGAAAGACAACAGTGGCTTCCACAGCAAGGCACAGGAAGTAACCAGCCCGGCCCATGAGCCCAGACAAACTGCAGGAGAGGAAAAAAGTCCAAACTGTGTGAGATTAGGGGGGTAGAGAAAAAAAGGCTTTGCTTTATTATATAACTAGCTTAATGACAACATAAGACATAGACTTTTCATCCTCCAAGTAAAATGAAAGTACAGGTGTCCTTGGAAACTCCTGGGTTTCCAGTCATGTTTTCCTACTGCTGCACTCCTGACTAGGGGGTGCCTCATGCCCAGCCCTGCTTCACAGCACCAGTGAAGCAAAAGGCAATGTCACTCGGCAGTGGTGCTGGTCCCTTCCTCTCATATTCCTCAGAGATCATCCTGCACTTTTCAAACCTGGCCAGAGGGCTGCAGGGGCTTTTCTATACCGCAGCTAAATTAAATGTGTAGGGAAGAGATTCTCTAGTGTTGATCAAGGTCCCAGCAAGTCACAAACAAAGGCCAGAAAGATGCTACTCACTAAAAGCATGACAACCAGCAAAAATAATGGCCAGCTTATCCCATCAGTGGCTGATGAAGTGACAAGGCAAAGGGCAGGACTGAGCCTGGCACTGGGGTGCCTCCAGTATTGCAAGGGGGCAACACCCTTCCTATTGTGAACAGGAAGAGAAGTGAAGTCAATATAATCAGACAAAATTTAAGGCCATGCAACTGCTTATGCTGCCAGGAAGAATGGGCGCACCACCCACGTAGTGGCATTCACAGCTGTGTCCCTGCTCTATGCCCTCTCCCAGTTTACCACCCACACCTGAAACCACTCTGCTCAAGAGAGGACTCACAGAGAGGAAGGACAGGCCACCAGCTGCGTGCTAGTTCACAGCCTGGGAAGCCACAGCCATGGCCAAGGCCACTGCAAAGCTGCTGTCTAAGGACTGGCAAGCCTGTGCCTCAGCACCCACCCAAAAACCAGATCTGGGTGTATCCCTGCCTCACAAGTGAGAATAAAAGCATTGGACTCTGGAGGTCCCAAAAATTACAGTTATACAAACTGACAAATAATATTAAGCTTTACAAGCCTGCAGAGGGGACCTGCATTCATTTAACCAAGGGAACCCAGATCTACAACAGGGAGTAAAAAGGGCCAGGTCTGTCTGCAACCAGCACTTTACTGCAATGCCTTTCAAGACAATTTACATGATTTACATCTGGCAGTTCTTTTGCCAACAACTTAAGTGCTGCCATCCAGCTCCAGAGGAAGCCAGCCACAGGTTAGAGACCAAAGCATGAGCTTGACAGCTGCCTGTCGTGCCCAGCTCATCAGCCAACCACTCTGCACACCAGCAACCGGTTTGTTTTATCAGCCAGCACATCATTTGGTACCACTCACAGCACGCTCGTCCCAGCTGGAAGCTAGGGGATGTGACAAGGCTGGCTTAAGAGATGGGGGGGAGGGATGGGAAATACTGGGGAGGTGAGCTCACAGGCAGCAGTATGGGGAGAAGGGGATTTATTGCAGCAGTGCAGGACAGTGCACAAAAACGCAAAGGACCAGCCTCGATCTGAGCTGCTGCTCACAGAACAGCTTGTTTTATAGGAAACATCTAAGAGGAATTAGGCTAAAACCCAACCAATTTCTCATGGACTGCTGAATAACTATCAGATGATGAGAGCTTTTGGCCATGACAAACTTGGGTTAAATTGGAACCAGTGACTTAATGTTTCCATACCCCTTTGCAGAATAAAGGCACGCAGCCCCTGCACACTTGTTGAGTCCTGTTCACCTACAGCAACTTACTGTGCTACAATTTCAGCATTCACACAGCAGAGTTCACAGCATAACAGGTTCTGTTGAATTGAAATTGATGTTGATTTATATCTCTTTGTAGAGCTAAGAAACGCAGTTAATCTCCACACAATTTTAATCTAAAATCCTGGAAGACTAGCGAGGAGCCAGGGCCAGCTCTACACTGGAAACGGGTCAATATTACAAACAGATGATAGAAAAAATATATATATTTTACAGAGCCATAGCAACCAGAAGAGAATAATAAATCGGCCAGGAGTTGGAAAAAAAAGAGATAAGGGTACAGTCAGGGAAAAATGTATATGAATTACTGGCAGATTTTATTTGGCTTTGGTCATCCTCCTGGGAAGACATAAACAGCTTTACAAAAAAGCCAGAGAAGCTTCATTTGTATTCAAGGAAGGAAGGAGTTTGTTTTAGGTTTAGACTTTGGTTGCTTGTTTTGTTTTTTTCCTTTTTACACACAGAAACTGGCCTGTGTCAAGAATGTTTGAAAACATGTTGGCAAGCAAAGAGTCGCTGAGGCTACTACACTGAAGCTTTCTGAACCCCAGGAGATGTGAAGATGAGGCTTGGTGGTTATGGCAGGACAGCAGGTGCCAAGGATTCTGCTGGCTAATGGCTGCAGGTCTGTGACTCCCATCAGATCCCCTAATCCCACTGAGCCCCACTTTCAGTGTAGAAGTTCTAGTGCCTGTAAGACAATTCAGGTAAAAACTGCTGAATACGAAGAGTGCATCTACACCTGCAGCTTTTACAACTGCTATAATCATTGTAGTTTAAACAAAGGGTGAAACTGCAGCATAGATGGCATAAAGGCCCCAAACTGGTGTACTGGGACATCATGCACGTGGGCAGGAATTGTGTGTGTGTCCTTCCTTAAACTAGAGACAAGCTGTCATAAAATAATTTCTACCTGAAGAAAGTGTGACATGTCAGAAATTACTAAGGAAGGCTACATGTACCTCATTTTGGGCTTGCTTTTCAGCCTCACTGCCAAAGGCTTGTGCAGCTGTGCTGCCTTGGGCACATGCATGCAGCAGAACCATCCTCCTTTCCAGGGGAGACTTTGGGAAACTGGGCCATGGACTTGAATCATGACAGAGGACAGAAGCTCACAGATACTAAGTTCCTACAGGTTTCACAGAAATAACAGATATATTTCATATCTTATCCTCTGAAAAGGGGATCCCTCACCATGACAGTGCAGAGGTGTTTGTGGGGAAAAAAACCACAAACCAAACCAGTTATAGTCTGGTTGTTGTTATCAACATGTATAACTTGTCATGTACCTACTGGAATTGGTTCTGTCTAATCCACTTTTCAGAAGTAGTAAGTTTTCTAAGGAATAATTCATGTAAGTTGCTTCTGAAGTAGACAGCTGAAATCTACATTAAATTGCCACTGAAAAATTGCACCTTGCATCCCTACTTTCTTTGCCTGCACATTTTGTTATTACTGTTTTGCAGTACTCAAGATGCAAACTACTACTTCCTACTACTGACTAGTAAAGGTCAAATATTAAAATTCAACTTTTCAATTAGTTGGGACATCAAACTCCCATTTAAATATCTCTCAGTGCCCTAGTCATCAGGAGATTATGAGAAAAGATAAATTATGTATTTATGGAATCAAAAAAAATTAAAGACCTGAAAAGAACACTTAGTCATTCAAGACATATTTATAATATAAATGAGACTAAGAAGGCTCCTACCCTGCCCTTGCCTAAAGGAAGGATCAACTGTGCCTGACAAATATCCATTTGAAGAACAGTTTGACTTGTTCTCAAAGACATGCAGCAATAGGGAATCTGCCACTATCCAAATACATCACTGTACTTGCCATTCAAAAGTTTTCCTAATGACAAACCCTAAGTCTGTTTTATAGAAATTTTAGTAGTTAAAATACAGAATTTTTAGTCTCTCCTATCCTCAGTAGGCTCATGAAAAATGTATTTATTACTTTATTCCTTACAGCAACCTTTTGCATATTTGAAGACTCCTGTCACATCTTCCATCTTCTCCTCCCTAGACTAAACAAATGTAACACTTTTGATCATTCCTTCATAGGTCATATTTTCTGGACCTCTGGATCATTCTTACTGCTCTCCTCCAGTCCCCCTCCAACTGAGATGCATCTTGAAGCTTTTTGCCCACAATGAAATACAATTATCTCCCTCTCCCTTGCAGTGTAGGACCCAATCATATGCAATACACAGGACACTTCTATTTATACATCAGAATAATTTCACTTCTACCTCTCAGCGTGAGGAGTGTGTTGGTTTAGGTATAGCTCATTGGTGATAATAACTCCAAATAGTTTTCTTCTCCTTTCAGAACTGCTGCTTTCCCCCCAGCTGATTGCACTGGATTATTCCTGTGTCAGGCCAGGAGCTTGCACCTGTTGTGCCTCCCTGCCCTTACTGCACACCAGTACTTCCCAACTCTACCCATCTTTTGTGGTTGATGATTACACATTGACAATTGCTCAGAGTTTAAATATCCAACCAGTATTGCAGCCCTCTTCTTTACTTTCTACCAAGATCTCATTTCCTCAGCTCATTCACACACTTGGGACAATGTAAAAAGTCTCAGTAGTTTCAAGGTAACCAACATTCACTGCTTCCTATAGTACCTGTTAATTAGTTTCTTCTGATTTATTGTTGAAAAATCCATGCTGGAACATCCATTATTCTGCAGATGCCTTCTCGGTAGTTTGTTTCTCTCAGCAGTTTCTTAAGACCCGAAATCTGATTGACCAATTAGAAACTTTTTTTTTTCCCCATTTTGGGAGTTTGTTTTGGTTTTGATACAGGTTTTTTTACAGGATGTGAGGAACAGCATTTGCCAGTTTTCCAGCCTCCTGTGATGCTACCTGTCTCCCCTAAACCAGCAGGGGCTCAGTCTCACTTATGCTGATATGTTCTGGGGTAAATGTGATCAAGCTCTGCCAACCTGCAAACTTCTAATTCATGGACATCCTCTTAATACTTCTGGCTCATTCCCCACTGCAACTTGTGCATTGTGGAGAATATAACCATGACATATGCCACATCATTATCTTTAGGCTCTATGCATGACGAGTTTTCATGACAATTTTTCAAAACCTGTACCTGACAGCTGCAGCTGGTTTTTTTCAGACTAAAAAACATGGAAGCAGCAAGAGCTCTTACACACATACTTTTTACCATGCTACAGTAATATATTGCCTTCGTGACACAGATCAGGCAGACCCTTGAAAACAACCTAAATTTACCTAAGAGAGAAAAAAATTGCAAATTTCAATTTCAGGAAAACACAAACTGTAGTGTCTCTGTAGTGCTCAAGGGTCGTAATACTGCAGTACATAAAGAGTTAACAATTGTAGTAAGCTCTGGATAAGCTTTCTGTAGGAAGAGCGTTTCTTCCTTTTCATTTGAATTGAAGTATAAATTTGTTCTACCATGAGATATTTACAGTAGACCCACGAACCATGACAAGCTAAGGTCATGGAATTGTGCAGTTTCATTTTCAAGGTTTGAAGGTTTGGGGTTTTTTTAAAACTAACAGAGTTGGAATTTGTGGTCATGGTCAAACAGTGATAAAATTAAGAACAGATAAAGCCACAAATAAAACTTTTTGAGACTTGAAAGCTTAGTTTTGTTGAAGGAGGGTTAAGTACTGCCCTTTAATCAAAAGCACCAAGTGCTTGTTACAGTGAACAGAGAAGCCAAGGCTGAAAGAGGTCTGAAATTCAATGCAGAAGATTGCTTTTCTAAAGCACAGCCAAAGTGCAGGAGAGCGAGAGAAACAAAGGAATGCAACATTCATTTGCCTCGAAGTGTTTGTTAGAAAAATACATCACTTGCAATGAGACATGCTTTGCAACTGCAATACACAGGAATAATATTTAGGACAGCAGTAGCTGCTAGGTCAATATTCAACTCAGTCATCACCACTTGAAAATGCTCAGGCTCAGCAGGAGTATAACTACACCTTACTCTCCCCCCAGCTTCTCAACTGGACTCAGGAGAGCACCTCTGTGATAACTAAAAAGTTGGCTTTTATCAAGAGATAAGAATTTAGCTCTTAGAACAGCTTTCAAAGTAAACAATCTTCTGACATGTGAAAACGCTTGGAGCCTATCCAAGAAGTTTCTGCTGGTTTTATTCTTTTCCTTGCTTCTTGTTCAGGGTGTATTCATAAGCTTTACTTAAGTTGTTTCAGTTTATCAAAAATTTTTAAGGCTACTTTGGAGTATTAAAGAGACACCACAGATTTTTTTTTTTTTAACAACTGAAGAGGACAACATTAAGGTACATATACCAGAGTTAAACAACACTTATCAGTGTTCCATTTGACAAATGCTCTGAACATTACAGTCAGAAAGAACTTGAGCAAAAAGAAACCTTTCATCATGTAAAACAATGCTGTCATGCCACGGCCTGCCTCATGCCCAATAGGCTTCAGAAGAACCAACCCTTCAAATACTTCACAGTTTTAAAGTTTCAACATCTGAACAGAGTAGTCCTGTAAAAAAACAAGAAAAAAAGACAATGGCAGAAGCTCACTTGGCTCTGCAGAGTGAGAATGTCAAACTGGGGGAAAAAAACTCTACCAGGTAGAAAAGAAAGTAATACTGCCAAGGACTGGGTGCCTGATTACCCAGGAGTGACATAAGGGACAACATGGGAACTGCTCTGGACACTGCCATCCTGAGAGAGGACAGCTCAAGGGAGTAAAACAAAACAAAGCAGGACACATCAGATGTAGTAGAAGTGCTGGGGACTCTGTAGAGCAATGGAGTGAGAGATCTTTGACTAAATTAGAAAATTACTGCATCTAGCTGTGGTCAACTGGCATTGCCCTGAGAGATCAAGAAGAAACATGATAAAGTAGGCCCCGTTACAAGTCTTACTTCTAAATCCATCATCTTGTCAGGATTAACGTGATGTCCATTATTAACCAGACAATTTTAGCCTGAGAAAATTCTTTTCTAAAAGAGACATGTGATAATCAAATTTGTACTAAAATAAAACTAGAGCTTGTTCACTTGTTCCAAGCATACAGATTCCTTTTATACAAGGCAAGGAATGACTGGTAACAGTCAGTGACAGCACACAGCTGCTTGCTGAAGGGCATGAAGCAGTATGGAAAAAAAACACCCCAAATCCAACACTTCTGTAATATTTTAAGGGCCCTTTGCAAATCTCTCATCCAGCTTCCCTATTTGAAGTGGAGCCATCACCAACGCTACATCAGGGCCAACTTATCTTTGTTGAGCTAAGTCCTGAACCTTTCCAGGAATGGAGTTCCAGCACCTCTCTTATAAACCATTCCCTGTCCTTTGCCACTCACCCTCTGAGCAAGTTTTCCTTGAAGCTTTTCCAGGGCCTCCCATACTGCAATTTAGAGCTGTAGCCCTTTGATGTACTATCTAGGGCTTGACCTCGCTATCTTGTAACTACCCTCCCTACAGCTGTAGGCTCCAATTAGATCTTCCTGCACATTCTCTTCCCAGGCTAAACTGGCCCAGCTCCCTCCAGCTCTCCTCATGGCTCACATGCCCTAGAACCCTGACCACCTTGAACATTCTCCAGTTTTTCAGTATCTCTTAAATGCCCAAAATAGGACACAATATTTTAAGCAAGGCCTTCCCAGTGCCATGCCAAAGAGGTAATAACTTTCCTCTATCTGCTGCTCATGCTTTTCCTAAGGTAACCCAGCATGTGGTTTGCCCATTGTATGATGAGCATAGTGTTGGCTCACACCCAATTTCATACTCAAAGAAAGAAGTCAATTTATGATTCATACACTGTTGTTTTTCACAAGGCAAATTGAAAACTAAACACCCAGAGGCTAGAATCCATTACCATGAGTTTGAGCAGTGCCTTTAAAGAGTCATGGTGGATATACAGTAAAAACCAACATGGATAAGCAAAAGCTAATACTGGAGGGTGGTTCAGGCCAGATTGATATGCATGGGCACAACCACTCTTTTCATTCTAAAAACAGTTCTTTGGCTTTGAGGTCAAAAAGATGGGACTGCATTATTGCAGGAACCAAACAAGGGAAGTCTCTGCCCTGACTACCAACTTAGTCACCAAGAAGTTTGCCCTAAAGTACCCTACCAAATCCCATTTCACTCTGCAGACCTCCTCTCACCCATGAAAAGACAGTGACCAACAAGCAACTACTACAAGAACTAGCCTGGACTAGGAAATTTAAAAGGCTCCAAAGGGGATGTAGGATGTGTAGTAAAGTTAACATATAACACGTATATTACTTTGTATCTAAGAGGGAGACTTCGGACTCAGATGTTTTCTTCAGATTTTGCAATTATTGCATAGAAAATGGGAGTATGAATTCATCACTGCATGGCCAGTATCAAAAAGCTACTGTGCAATACAATTTAGGCAGGATGGGAATTTCAAACAGTGTAAAAATTAATGACAGTCACATGGATTTAGATGCTTAACAGTTGCAAAAATCAAGATAGAAAGGTGAGCCAAATTTTGGATGGCAACTGGGGAAGACAGCTACACAGCAAAGGTTACAAAAAGAAAAGCAATAATCTGGGCCGGCACTGAACTATGTCCATCAATATTTAGAAAAATACCCACAAGATTGCCACTTCCTCAGATTTATCACAGAGGTTAGCAGAGCAATCCTGTTCTTACCCAGACCTTTTTCCTTTGAGAGTCGACCAACTGAATGAAAACCATCAACAGAATCAGAAATTACTCAGCAATTTATGAACTAGTGTAGCAGGTACCAAATGCCACAGATTCAATAATCATTGATTTAGAAGGTACTTTACCTGTAGAGGACCTCGAATTAGGTTAAAAAATGTTTTTTATTTTCATTCAGATCTTGTGATGCTGGAAAGTGCCTTTCAAATACATCAGGCATCAGCCATTCCACAGGTTTTCATGTGCTGACATTACAAATAATATTCAATCTGGTATAAATGAAACTATGAAAGAAAAGCACAAGAGGATGGTTTGTAGGCACCTCGGTTCCCAGTTTTCTGGCAATTCTCCATCTGCAGTAGTGATTCACAATTGTTAATTCCTTGGCCCTCCCAGTCCTGGCATTCCTTACGACATTTACATTTTCACATCTCAACAACTCCATGTTCACATGCATTGCTACTGCTCAGCTGCAGGGACCACTGGAAGGGATTTGCCTGTGATGGAGCTGCAAAGTTTTTGGAAGTTATGGCCCTTCTGCTGAGAAGTGAGACCTTATCAGACGGCTGCTCCTCAGCCATTTGGATAAGCAAATATGTTTTTCTTGCTGAAAGAAGATGAACCCAACTATGCAGAAAAGAGTCACTGGGCAGACTTCCTATAGTTACTGACTGTTGGTTTTGTCCCAGCAGGCTGGGCTGGAGGAAGGAACCCACTCTTTTGGGTTCCCACACGAAGACAATTCCCAAGACTTGACTGGGCGCCAATGAGACAAGTGTCATGCCCTGTAACAGATGTGGCCCTTCTGAACTCAAGCAGGAAAAAGCGAGGCTGTGTATTTAACCCTGTGGTACCTGACTGGAAGACGTATCTGGCCAAGCCTTGCATCAGCTCTGCCGGCCAGGTGGGCGGTGCCGACTCCCCTGTCTCTCTCTTCAGTCGGAATGTCAGCTCAAACCCAAAACCACTCGGTCCATCTGTTCCTGTAAACCTGGAGGGAATGAAAAATAAAGAGTCATGACACACTTCTTGTAACCAGAGCAGGATTTAAGATTAGGACCATGGAAAAGGGATGAGTGTTCTCCTCATAGAATAGATGTGTTTGAGAAATTCCCTTTCAGTCTACTCTGGCTCTAATGGCATAATATGGTGAGATTAGCTGATGTAATACAATTTCAAATATAACTATCATAGTGGTGTTTTCAATCAGAATAATTCAGCCTTGGAACCATCACTTCCTTTCTGGGACTGGTGGGATTTTAAACAAACTAAATTTGTTTTTAAAACAACATTTTAAGTTTTACACTGATAGCTAAATGGGAACACCAAAGAAAGAGCATAAGAGAAAAATAATGTTATTCAACCTTTATGAATTCAAATTTCTTTGCATTGAGAAGTGGGATACAACTGAGCAGCTTGCAAATTTGAAAGCAAGTCAGGGTCATCCATGTGGTTTCTATCACTGTCATTGCATCCCTTGCTCATGACTGCTCCACAAAAGCAGAGGAAAAAAGGAAGGATTTGTGCTCAACATAAAAACACCTTACAGAAGCTTTAATAAGCCAGTATCATCCTCCAAGTTCGAATCTCTGACACCTGCAGCCATTGGCAAATTCTCTGGGGAAACTTTATGAATGTCTTGGATGCTGGTACCTTGCTGGCACATATGAAAGATACAATGCATACAGGTCTAATTACACAGTACTACTTAAACCAGTCAAACAGAGCAGTCTGGAAAGTAACCAGAGCACTTTCTATTTGAAAAACCCAGAGGTAACAACAGTAATTACAATGCAGCAGTCCACATGCACCCCAGCTTTACAATAAGACAACCATCTGGGATGGAGCGTGCGCAGGAAGGAATCTCAAAATCAGTATTTTTTATCTGCATGTGGCCCCAGGTGCAAAACACAGCATTGTTTCTGTACTAACAAATCTGAATATTCCACACAGTTTGCTTTATGCTGAACCCTGCAGTATTGAGTGAAAGTTTCTTTTTTAAAGTGCTAAGGAAAAAAATTGAAAAAATATCTGTGACTGAAAACAGTAAGGTATTAGAAATCATTCTGACATCTGCAATAGAGGAGTAAACAATACAGCAAATATTAGTACAACAACATACAAGCATGTCCATTTTTATTTCTCTCCACATTATCCGCAACAAAGAATTTGAAAATTAAATACTATGAAAACAATTTCCCTGTGAACAGGGCAGAAAACACATTTCAAATGTTCAACTGGTACATATAAAACCTCTTTTGGGAAAGAAGGATACACTTTTAAGCAACAAGTCAAATCATTACATCCGGTTCTCAAACAAAGCAAGAGCGTAGTGAATAACCAGCCAGGCAGGGATGGGATCTGGATGTGCAGTGAATCCTGTGTTCTGTAACCACACATGCAGACCTACCTGACTGACTGGTACAGGACAGTGACAGCCTCACAAATGCAAAGTTGTACCTTGGACATCCAGCACCCCTATAGTGTTTTATTAGTTTCACATATCAGTTAGTAAAGGAAAAACCAGAAATATTCCTTAAATGGAGAAACAAAACCGCTTCAAAGTGGATAGTTTTCAAGGATTGATTCCGGGAAAAAGCATAAACCAGAAACTGAAACACATTATGAATGGGTCAGTTTTAAGAAAGATCAAAGTTAACAAAAAGCCTTCGAGCTGATCTTTCACAGTTAAATTTTTTGGAAAGTAAGATGGCTCCCTATTGAATTTCCTCCTTTCAAGGCACGTTCTGAAACAACACAGCTTTACTTCTAATATGCAATGAGCTACAGTTCAGTGAGCTTTTTTTTTAAAACCTCTTGGATCTCTGCTTCCCAAAAATAACTGTTTAAAGAAGACCACACATGCTTTACATTGATCCATATGAAAGCTGCTGAGTAACAGAAGTGTTTAGGTGAGTATCCATCAAATCTAAAGCAACATTTGTATTTAGGAGAACACTGCTGGCAGCAACATACCAGTAGTCACAAAGCAGTAAAGCTAGCAGGTCATGTTACTTAAATTAATTTGTTCATATGGTAGTGAGACTCTGAAACAGAACTACTAAATAGAATAAAAGATAAGGAAACAAGCATTAAGTTAGTTTCCTTTTAAGATTTAAAAAAAGTCCCCCAAAATTCAATATGTATCTTCCAAAGAACACTCAGAAAATGCAGCAGCAACACAATGCTTATACTCTCAAATTAACAGTTAAATCTTAGAAGAATTTTATTTGCATGTAAGAGATTTGTATTTGAAGATTAGACAGAAAATGTTTTTGAATAGTTAATGGTCACAAGTTGCTGAAAATACAGTTACAGGGAAAATTTAAAAACATGCCATTCACCTGCACTGTGCAGCTGTTCCGAGGTAAGAGTCTATAAAATAAAAGCCTTTGATCTGTTTAATTTTAGGTTGGAAATCTGGTTTTGAGGAAATTGTGACACATGTGGCTTTAAAAATTTGTGATTACTTTGCAAATACTTTATGCTTAATTTAGACAGGTCTTTGATAGAAAGAAATATTAATATTTAGAATGTAATTAGCATAATAACTTTGTTAATATTTTTGCCAAAGGTTTTGCTTTTATTCTTTAAAAAAGTCTTGTATTTGAAGGTAAGGTCAATGCAGTTTCAACAGCTGCCAGGAAATTTCTCCCAGTGAACAACAGACCATAATCCAGGATCAGAGCTCCTGGATGAGGTTTGGGGGATGTACCTGAGAACGGAGGCAGACATTAGTTTCAGGAGCTACACAAACCTATAACCTTCCTGTATGCTTCTGACCCTTGGTCTAAGGAAAATCTCAGAGAAGTATCCAGTAACCAAATTATGCAGCTTGGCTTCTCTCATAGATATCCTTCTTACTACAAGTGCTTTCACCAGCCCCAGCTTCAAAATTTGGGGGATAAGGATGCATCAGTCTGCTGGTGGAGAGGCAAGTAGCATGGGAAAATATTTTTTCCAGTTAGAAACCTAAGATCTCCAGAAACATGTGCCAGTGGAAGACAGAGTAAACAGCTGATCAGCTCACAAGGATCAAGAGACTCCTCTCCTGTATTCCATGTGGAAACACTATGTTCTTATAGCAGTCTTCTTGTAGAGTATGTCTCCACTGCTTAAGGATTATCTTAGGAGGACGACAAGAAGCTGGACAAAAAACCTATCACACCTTGCAGGCTTGCAGATGTTCAAACTTGTACTTCTTCCTATAAGTTCCAAATTTCCCCCAAACTTTCAGAAAACTAGAAAATCAACTGCCTTCATCCAGCCACAGTCAATGAACAAGCTAAAAAACCCAAACAATATTTCCAGGAAAGAAAGACTGAACAAGCCTCATTTCCACAAAAAAACTGGGTGGAAAGGTAACAATAACACACAGACAGAACAAATCTTGCTAAAGCACATGGAAGCCATGACCTCTTCCATGAACCTCCCCATGTTCTCTACTACCTGTACCTGCACCAACCTGCTCCCTTTCCAGTGGGCAGCAAAGCATTCCCAGCAGGTCAGCCTGACACAACTCCAGTGCCAGCTGCACAGGCAACACACTTTGTTTACAGACTTTGATCTACAGAAACAAGATTCTGGCACTATTCAGGGCTGGTTTCTCTGAGAGCTAGGGAGGTGAGTGTGGTTTTGTTGAGATGGACAGAACTACACACACTTGTAATCTAAAGCTGTAAAAGTTTTTTTATTATTTTCTGTTGTTACTCTTATACTTCTTCACAATTACTTTGGTTCATTAAGATTGGCTGTTTTGCAAACAATGACAAAGTTGTTTAACAAACAATGACTAAGTAGTAATGCAATTAGTTATACAAGTAAAAGTATAGTTGTTACATATTATATGCAAGGGGTTTTTTTGTACACACTTAACATTTAATAACAAGAACATCTTCTCTTTGTGTTCAGAACATTTTCTTTCACTGACAATTTTCTTGGTTTTCTTTGTGGATTTCACTGTGGTTACAAAATCTCACGGGTAAATCTCATGGGTAAATTCTAATTGTTTTTAGGTCTGATTCTGTGAGACTGCCAGTCTAGCTGTTAGTCTCATTAGGTGAGGACTGAGATGGTAGGTTTGATGTGGGTTTTTTTTGGTCATGGTTAGGTTGGTTGGGTGTTTTGTTGGGTTTTGTTTGGGTTTTTTGTTTGTTTTTGCATTTTGGTGGGGGGGTTTTTTGGTTTATTTTGGGGGGGTGGTGGTAGTGATTTAAATCTGAAGGTAACCAATTCAAACTATAGCCAATTTAGAACAAAGACTTTGGAGCTTGGTTCAGCAACTCAGCGCTGAAGTGCTTTGCAGGTTATCAGCCAAACTCTTGCAATGTAGCAGACCAAAAGTGCCTCAGTTTTGATCATCTCAGACAATGATGGAACGTGTGCAGGAAGGAAACCTCAACATTAGTATTTTGTATCCATGCATGGCCCCATCTACACAAACTGAAAGCTGCAGCACAGCATTAAGTTTCTGTACTAACAGATCTGAATATTTCACATAGTTTGTTTTACGCCTTGGTTCTGGTGAACCCTGGAGTTTTGAGTGAAAGTTTCTTGTAAACACTTCTAAAACGCTAGGAAGGGGGGAAAAAAAAAATCCTTATTTTGCCCCGAAACTAAAGATGCTAAGTATAAAGAGTCAGCACGGACCATATTGTGCCCACCACTGCTTTGCCCCCTCCAACATGAGAGCACATCACCTTTTCAGCCAACCCAACTGCAAAATAACTGGCTAAGTTTTCACAAAAATAAACACTGATGGAGAAATTCTTGGCTTGCTGCATGCTCACTGGCACACATCAGATAGTTTTATATTATGACTACGGCAGTAATAGAAGGCTCTGGTATCTGCCAAGTCAAATCCAACCCCATATTTAATATTAAAACCTTATTTTGTCAAAAGAACAAAAATAAACCTTTCAAAAGCCAAGGTCATGCATTACATGCCATTCTTTGGGTTAAAACTCCCTTTATCTGTTCAGCAAATCAGCTCAGCAGAACAAACCACGCTGCAGCACTGCGCATTTGCTGGAGGACCCTGGCTTGTTCCTTTAATGAGGTAAGAGTTTCACTGATCATGATATTTAGTTCCAGCAAAAGAATCCAAAGAAATAGAGGCCCCTTTATTTACAGAGCTGTGCGACCAGGCCCCCCCGAGCCCCCCACCACCCCATGCTCTGCCAGGCCCTCTCCTGAAGCCACACACAGAGAACTGAAAAGCTGCTCCCCTCTGCAGCAGAGTACCCAGGGTGTTTTTCACATCAAATAACCCAGCTTAAGAGGATCAAAAGCCAAAGTAGCCCTTTGCTTTAAAAGCAGCTCTGAAAACCAGAGGCTTTTCAGTTTAAATCAAAGCTATTTGCCAAAGCATTTTCATTCTCACTTTTGCAAGGAAGGAGAGACAGTTTGCTTCACTGCAGTGCAAATGGCAGTATTTTTGCAATTCTGCTTTCGAAAGCTACACAGCTCTGTACAAGGAGCAGAGTGTACCAGGTGTTTATTTTTTGAGAGTTTAAGAGTATGTGCATTTAAATATATTAAGTGAACCAATCCCTGGAAAAGGGAGTTTACATAGGGAAATCACCATGATTATTTCAGCCTGGGAACAACAAGAAAGCTCTTTCAGGCTGTTTGGGGATAGTTAGGACTGCACTTTCAGAAGTCACAGCTGCACTCCCAATAGCTTCAGGGAGATAAACCATGTCTCTTCTGGGAAGCAAGGTCACAGTACTCTGGAATGACTTGTCTCAGACTCAGTTTTCAGCTCCTTCACCACTACTTTTGTGAAGCCACTTAAGATGCCTTTTACTTCAACTCCTTAATTGCATCTTTCCACATTTTCTACAAAGACAGTTACTCATTCTGCTACTCTAATACCATTTTGAAGGCTGCAGAAATACAGTACTGCTACATTTCTAAACCTGACATCAGGAAGAGCTGCTGTTTTTTCCATCAGTAGCAATTTTAATTCTACCCACAATCCCCATCCCACTCACCAAAAAAAACCCCAACACAAAGAAACTGCCAATTCATAGCTTTCAGTACTCCAGATCAGCCTCTGAGGACCTTTTAGAATTTTGAGAAGCTGGTCAAACCAAGGTGATGGGCAGTATCCACCACTCTGCCTGATGAGACCAAAGTACTTCAGAGTCCAAACCTCAATATTGTTTTAAGCCTGCAGAGCTAATACCCATCCCAGAAGATTTTTCTGTTAGGTAGCAAAGAGACTGTTATTAGCAACATGGAAGACTGGTGTCTCAAAAAGCATCAGGGTACCCCGTGATTGACTTCATAGGTCCTCCCTGAGAATCACTTGAATCACCTTTCACTGCCCATTAACAAGCAACACAAGGGTGATCTTCTTTCCAAAACCAAGGAGAAGCCTTCAGCAGCCTCTAAGCTAAACAGTGCCTCTATCTCCTGGGAAGGACATCAGGCAAGAGCTGATGTGCCTCAAACAAGATTATACACAGTCAGTCTTCTGAATTCGAGTTCCAGGTACACGGCACAGTTTCTACCTACGATAAGCAAATGACTCTCAAGATTCCAGAGCTTCAGGGAAAAAAAAATGAAAAGAAAAAGAAAAAAAGGGACCCTACCTAGTGCTTCCAGCATCTTGCCTAACAGGAAGAGGTTGTTTTTAGTGCAGCTGTCAAACAGTATAAAACTCTCATCTGAGAACCCTGACGGCATGCTGGGAGGCTCCTGTGAAGCAATTTCATAAGAAAATAGGCACAGCAACCCCTTTATATAAAAGGCTTAAAAAGTATCCAGAAGAGTTATTTCAGCCAAAACCTACCTGCTTACTCACATATTCTCCTGGATTGTTTCCTGACATTTAAAAAAGTATTCAGTCGCATAAAAACATTTGAGAGAAGCAGGGGGTGGTTATCTGGATGTCAGATGGTTATCTCTTCAGAGCGCTCAGCAGGAAATTCCATGAGCTCCTGCCACCCCAAACTCGCACACACAATCTTACTGGACTCCTTTGTAGCTTGATTTAAGAAAAGACTTCATGTATAAGCAGGGCAAATATAAACATAAAACGAACACATGCTCAAATATTTCTGTTCATGTAAAATCAAGGTTGGAAAGTGAGTGACACAGAGCTCAGAGATGTCAGTCTATGGCAGCTGCTGCTTAGAGCTTGCTCTTGCAGTACATCATATCAAATGTGTAAACCATCAACCAAATGGAAAACTCTTCTAGAAAGTTAAATTGTTTTTAGAGATTTATTCCAACATCTAAATCCAAACAGATGCAGAGGCACTCACTCCACAATTATTTGGAGGCGTTTTCTCAGCTTTCTGAAATACTCATGTAGGATCCACTTAGAAAGCTTACATTGAGATAGATCTGAGTAAAATTTGTGAATTGATTTGTGCTGGCCAGTATGAAAACAGAACTGCATTTCACTGAGTTACCATTCAATGAGGGAAGAGCTGTTACAGGGCAGAGAGGGAAGATGAGACAAGGTACAGTTACACTCATACATACAAAACATTGATTTCACAGATTTTATTATTCAGCTTCTTCAAAACTCAGCCAGTGACAATCTTGTCCCTGAAGCCTGGAGACTCATAGTTTAGATTTTGTTTTTACAGAATTGTCTTTGTAAATAACAAATGTTTATACAACAGATAAGTTGTTTTTTCCTCTAGACCTACAGAGTCAAGTCAACCTTATTCCTAATTCTGCAGACACAGCTGCTTTATACAGCGTCACTAGATAGTGATCAAACTCTGGAATAGGATCCAGGGATGTGATCCAGGGAAGTTGGCCCTCTGAGAAAGCATCAATTGGAAACTTCTGGAAGTCCCTTTCAACCCAAGTGATCCTACAAAGCATCATGGCTGAGAACACAGGTATGAACTACTGCTACTGGATACTCTGTATCCAGAACTGTGCTTGCAGGACCCACAGCTGATGATTAACAAACACTTGAGTTAAGCTCGTTTTGACAGAAGTGGTTCCTATACTCAGCTCCTGCCCAGCCACCTAGAAACAGCTCCTAAACTGTGCTATCTCCAGCCTAGTATGTTAGAGTAAACCACCATCAGTTTTCTGGTCACTTTAGTGTGCTGGGCTGCACGTTAAGGCAATTTAGGGGTTGCTTCTTCGAGGCTCTGCTGCCCATGCCATGAAAGCAGTAGCATCTGGAAGAAGGACAGGATCATGCTTAGCTGCTGGGGGTTAATCCCCTTGAGCTCTAGAGGCTTGGAAGTGTTATTGTCTCATTCTGGAGAGTGCCACCATACAGTCACACCTGTAGGGATAGTGCTTGTAGATTAAGGGCAAAAGGCTGTAAAGGCCCTCTCGGTGCCAAAGGGATCAATCAGCCTCATTAGTAACACCAAGTCAGGAAAATTCAGGATACTCTTTAAATGCTAAAACAGCGTCCAGGTAACCTAAGTTTGAACCTCCTGTCTGCTCCAAACTTCTCATCCTCCTCAACAAGTTACTTAGGAATTTGATTCTCAGATGTAAATAATGATTTTTCCCTGCTTCAAAGAGTAATGTGACACACTCATTGTATAGGAAATGCTTATATACTCCATATATCAAGGTCACAAAAGCTGGGGAATTAATTCCACATTCTGCACAGCATGGACAAATACTGAACACGGGAAATGACTAAAACAACAAAATATGAAACAGAAGGTTGCATGGGATATGTCATTCCCTACTCCAGCAAAAGATGTTCACATGAGGGCAGTTTACATTTCGTTTTCTCTATTTTATGGTGCATGGCTGTAGCTATACCAGTAGGTGACGGTTTACTCTCCCATTACAGTTACAACTAAACTGACAAGACCAAACCACTTCATCTTCATGATTTCCCAAACAACTTATTAAAAATAAATAAATGTATGTGAAATCAACTAGACAATTCACCATGTGTTTCAGCACAAGGGCTCACACATATCTCCACAGAGCTACTCTGGCTTCTCACCTCATGGCCAGCAGAATCAGTCCCAACCCAGGTGAGATGCTGGGAGCAAGTTCTGAACTACCACAACCAGCATCACAAGTGAGGCTGTACTTCTTGGCAAAAAAAGTCAAACAGTTTCACTGCAATGGCCTGGGAAGTTGCAGCAGACTTGCATCATCTTAATGCCCACTGAAAGGATCTGGAAAAAAGAGCTAGTAGTACAGTAAGGATTTACTATTGCATTCACAGAACAAGGGTTGAAGACACTAATGAAAAAGAAAACTTATCAAGATCTATAACATTTTACTTAAGCT
This sequence comes from Vireo altiloquus, assembly GCA_013396875.1. Lineage (NCBI taxonomy): Eukaryota > Metazoa > Chordata > Aves > Passeriformes > Vireonidae > Vireo > Vireo altiloquus. The sequence goes on from VZRF01003198.1 coordinate 2,002,559, forward strand.
GCCTATTTATGCTGCACTTCAGAACTACTCATCCTTTGTTTCCACAAGGCCCAGAAGAACAGTGCTCTCATTTGGCCTGAGCTAGAGGTGATTCTGCCAACAAAGCACACAGCCACTGCATGACACAGTGCACTAGAGAAGACAACCTTTCATCTGCACATAGATCCACTTCATATTGGAACTGAATCCTTATTAGCTCTGATAGATGGGGAACAGTAATACATCTCTACAAGTTCACCTAAGGTCTCAGCTGCAACCTCACCAGGCAAAAGAACATTAGCAAAGGGCTAGTGTGAGCCAGCATGGTTGGGAAGGGCAGTATTGTTGTGCTTAGTGAGCAGTCGGGAAAAAGGCACCAACTTTCCTTGCAGTGTCTGCTGGCTCCTTCCTAGCTCCTACTGTGGAAAGTTCTGCAGCTGCTGGGAGGAACCTATCCGCATAACAAAAGCGCCTTTCAAAAGCAGTAGGGGAGGGTGGGAAGAGTATGAAAAAACTCAAAGCCACTGACAGCTACAGTTAGTATTTATCAGCATCGCCTAAAGGTCTCAGGTGAGGATCAGAACTCTAAAATGTTACTAGACTATAAACACTGTTGTCTCCCATTACCTTCCTGCTGGCTAAAGAACATACATTAAGAAAAATCATACAAGAAGCAACTTTAGCATATCCTTGAGCACATTTTTAGGACACTCATACGATTAAGTTCTCAGCTGTGCAATAAATAAACTTGAGGCATAAAAGGTATTCAGGAGCTTTTAGGAGCCTGAATTCCAACAGCTTGTAAGTAGGCTGTAGGCATCCACGTATTGTTGGTTGGCAGAATTCTCAATGTGAACCAGCAAGGTGTGACTGCAGCCCAGGAAGCCAACTGTGTCCTGGGCTGCACCAGCAGAGGCAGGGCCAGCAGGTCGAGGGAAGTGGTTCTGCCCCTCTACCCTGCTCTTGTGAGAACCCACCTGGACTGCTGCATCCAGCTCTGGGACTCCCATCCTAAAAATAATATGGATCTGTTGGAGTGAGTCCTGAGGATGGCGGTAAAGGTGCTCAAGGGACTGGGGACAGGCCGAAAGAGTTGGGCCTGTTCAGCCTGGAGAAGGCTCCAGGGAGACCTTAGAGCACCTTCCAGAACCCAAAGGGCTGGAGAGCTGGAGAAGGACTTTTGACAAGGCCATGTAGTGAGAGGACAAGGGGGGATGCCTTTAAACTGACAGAGAGTAGGTTTAGATTAGATATTAGGAAAAAATTCTTTATTGTGAGAGCGGTGAGGCATTGGCACAGGGTTGTCCAGAGGAGCTGTGGATGCCTCATTCCTGAAAGTGTTCCAGGCCAGGCAGGATGGGGCTTTGAGCAAGCTGGTCTAGCAGGGATTGGAGCTAGATGATCTTTACGGCCACTTCCAAGTTAAATCCCTCTATGTTTCTACGATCCTGATGGATCTGGAATTCAATCCCTGATCTTTCACTCCATTAGCTATAGAAATCAAGACAATTCTGCCTTCCCTGGTGAGCTGTTACATAGTCTCACTTCATTGCAAAGGATGCACTTAAAAATATACTGATGAGCACCATGAGAGATCTTAATCAATGAAACAGGCAGCAAAAGATCCTTCGAGCTCGAGCTGTAATTCCACAGAAAAGAAAGCACTGGACTGCTGGTGAAAGACTCCCAAAAGGAAAACACGAGACATCTGCAATGAAAAGTCTACTATAGAGTTTTTGTTTAATCTGCCTTTAAGTGTTAAGCTTCTCCTGCAAGACTATCTTTCCTTGAAGCACTTGAAACTTCTAGGGGTAGGAATCACAGGCTGATATTTTTGTTCTACAGAAATAAACACCTGGCTTGTGAATGTTACATGAACTCCCTTCGTTGTAAGACAATGTCCAAAAGGATAAAATAAATCTTTGCCTCCTAAAAATCAAACAAAGAAGAAAAGAAAGCATCATTCCCCACCTTCCTTTCAGTGGCTCCAGGCTTACCCCTAAAAATTTTTAAAGCGGCAAAGTAGTTTTGCCTCTCAGCCAAACCACTTCAGTTATGGAAACAGCAAAATGGCTCAGCTTGTCTTTCAAACAGGAGCAAAGTTGGTAGAGAAATGTCAACTTACAGCATGTTTCAGTACTGCTTACATTTTAGCACAGTAAACAGGAACAGGCTCCTCATGTTCCTGATCACTTTTGGAGGAATAACCTGCCCAGTAAAACACAGAGGTCAGCATACAGCTCATCACAACCACTGTTAGAGAAAATCCCCCATCTATCTCTGAACACTAAATTCTTTGCTTTTCTGCTTAATGTTACTCTTCTGGGTAAAAAAGAATTCAAGGCCCAGAGACATATTATTTTTGCGTAATAAGGTTATACATATGGATTCAACTTAGCTAGGAAATGTCAACTTAAAGCTTGTCTTCATGAGGAAATTTACTGTAACTAGTCTACCAGTATAATTATATTGCTGTAGTTCTACTGGTAAAATTCCCCTGTTGAGCCTTATTCATAACAACAGCTGCCTTTATGGTTTATTTTTGTCGACTATGCCAAAAAAGGCCCCTGCTCCAGAAAGGCCACAACAATTTAAAGGGGAGGAGGGGAAGGAGCTGTGCCAGTGCAACTGGAGCAGTAGAAAGAATAACAGTATAGAAATGGCAGTTTTTCTTTACATTAATGAATTATTTGCTACAAAGAAAAGGTGAAATACTGTAAGAAAACTATACTGTACATCAGATATCATTGCAGGTAAGGTGTGTGCCAGTTTCATGCCATATTTCATAGCTTTGGTAAAGGCCCCCAAGCCAGACACTGGTCTGCATCAGCCCCTCCATGTGCATCCTTTTGTTCTCACCTCCTCCCCAAATGCTGCACTGCATTTTTCCCAGGAGTACTCTTTTCCCCCCATTCCCTTATAGGAGCAATGCCTTGCAGCCCAGCAACTGCCCAGGGCCCCTTGGACTGACCCTTCAAAACAAACGGGCATTTAAGACCAGTCTCTCTGGTTTACAGTTTGCACCTCAGGGACCAGGGATAGCTGGAAAGCAAAGAGCACTCTTTGCAAAAAGGATTTTAAAACAATTGCCCTTCACTTCAGCAGTGCAAGAATGCTGAGCTAGACAAAACAATGAGCCATCTGTGCACTCTTCCCTCCTTCCCTTGTCTGTATCCTCTGGGCTTAAATCAGAGCTCCCCAAGAATGGCCGAGTCCCCCTTCACCTCCGCCCACCCTGTTTACATCCTGAAAAAAAGTTTTCTGACCTATTTTTTTTTCTTTTTGTTCTTAAGAGCCCTTGCAAAATCTTCCTTTAAACCTCAGCCCTTTGTCAGGTGGTATCCCATCTACCCAGCTTTGTCAAGTGATCAAAAAATGCCTCCCACCAGTGATCCGTTCCTTGTTTACCATCCCTGGAAGCAGAGTGGCACTCAGGAGCCCTACTCACCCCTTTGTCCAAGGAAGGCAATACCATCTGAATGGGAGACCACCAAGATTTGCAGCCCTCTTTTGTTAGCCTGGTGTCACTGCCTATTGGGCCTTGATTCAAAACTGAGATGACAGTAGAGAGGCAGCTGAGTTAGGTCATCACCACGGAGTTTCCAGCTTAGGAGAGACAAACACCAATATCTCAAATTTCCAACAAAATTGGTAACTTTATTCTCAGTGGTAATTTGTTGTTAACAATTGTAGCCACTGCCCCATCAAGAAACATGCAGTATTCTAGTGTTTGTCAAGAAGGCATGTTCCCAACACTGAAAATGCATTGAGGGAAAAGAAAGGGATTAGGTATCAATAACAGCATTTGGATCTATTTCTTCAAACATTCATTTTGTTAGTATCTCCATTCCAGGCAGCAAATGGATTTAAAATGTCAGCTATCCTTTGATCTCACAGCTGGAATGGCTGTACTGCTCCAAAATACTTTTACCTTCATGTCCCACTATTTTTTAATTCTTGATTTTTAAACATCCTAAACAGATCTTTATCATATAAAGCAATCTTTCACTAGAAGACCCAGTTTTGATCCCCAGTCACTTATTATCCTGGCAGACTGAACTCACTGGGAGAGCAGAGCCTGCAAACTCTCCCACATCATTCAGCACTAACCCAGCTCGGAGATCAGAGTAAGGAAGCCCTGTCTTGGATCAACTCTCCTCCATGGTGCCAAGATCATAAATGTGGAAGTTCTGTTGGCAAAAAACCCCCATAAAATCATCCACTTTAAGCACTATGCCCCTTTCCCTGCATGGCAGCAAGAGGCTCATCCTACCAGGATGCAGGACTGGAGTGCAGACACACTACCGAACAGGGAGTGGAGCTTGCCTTCAGTAATGCTGAGCACTAAACCTTCTTCCAATCTTTTTCCCTTTTTTTTTTTGATTGAAAACAGTCCTTCTTGTAAATTCAACTACCGTGCTGTAAATGCTGTAAACGAATTTCCTTCAATGCTTCAAAAAACCATTCCAAATCTAGCACGGTTCAAGAGTGGTCTCGTCCCACAACCCTTGCACATAAACATGGATAGACCGCAGCACAAAGCAGGCTGCTCTCTGTAGGTGGCCTACATCTTTCATTTCATTAAGGGTACTAACTACCTCCAGCAAACGACATTTGGAAGCCAAGTGCACTCTGTCTTGGAGGAGGGAAAATCAGATTTCCCTGTGGTGACCATAGCTTCGGGGGAGGTCTGCCTCCAGCAGTGAAACACAAGCCTTAGAGGGTTCTGCTGCACTGCAATCACTGGAGGGACACCCTCAGTGGGGCACATATGCTTGGTTTAACTGGCTTTTTTTGTCTGGAAAATAGAGAATTGAACCCTACATGATCACATTTGTGCATATGCTTCTTTAAAATGTCTGAACTCATTGGACAAATTCAATCAAATCCTCCAGAGGAAGAGTTGTCCCCAAAATGTCACATTTCTGCAAAGTATGTGAAAACAAACAGCCAGACGGAAGAGAAGGATTTACAGGCACTCCCAGTAAGCAAGTTTCAGTAGAAGCACACCTGTATTTCTAGATACAGGAGAATCCACACAGGTGAGACTTGTTAAAGGTACGTTTGTTTTAAGAAAAGCTCATTCTAATTCATATCTTTATAGATATGAAAAAAATCTAATCACAAGACATTCATTAAAAGACAGATTTTATTGTGCTGTGCAGATAACCACTCCTTCCAACTCTGACAGATTCTCAAATAAGATATCATTGAAAGAAAATACCTTTTTTTTTGGTCATAGAACTCCCTAATTCCATGGCCTCTCCCTTTGCACTCTGCCATGAACCTTCCTCTCTCCCCTCTGCCTCAGAAAAAAGACCAAATGAAAAAATAAGCATTATATTTGGGGTCCATCTTTGATAGGCGAACAAGACCTGGGAAGAAAAAGGAAGTCCAGAGTATGGTGCCCACCTTGGACTCTCTCTCCTCCAAGTCCTACCTCTTGTGCCTCTTTCCTAAACTGATGCTCACTGATATTCTCTTCCATGTAATTCCCTTTAGCTGGGGCAGATGCTCCACCTCCAGCAATCTTTCATCTCTCAAGGCAGACAGGCTGAACTTTACAAATCTTATCTGAAATATGGATCCACCACATCTCTCTAATTTATTGACTTCCAAAAGGCCTTCTGTTTTATCACATTTTCATGAAAACAAAGAGGGGCAGAGTCAGTTTCCACCATTTTAAAAGTGTTCACCGTTACCTTGGAGTTTGGTGTAATATTTCAGCAGTGCTTCAGGCATGAGGTTTCTAAAGCACTTAGGGACCCATTAAAAAGTAAAATTTAAGGCTAAAGGCTGGCAAGATGAGGGCAGTGAGCTTTTAAATTTATGAAAGGCTACAGAACTAAGAGGCCACTAAAGTGACAGCTGTCAGCAGCACTCCGTTCTACATTCATGCAGGTTCAAAGGAGAAGCCAGCATGCACTCAAAAGAAAGAGAGCACTCGTTCCAACTTCCAGGCTATTTTCTAAATACTCCTTTCAAAATCCTTTTATGCTCAGAAAAAGCCTTCCAGAAAACATCCACCCCTCTGCAAGCCTTGCATTGGTTACCTGATCCAGTTTTGCGCTCCTTTTTCTTCCTCCCAGCTCTAACAAGCATCCTTGCCCTTTTACAAGTTAAGGTCATTCAGAGGATCTATACAAGCAAGCAGAACACAAGCTGGACTGAAGATCTTGAAAGGCTCATGCTTACCCTCACCTTTAATAGGGAGGCACCACCCACAGAGACAACACATTATCCCGGCATGCACTGCTCCCTCCTGATCCAAATGGAAAGCAGCACAAATCAAAAGGACCACAGCAAGTTGGAACCTGTTGTCTCAGCGGGTGGTACCCTGCATCTGTAATAGAGATGAAGGCAGCTGTAATCTCTCCGGTTTTATGCAAATGGGATGCTGCACTTCGGCTCCTGGCTAGGGGCCAGGAAAAAAACAAAACCAAAAAACCCCAAACCCCACCACCCTTGTCAGTATGAAGCTAAAGCAGTAAACATCAAAACACAGTTGGTATGTCTCTTTGTGGGATGTGGGAAGGCCACAAATAAAAATCTTATCTCAATCTATCCATAATTTAAGCCTTACTTTCTACTGAAGCTCTGAATTACAGCCCTGCAATTTTAATACAAATAAGACTATTCAAGGTGTTCAGGAATTCTATCACATCATAGTTTTCACTTTCCATGCACTCAAAAGTATAAGCACTCAAACTACAGAACAGTTAAGTGGAGATTCAACCTTGGCCTTAGAGCAAACTGAAGACAGAAGCCGATCTGGGAAAAATACATTTTCCTTCTTAGTTCCTGGACAGCCCTGCAAACCTGTGCCAGCACAGTCCGGGGCTGGCACACACTGTGGCACCACAGTAACACAGAATCACAGAAGGGGTAGAGCTGGAAGAGATCATAGTGTGTCATCTGGTCCAACCTTCCTGCTTGTGCAGGGTAATCCCACAGCACATGGCACAGGATTGCATCCAGACGGTTCTTTAATACCTCCACAGCCTCTCAGCCTCTCTGGACAATCTGTTCCAGTGCATGGTCATCCACACAGCAGTTCAGTTCTTCCTCATCTGCAGGTGGAACTTCCTGTGCATCAGTTTCTGCCCGTTGCCTCCTGGGTCAGAGACTCCCGAGGGCTGCTGCAAAGGCATCACTCAGCAGCAGCTGAAGCTGGCATTGCCACTGATGGAGTCTGAGTCCAGCTACCCCTGCTGAGGTTGCCTTCCTCATGCACCTGTCCTCCACCAAGGAAGAAGTTACCATCATGTTGTAAACTGTAGGAATGATCAGGCACCTGTGCCTTGACCTCGCTGATGGTCTGGCATCAGAGCATGAACCTGCAACTGCCAGCTGAGGCACTGGCTTTGTGCAGACACACAGGGACACGTTCCTTGCTGCTGGCATTGCTGTGGGAAGTTGTTGCCAGTAAGGGGTGGAGAAAAGTGCAGGACTCAGCATCTCCTCTCCCACAACTGCACTGGCCACATGCTTCCTGTCAGCACGCTGCACACACTTACCACTGCAGTGCAGAATCTCTTCAGAATGCAAGAACAGTCCAAAACAAAAGGCCCTGCTTTAACCCTGCTGAATAGTTTCAAGAAGTTACACATTTGTTTTGATTTGAAAGAAGATAGAAAAAGCTAAAAATGGAGTAAAATGTGCAAAAACATCCTGGAGGGATTTCTGCTGCCACTCAAGTTGTGCAACACGCTTGACTGGAGAGACTTATTTCCATGCAAGCAGCTTGGCATGAAATCCCACTGAAAGGCCCTAACGCTGTCATGACATCATGATTTAGGATTTTTAGAGCTATCAGCCCAGCACAGCTGGTGTCATGGTTGCCATTATACCATGAAACACTGAGGGGTTTTAAATGAAAAAGGTTTCCTTGTTTGAAATACTTAGATTTCTTCCATCTTATTCTGCAGATTCTTAAAACCAAACTGGTTCTGTAAGCAGAGTATGGCTGATATGTAAGCAGAGCCGGAAACAGTGCTGCTTTAACTGAAAATAAATCTGTCAACAAGGAGGCACCAGGAGAGCTCCACTTCGGACTTTTCAGGTTCTTATTAAAAAATATAAATTAAAGTCAACATTTTCACATTATTTGCTACATCTGTTTGCTATTCCATTACAAATAAAAATACAGGGGCCTCCAATTCAGTGTTAGTTCACTCAAAAAAATCAAAAAGTCCTTTTCATTTAATACTGCATTATAATTGTTCCAGATTGTACTGTATTACCACAAGAGGTCCACAAAAAATAAGTTATGCATTACCAAACTGGACAATTAACAAGACCTTTGGTAGTGTACTGTCTATCCCTTTCTAAAATATGAAGGACAGCAAGGCTACAAAAGCACACCCCTGTTGTAGGAACCTTGCTGACTGTCACAAGCAGATCCATCTCTGCACTCTTTGTAGACAGTTGGGAAACCAAAATCCTACAAACTCTTTCCTGACTTCAGAGGCCAGGGCAACTGAGCAGAGTCCAGTGCCACACCAGTTTTAAAGGAAAAATACCAAAGATTTAAACAACTGCCCTGCCACCCCATGCTCCTGCCAACCATTCCACAGCACACTTTACCTGGGACAGCAGAATCCCAAAGCTCTTCAAGCAAAAAAAGAGACTGATTTTCTTAAATAAAGCTTTATTAAATTCCCGGTCAGAGAACCAGAACCTCCTGCGTGCACAGGAAAACCCACCACATTCCTGCAATGTGCACCCAGGGCTGGGCTGGTGATGTGCACTTCCCACGGCCATCAAATTTTGAGAGCAGTTTTAGCAAACCGCAATTGCTCTTGGGAGTGAGAACTGCTGGTGAGAATTGCTCAGCTCCTTTAAAAATCTTCTCTCAGCCAGCCTACAGTGCTCAAATACCAGGTTCAGTGTTTAGGAGGTGTGTAGGTCTTGACAGCTCTACCACATGCATAATTGTATATTAAGACTTTGGCACACAAAGGTAGAATGAACCTAGTCGACAGGACAAATACTATTAAGCTTTGTAGCTTCAAGAATGAGGCCAAATTAAAGGTGACAGACTGCAGACAGCTGAATATCTCAGGGCAAGTGACACAGGGACACAGTGTTGTGGAGCTGGGGATGCTGTTCCAGCCACACAGAGAGAAGGGCAACACACGCCTGAGTCCATGCTGTGATCAGCTTCATGGATCTGAGCGGGTCTGTGCTGAAGAGGTTGCAGCCAATATCCCCAAAGCAGCACAGCAATGATGGCTCACTATTTGCTTGCAGTGCTCAGCTGCAGCAGCCTTCGGCAGTGTGGTGCCAGGGGCAGCCAAAGCACACCAGCTCCCTAAGCCTCCTTCCAGGATCATGCACATGCAGGACATGGGGACCTCAGACCTCCCACAGCATGGAGACTTTGCTCCTGCTACACTCAGCAGGCCTTGGAGATCACCTGCAGCCTGTGTCTAGAGATGGGAATTTAATTCCTGTGCCCTGCAACCGGCAAAAGGCATGTTCCACTATCTCAATCCATATTTCCAGACCAAACCATAAGACAGTATGAACTGATAGGAGGTCTCATGCCAGGAAGTTATTTAAAGTTGTGACATTCTGCTTGTGTGATACTTTTGATCCTCCATCCTCAAGTTTTCCACTAAAGAAGCACAACAGGTTTTGGTGTAGCAGACAGGTTTTGGGAGTGAGAAGCCAGAGTATGTGCCAGCACCAAGGAGGCTGTGTCCTTAAAGAGTTTGTTTCTTCATTCATAAAAACACAACACCTTTTATATCTTCAGCTGAGACCCTCATGTACATTGCCTGTTCTTACCCAAAACCATCAGGAAAGAGTCTGAGCAAAGAGAAGTCTCTTCATGGGAAAAACTCAGGCTGACAAGTCACCAAAGACAAGTAGTCAGCACAGCACTTGCTCCCTCCAAAACACACATCACAACAAGGTGGGCAAACACAGGTCATCTAATCTTGGCAACCTCGGATTTTCAGTGTCAAAGATGAAATATCATGATCTCTCAACAAAGGCACCGTGTGAAAGCCTACATGTCCACACTAAGATCTCTTGTGGAAGGGAGGGAAGGAAGCCTTTAACTTCATTTCTTTCACTTCCCCTACTTTTCCTCTACCCCTGCAACTAACAACTGGGATTTGTTGTTAGTAGATGTGTTGGTTAAATGTCCCAGGCAGATCTCTGTGACATTAGGGTCCTGTATAAACTCCAGACTTGTTTTCTGAAAAACAGTTCTGTAATCACAAACACAAGGAGAAAAAAACCAGGAGAAACTGCCTTGAGGAATGGGTAAAGTTAAAGAAACTGCTCAACTGCTGCTGTTGCAAGAGAAGCACTTCAGTGGAAAAAAACTGGTCGCTGAATCTTAACCAAGACAAACAAAAGGAGGAAAGTGTGAACAAACTTGAGCCTTTGCTGCACCATTCAACGAGGACATTTGCCCTGCAATTATAACACAGTGCAAAGACACCTTCAGTAAACAGCGACAGCAGAAACCTTGTGCCATTTCTGGCTGGTTAGAAGGCCATGGTCACAGCCCCAAAATCACGACAGCTTGGCTACTGCTACTCACTTTAACTGGAGTTAAGGAGTAAGGTCAGCTAAAGAAACACAAGAATAAGGTTAGCTCATGCTTCCTGCTTGGTCTAATCCAAAGTGCCTGCTAGAAACCATCCATACCAACATAAGATAATAATTTAATTACTGGAGAAAAGACAGTCAAACAATTAAGAGTTTTAGACTTCTGTTACACAAATTGGCACTTTATACAGCAGCCACTGGGGTGGCAGTCTGCTGACAGTAACACTGCTGTGCCAGCAACAGCAAAAATGTCCTTACAGCAGTTTTCCAGAGGAAGGCATTTAACATGCACAGGGAGGGGTCAGGATTTAAGTGTATGACCACAACTGACTACCGAGTGTGAAAAACACAACAAGACAGACAGTTAAAAGAAAATTTCCCGAACAGTTAGAAGAAATTCAAACAAAAACCCACTCAACTTAACACTGAAAGGAAATATCCTGCATTCAAAGCCTGCAGAGGGGAACACAGAGTTTCTTCTACATACAAGAACAGGCATACATCATCTTTTGTGAGACCAGGGCTAGAGTGTTCTTAACAGAAAACCAGCTGTTCAAATAGTATGAGCAGCAGGACAGGGTTTTAGCGACACACCCCCAAAATGCAACACAAAACACAACAACACAGCTACAGAACTTAAATGACACTTACTCATGTACTCTGTTGTCTCCGTACAAGTCACTTAACCCAAAGCTGACATAGTGCCAGTGCTCAGGAACATTCAGCACTGGGTTTCCCAGGTTTCTGTACATGCTAACATAGTCCAGAGGGTCAGGTCCTCCCAGCCTGCATTAAAATAGAAAAATTATTATGTAAGTTAGTTTACTCAAGACAAATGGTAAGTCTCCCCAGGTACTACAGGAGATTGTACAAAGACCTGGTTTAAAACAAAAAGTAGAACACTCAAATAACCTCTAAAAGAAAAATACATATATATTGACGAGAAAGGTTCGGTTAAGTCCTGAAAGCTTTGAGCACAGGAAGGCAAAGTACATGTCTGCAAGCTCTTATTTCAGTCCAGAGGCACATACCTCAAAAAAAGTGATGCTATTCTTCAAAGCAGAATATAAAATGGCTAAGTTTTGATGAAAGTAATCCATACTTCTGAACATAGACTAAGTAGTTAAAACAGTGGAGGAGAAAAACACTGATTCAGCAAAATAAGCACCAAAACTTCTAAAAATACACCACTTGCATTAACCAAGAATGAGTAAAAAGCACCACTGCATCCTCTGCATCAGCATTATAATGGGTTCCTTAAAAGAACATAACTCAAAAGCCAAGGTAGCACAGGCAGGTTACACTGAGCAGCAACCACCAAAGCCTGTAGCCACCCTTCCCTACAAGGCACAGGGAAGCAAGGCCGTGTGCCAGCAGAGAGCACAGCACATCCTCCTGCCACTCGCGTCACCTCTGCCCGCACAGACAGGACAACTCCCCGCTGAAGGAAGGAACACACTGAAGGAAGGAACATGCTGGACTGTTTTGCTGTTTGCCCTGTCAATCACAGAACACCTACCACAAGCAGTTAGGGCATGGCTGAGCAGTTGTTTAACCATTTTGTGCCTACAATGCACTTTGTCTTCAAGTAAAATTCAGCGTCTCCAAACAAGAAAATCCAAACTCACACAACTGATTCATTGGAATCAACGATTCTACACATCAATTCTTTTCATCTCTATTGTCTGTTCAGATCCTGACACAATCATCTGCAGGTTGCAGGGCATGGCTGTGTTTCCTTGACTAGTCCTGGGAGTTTGTGTATCATTATAAGCTGTCTCTGTGGCTGGGCAGATAGATCCAGCCTTAGTGACAGTGAGACACTATTTGAAATCCTCTGCCCTCCTCCTGTTGCTCAACCTTATCAAGTCTGTACAAAACCTGGTATATCAGAATATCAGCTTGGTGTGCTAAAAGGTCTGTGGGCTCTCTCCACAGGTATGCTGTGCTGCCTTGCTCCTACTGCTGCTGGCAAAAAATCAGAGCAGTTATCTAACATGACTGACTTTACCCAGGACAGCTTCCCCCTTCTTAAGTCACAAAAGGCCATCATGGTGGCTGAGACCAGCTGCAGCTTCTCCAGCAGGTCAGTAAAGGATGCAGCCCAGGATACTGGAGCAGGACAGAGTGGGTGAGCAGCTCACCCCCAGTAGTCACACAGGTGTCTATTGCCAAGGGCTACACCAGAACAATGCAGCCTTCTTGTATGACAAATGGCATCTTCATGGCACAAAAGGCAAATTGGTGAGCAAATATGGGGAACACGTGTCAGACCCCAGGATGGAGCTGAGCCTGATCTTCAGTAGACACCTGAGAAAACCTGTTCTCAAAGTCTAGCAATAGTTTGAAACACTCAAAAAACAAATCTTCTCGGACATCCTTTCCTCACCTGTTCCCTTTCACTGGCATCAGGTCACACTGGAGACTGAGGTCTCTACTAGAAACACCCATTCAAGTGGCTGTGTCCAGAGCACGGCATCTGTGTCCTGGCCAGTGCTCAGTCTCCCGGGGATCCATGATGGAAGCAGCCAGATGCAAGCAATTCCAGCTGGGATGGTCACTCACCCTTGAGGTGAACAACAACAGCCACACACAATTACTGGACTGGGAAAACTCCAGAGTGAGGGAGGCTCATACACTGACCAGTGTGAGAGACTAGTCAGTGGTCAGAGCAGTTGTGTGGGCTTTGCAATGAAGGGATCACTGCTAAGCAACCAGCATCTCCCACGTGAAGAAAACCTGCTTCCAAACTGGGTTTAATAACAGCTTAGAAGTCAAACAATCAATGTGGGAACACTGCTGACAAAGGCACTCTGACACTGGCAACACACAAGACAAACCTCTACACTGCCCTTTTGAGGACAGAGACTGTTCCATGTGTACATGCTTTTCCCTAGGGCTACTCACACATACTTGTCAGGTCTGACGCAGATGGCGAGTCCTGCCAGCACCTAGACAGCACCAGGCAAGCCAGACACCTCTCCCTCACTCCCGCCAGCAATCCTGTGTTTGTCTCCAAAGGCCAAACTTCTCTGGGGAACTGCAGCACTGCCCTACCCAAGAGGTGGCCACAGCAACGCAGGAGCCTGGAGGAGCTGAGCTCAGTCCTACCCAGAGATCACTACCAAATGTTTCTCAAAGATCCAGCCACACCATCTTTACTCGCTGAGAAATGCAGTAGGCTTGGAAGAGACATAGACGAGAAGCCTGCAGCAGTGACTAATTAAATTTTGAAAAATACATAGCCAGGCCATACACCCATCCCAAAGCCGCTGCAATTGCAGGAGCATCCAGCACAAGCTTTAAGCCAGCTACCTGCAGCACACAGTAACAGAGCCATGGCAATAACGCTCACCAAAGATTAGTCAGCACAGATATTCATCCAGTTTCGGCAGCAGGTTTCACTGCGTCGGCGCTGCTGTGGTACATCCTCCCGCCCACAGCCACCGCGGCAGGGTTTGACCTTGTATCACAATCTACATATCAGTACATGCACTCACACAAAGAGCTGGAAGCGTTGGAGGATTTTATTAGGAAGAGCCCAACTTCAAAGCCAGAGGTACAGTACAAATTTGTTACATTCTCTATTCATGGAGCTCATTCAGGAGCAAGAAGGGCTGCCTCAGGGGAAACCCTGTATTTGCATCTGCACCAAGAGTCTTCTTAACATCTTTTGACTGATGTTAAGGGTGCTCTGAAGTTTCTGTGGAAGGAGAAATGCGAAACGCACAGAGGAAAGAGATCCACAATGTAAAAAATTGGAAAATTCCTAATTTGTTCACCCTGAAAAGTCCTTAGAGTATTGTTTGTAGTCACTTCCCAGCAGCTGACAATAGGACTGCTTTTCACAGCTACTTTTCGACAACCCTTCAGGAGCAGTCTGTGATTCCCAAAAGGCCACAAACCACAGCTCACTGCACAGGTTTTTGAGTATGTGGCCTAAATTTAAGACACATGATAAAAATCCAGTAGTCCAGGCCAAATTATGCCTATTTCAAAACCTATCACAAAGGAAAGAACAAATTTTACTTTTTCACCAGCAATTCTATGCAACAAGACATTTCAATCTGAGATACTCTACCAAATTTCATAATAAAAGTGGACACTGTATATCAAAAGAGAAACTCCATCTTGGTGCATGGCCTTCACAAACACAGCAAGAAACTCTTCCAAGAAGTTCTGATTGAATCCCGAACTCTCTCCCAAGATATGCAAACAGTGTTTTAAAAGACTAGTTCCATTAAATAATCCACATGGCTAAACCCCTTTATGTAATAGGCATAGAGTTCTGCAGATTCTCCAACGTTACACAGTAAGGATCTGGTCTGATGTGCAAGCCAAAGACTACGACTTCAGCTCCCTGAGCAAAAAAACCAAAAGGCTGTTAACTGTTGAGAAACTGATACACATAATTAAAAGCTGATTAGTGTTACAATATTTCTCCTAAGGCAGGGAACTTCGTTCAGCAATTTCCTCTTCTAATCTAAACCAGTTAATAGCTGGCAGCCCAGGCAGAGTAGGACAGATTAGCAGAGAGATATGGCAGGAGTCATTCTACCAAACTTAACAAAACCAAGCTCCAAGTTTCACCCAGCAACAGGAGAGAAAGAACTTGTGGCATCCACGAAGGCTTCACATCACAAAAGCATCTCCTGCACAGGACAGCAGTAGGAAGCTCACCTCTACAACAGAAGCTCTCAGCTCTCACTGCTGGCTGAGCTAACAGTTGGAGGAACCACTAAGTGGAAAACGCCAGGATAAATAGGCCTTCATATTCCTTCTTACTTGGAACCTGCCATCACTGCCAGCAGCAATTTTTTAGAGCTCCAATTCCAGTGAAATCCTTTAAGCAAAGAAGCAACAAGGTTTCTTCCCAAACGAGGGTCTTTGCCATTCTTCATTATAGACCTAAATTTCCCTCAACCCCCACAAATCTTGCATCACTATAGTCAGTATTGTTTTGAGCTGTTGATAGAAAAGAAGTGCTGACGTGACTGGAAATTCTTCATGGGTATCTAAGATTAGGCATAGGTGTAAAAACAGACTGATCAGACCACCACCGAAGTACTGATGTGCACAGATGACTAACAAATTATTTATATTTTGCGGTCTCAGATTTGCAACATTGTATCTCAGCCCACCCTGTCATTTTAATACAATACTCCCCTAAGCAATAAGGGCTAACAGACAAACTTTTTGCTAGAATCACTTAAAAAATGGCACTTCTGTGGACAACTACAGCAAGGGCTTTGTCTGCCAGAGCAGCACACAGGGAGGATGTTATTCTGCTGCTGCTCAGGACTCTAATTAGATAAAGACGTACAGGTTAAAATTAACTATAAGTAAAGAAGTTGAGCATTTACTAAATTTTTCCAAGTGCTGGGGTAGGGACTGGCCAGTGTCAGGTAAAGCAAACACTCGGGGATGACTTGATCATGTTCCTTAGCCCCAGAAGAGGGGGCTGAGCAGCTAAGCGACAGCAAAAAGCAAAAGGAACTCCTCTTCACACGGGATTAGACGCTAGACACTTATCTTGATAGCTAAACAGCCAAGCACTTCCTCATGCCACTCTCCCACATAAACAACTGCTGTTCCTGGTGTCAGACACTGTGTCAGCAGACACTGAGCAGCAGATTCACAGTCTGTGATAACACATGGCTACGTAAGGCCAAGAGAAGCTGGCACTGCCCCGCGGGCTTCATGGGTACACACGGCATGTGTCCGGCCTGGAGGCTGGAACAACGGGTTCACTCCGGTCAGTGCCGGCCACACTCGAACCCCAGCCTCCTGGCCAGAAGACAGAGCTCATGCCTCCTGTCCAGGGGGGAAACTCCAGCCCCTCACCTTCTGTGGGAACACCTCCACTGAGTAACACGCACCCCCTTTTCACATAACCTGCCCCAGCTGGGGCATTCATCAGCCACCCCTCACTCAGGGACCCTCCAATCCACCCCAGAAACCCCAATACACCCTCCTGTCTTCAGTGCACACCTCCCCACACCCCTCTTCCTATTGCGACCATATTCTCCCCAGGAGCCTCTCCAAACACACCCCCTGGGAAACCAACTGCATCCTCAATGCCTCTATCCCCAGATCCGCTGCATATCCCCAAAACTCTTGTATCTACCCCTAACTCGGGACGCAACCCACAGTCCCTCTCCCCTTGCTGCAACCCTCCCCAAACCCTCCGCCTCACCCCATGCAACGTTCCCAGTCCCTCCCAGTGCTTCCCCCAAACCTCTCCCACTCCTCCTCCTAAACCCTTTTCTATCCCACACAAGGCGCCGGCTCCATTGCTCCCCCCAGCTCCACGCAAGACCCCGGCCCCATCCAGGCCGCCTCACCAGTACTTGAGGATGGCGGTGACCTGGAGCGGGTTGGGCTGATCGGGGTAGAGGCGGCGGCACTCGCCGTAGATACCGTGCAGCCCCGGCGGGAAGAGCGACGGGAAGGACCCGGACCCGGACCCAGACCCCGAGCCGGACCCCGGCCCGCCCGCAGGGGGCCCCCCGCCCGGCCGCACGCCCTCCATGTCCCGGAGGCGGCTGGTCCCGGCCCGTGCCGGTTGGTGCCGAACCCGCTCCGCTCCCGCCAGGCGCTCCCGGCCCGGCCCGGCCCGGCCCAAGCGGCTGCGTGGGGCCGCGGGAGGAGGGGGCGGGGCCTACTGCCGGGCCGCGTGAGTGACAGGAGAGCTCGACCAATGGCAACGCAGCGCGGGGCTCCGCGCGGAGGGGGAGGGAGCCCCGCTGCATGGGCGGCGTGAGTGACAGGAGAGTTTGACCAATGGCGGCGAGCGGGGCGGAGGGCGGCCGCGCCTCTGCCCCCGCCCCACGGTACGATGCGGGCGCGCCCCCTAGCGGCGGCGCGGGGCCCCGCGATAGGCGGGGCGGTGGGCGGGGCACTGTCCGCGCGAGGCGGTGGCGGGAACGCTGAGCGGGGTCCCGGGGGGAGCGGGAGGTGCCCGCACCTGGCGGGCCTGAGGATGGAGGGGGGTCTGTTACTGCTGCCTTCACACCTCCTCCAATGCTCAAGGCACCTCCACTCTCCCCGTGCTTTCTCCGTGTCTGCAGGTCCCTTGGCAGCGAGAAGCTGCCAATAGTCGAAGTCTGAGGGCTCACTGATCGCGGGTTGTGACTTGTGCACGAAGCACACTGACGATCTGGATCATTCCCGAGTTGCAATGACCTGTGGATGGTGTGTGTGCAATAGTCCTACATATCTTTGGTAGAGCAAGGTCCTGCTTGTTAATCAGCAAATAGAAAAAAATGAGCTATGGAGTGCTCAGAGGAGAGGGTGAGCGCTCATGCTCGCATTTCTCACTTAAATAGGTGAGAGTTTATTCTAAAAACATTCACGACACTGTTTGGGAGAACACATATGGTCAAGAAGCTGACAAGCTGGCAGCCAAGTGACAATCTCCTGATAAAGGAGGTGAGCAGTTGGTGTCCTCACTTCACACAGTGAAAAATATTTCACTTGTCCTATTACTGTGATACTACTTTTTGTGACATCTGCCCAAGAAGGCAGCTACAGTCCACTGAGAAGGTGGATGTAACAGGGTCTGTATGAAAGGCTGTGTTGGCTCAATATACCCATAATGAGTGTCTCCTGGTGTTCACTGAAGTGATGCAACACTGGCCTCAATTTAAACCCCTCAATCCTGTTGTACAAAACTCCCTCTTTTACACTAGGTGAAGGAGGAAAGTCGCTAAAGGTAAACATCTGGGATGAGACTAATCTACTAGGGCTAAAGGCAGGAACTACAGGAGAAAAGTCCATGTGGCTGGAGAGATGTGGGACAAGACAGGTGTGCTCACTGGCAAGGAAGGTCATTTTAATTAATTACAAGACCTAGAGTTTCAGTCCTCGATTATTCCAAGTGCTTTTAGAATACTTAGTCAATGGAAAATGTCAATGTGTTCATTGTTCAACACTGAAATGCTCATAATGTTGCATTCTTTATATTGACACCTCTTTTGCGGTTCTCATACATCAAAAATTGAGAGAAGTTGGTATTTCGTGGAGGGAACAGATCTGTTATGACCAGTAGTTCGTAAAGATGATCCCATGAAATGATGGAACAACAAAATGCTTTCCTTAGTCATAGATCCCCTCTACAGAAGTTAATGGGATCACCTTTTTCTCCTTTCCTATTAGAAAAAATTATGAGGTGGAGACTTATTTAGCGGGAGCCAGCCAGATGCCATGCAGGGTTTTTGGTGGAAGCACCCAGCTATCCCCTGGACCGCAACATCCACCGCTTTCTCATCCACATCTCGGTGGCTGTGTCCGCAGGATTCCCTTTTTCCCAACTCCGCCTCCCAGCACGCCCCGCTCCTGCGCCGTCCTACAACTCCCAGCATGGCTCGCTCCCGGCGACGGCCTACAGCTCCCGGCATGCCCCGCTGGGCTCTGCGTAGCGTCGGACTATAGCTCCCGGCAGGCGCCGCGGCGGCTGGAATACATCACCCAGGCTGCGCTGCGTCGCCGCTCCGCGCATGCGCCGCCGAGGGCTGGGCTGTTGCTCCCTTACGGGCGGCTGCGGCGGGTCCTCGCCATGGAGTCCTAGGATGTGATAGCGAACCAGCCCGTCGTGATAGACAACGTGAGTGCAGGCGGCCGCGTGTCCCGGGAACGGGGAGGGCCCGCAATCCCTTTGTCATCGGGGGCGGCCGCGCCCCGCCCGCCGCCGCCCCCCCCTCAGCCGGCCCGGCCGCCGCCTCCGGCCCTCGCACGGCGCCATACGGCGTCCTGGGGGGGCGGGGCCGCTGCGCTTCGGCGCGTCGCCATTGGCTGGGGCGACTGGCAGTCACCTGCTGCGGGGCCGCTGCCCCGCGCTGGGGGGCGCAGCCCCCGCCGCCGCCAAGCTACCTCTGGCTGGGAGGGGCGGCGCACCCCCATTGGCTGGGGAGGGTGGCAGTCAGCGGGGCAGCCCGCCGCTACCTGCCGGGGCGGGGCGGGATTNCTCCCTCACGGGCGGCTGCGGCGGGTCCTCGCCATGGAGTCCTACGATGTGATAGCGAACCAGCCCGTCGTGATAGACAACGTGAGTGCAGGCGGCCGCGTGTCCCGGGAACGGGGAGGGCCCGCAATCCCTTTGTCATCGGGGGCGGCCGCGCCCCGCCCGCCGCCGCCCCCCCCTCAGCCG
>VZRF01003198.1:2022347-2157502 GCA_013396875.1 Vireo altiloquus
CTCTGGCTGGGAGGGGCGGCGCACCCCCATTGGCTGGGGAGGTTGTCAGTCAGCGGGGCAGCCCGCCGCTACCTGCCGGGGCGGGGCGGGATTGTCGCCGGAGCACCTGCGCTTATTGGCAGTTGGCGCTGTCAGTCAGGCGGGGCTTCCCCGGCCCCGCCCCACCCGTCTTTGTGCCGGGGGGACAATGGGGGTGCTGGGCCCAGCCCTGGCCGCACTCCCAGCATGCTCCGGGACAGACCTTGGCCAGGGTTCCAGCGTGTTCCTGGCAGGGCGTGGATGGACCTCACACAGGCTCTGGGGATGCCGGCGCTTCCCTTGACCCATGCGGGAGCTCTCCAGCCAGGCCCCCATCACGGGCCCGGCGAGAGAGAATCCTTTACCCCTTGTACTGCCCCTCTTCCAGTGCATCCAGCACAGTGGTCACAACAAAGCAGTGCCCTTACGAAGGCATGGATTCCTATGCCTTGTAATGCCGCTGCAGAGGGATCTGTGCCCAGCACGGGTTGCATCAGCTGTAATTTGACAGTGTAGTGTTGCAGATGGCTGCTCCAATCTGCTGATGCTGCTCATTAGCACAAAGCAGACCTTCAATCTGTGTGTGTTATAGCTCTGCGGGAGATGAATGACAGTGATTCTGTACCTCTCTGAGGTACTTCTGGGTCCAGTTCTGATTTGTCCCATCCATGCTGCCCTCCCAGGGGGAAGGACCATCCAGGAAGGGGTGGGAGGGCATATCTTGGACGGAGCCTCCTTCAGTGTAGTGAGTCACAAACCCGTGCTCCTCCCTTCTGACCTCTACCGCCAGTGATTGAGATCCTGTTGTTTTGAAGGGTCAGTACTGTGCTCCGTTGTTCCTCCACAAGCTTGATTTCTGCTGAATCTTTTTGCCATATGAAGTGGGTTTGCTAGCCTGGCACTTCTCAGCCTATTGCTTTAACTCCCCATAAGGTGAATAATTGTAGGTCTTCTCAGATAAAGGCAGTTATTCTACTGACTTTTCTTTATTATGGATCCCAAATTCCTCTCTACAGCATGAGCTCTCTGATACAGTTTTGGCTTTGTTTCTTTCCCTGGAATCTTACAGCAGAGGGATTTAGGTTAGACCCTGAAGGAAAGTATCTAACAGAAAATGAGAGTAAGCAGTAATATTGACTATGTTGAGAAAAGCATGTATCTTCTTTATTGAAGATATTAAAAATGTATTAGGTTGATTGTTTTTAAGAATGACTGGATCGGCGCTGATCCTACTGTGTTGTTGAGTGATTAGCTAAACATTAAACTTATCTTTAGGCGTTTTGGTACTGTGAGGATGACTTTGTTGAGCTATTCATGTAGTAGCAGCCTATATTTAATTTCAGTATCCCCTTTTGTTATTTAATGTAATGATTTTCTCCCCTGCCTCAGACCTGAAGAAGGGCTCATGTGCCAGCAGCTGATTCTGTGTCTTTTTTCATTTTATCAGCTGGTTTTATAAACAGTAATTCTTCTTCTTGCCTCTCCAATAAACGAGCTCCCCCTTTCCCCTCCCTGTACAAGAAATAGAACAGAGCAGTTGTTGTGACATCTGCCTGGAACGCTGGCAGGCTGTGGGCTGAGGAGCCTCGTGGTGACACTGCATTTTTGGTACTCTTTGGAGTTCAGGCAGGACGGGAAGTGGAGCTGCACAGAGCAGGTACCACTCTGCCCGCTGCTGTTCCATTACTGCTTTTCCTCAGAGAGCTGCAGGCATCTTTTGAAGACTGAATGTTCTCCTGTCTCACGTGTGCCTGTGTGTGGGAAGCTGGGAAGGGAGAAGTGAGATACTGAGCTGGTGAGAGCCAGAACCCTCCAGTCCCAGCCCTGCTCTAGCATCTTAGTGTGTTCCAAAAGGACATGAAGTTCTGTAGCTAAAAATTTAACAAGGATGTTTTTTTCTTACCAAACGTTGCTCTTAGCTGTATGTTTTCAGCAGGGAGAGCTTTGTAATATACAGTGGGAGGTTGGAGCTGTACCTCAGCACAACTTTAATACTCTTCATTGTCTAATTTTTAAGAGTTGTATTCCCATCTGCAGTCCAACAAGCTCTCTCTGAATAGTCTGGGAGCCTTGCTAAACATAACGCTCCTGTTGATAGTCCAGCTGTGGCCTAAGTCAGTGCAAATTCCTTGACCTCCATGGAACATGGAATTATATTGTTTGCTTTGTAGTCTGAGTGATGGCATTTTATGCAGCGGAGCTGTCAGCAAGGGTTGTTGTGTCTTTGGTTTGTTCTTGATCTTATAAATTCTGTATCAAATAAAATGGTTTTACAACAACATGAAATGTGCACTCTCCATAGAAAGTGCTACACAGAAGATTGATTGGTGATTTCCATTTAAATTTGAGTCCTAAATGCATCAAGATGAATGAATCCATAACCAAGTGGCTAGAGAGCTAGTGGATGAGGTATGTTCAGTTCCTTCAAGGCACTCACAAGAATCGTGAATGAGTTTATCTTCCTTGACCTTTACATTTTACATATAGTTTTTTTTCTTTTATTCATTTGCTCAGATTAAAATTAGAAAGTAAATAATAAACCCCTGTTGAACAAAATGGAACGAAAGCCCAGCCACAATAGTTACTGGTGGAAGTGTATAAATTTGTCAAATTTTTTAAACTTTTAATAAATCAGAGTTTGTAGCAAAAGAGAAGATGCATGTGTTTTTGTTTATTTGAAACAAAGATGGAAAACCAGGTCTTTAAACCTTCTGAATCAGGATTATTTCAAAATGTAAACATTTTCCTCTCATTGCATAGGAATCTCAAACTGGCCTATAATAAACAGATTTGCTTTGTGTGCACGTATCTTCAAAGAAGCAAAATGTTGTCTAGAAAAATTGAATAGGTCAGAAAGTGCAGTCAGGTCTTTGTAGTGCGGAGATATCAAACAGCTGTTCTTGCTTTATTCCCAGGCACTTGGGAGCCCAACTGTGTTGAAGCCCCATCCCACCGGCACATTCAAAGCACTCATTCGTCTTTGACTCCAAGTTGGAGTTCTGAACTCCCAACACATTTGGCTAACTTTGAACTTCAGTATGTAAATCTTAAAATACATAACTTGCTGGGAATCTCACCAGGACACACTGGGTAATTTTTGGCCTGATATAAGAAAGTTTCAATATCTAAGTTAAAACAGGAGCATTGTTCTTCTCCTGAAACCAGTTCCCTGCAGCAGAATGTGCTAGCAGCAAGATCAGTCATCATCTTGAACAAAGTATTCAATAAGTGCAATATTCTAACATGGTTACATTATGTTACTGCATTTTATTCAACTATGTTTCTGCAAATAGAAAGGGTGGTATTGACACAGGGTGGTCTTCTTTCCCAGGCAGAGAGTTGTTTATAAGCTATGATAAGAAAAATCAGAATAGTGGTTTTGGTTTATTCCTTGTTTTGCTTTGAAGGGAACAGCCAGAAGAGAGTCTGTCCCAAGGGAAGTCTTTCTAAAACTTCACAGGCCACTTTGTCACACTGATATCAGTTAGTGCAGACCTTGGGATGCAACTGGAGCCGAGTCCCTCGTGCCAAAAGGAAGTAGTTAGTCCTGCCTATTTGGCAGCTTGGGTGTGCTCCTGGAGCCAGCCCGGCTGCAGGTGTTTATCAGGAGACAAGGATTCAAGGAATCTGCCTTTCATATGCTTTGTAAATAGCTACGTCTGGTTTGCAGAGTATTCCTGACACTCATCTCCTACAGATGTGTCCTGGCAAATCTGACTCTCGTGGTTTAGAGGCAGGAATATCCCGGCTCTGGTGGCAGAGCACACGTGCTCAGTTCAGAGCCTGACATCGTGGCTGAAACTGCTGATGGAAGTATCTTGGCAGTAAATCACTGGACTGTGAACGGGAGAGGCTGGGGCCGCCCCGCATTCCTTTCTGCTGAGCCTACTCTGACTGGTAACCTCTGGCGCAGGGATGGCAGCATTGGAAACCGCCGCGGCCAGGGCTTGCCTGGCAGAGCCCTGAGCAACTCATCTGGCCCTGGCCCCGAAGTGAAAGCGGTGATGCTGACCCATGCAGAGGTGGTGGAAAGCTATGGAAGAGCTGTGTTGCTACTCATTTTAAAATGCTGTGGAGAGCCAAAATGTCTTTTTGGCCTCAAAACCAGAGTAGTCCTGCTGCAGAGCCCTTGAGAGTGAACAGGCACTTCACAGGTCACAGCTTTCAGTGCAAACTCACATACACTTTGCTCCCACCATGGGGCTAAGCAGAACTGCTCCTCTTTCTGCAGAAGAGCTTGTGCCCATGGTAGTCTGGGATTACCAGTGAAACGGCTTATCTGAGGAGATCCTATGAAAATCCGCTCCTTAGCAAAACTTGGGTGTTCCTGCAAGCTGCTCATTGTTTCAAGATGTCATTCCCTTGTGCAGGGAGAGGAAATGGAGGAGGGGAAGGAGTCAGCAAAGATCCAAGTTGATGATGGTGTTCCCAGGATGCTTCCGGGCAGGGATGGGAGCTGTGGGGCCAGATGCCCGGCACTGACTCCTTGCCAGGGCCTCACTGTGGCTGGTTTTACCCGCTCTGTGTTTGCTGCTTTGAATGTTGCAGAAGGCTCTTTGGATCTGTGCCTTTCTGTCTGCCATCTCTCATCTCTTCTTTGTCTCTTCTAAACAAGCTCTATCCCGTCAGCTGTGCTTCCTGCCCCCAGCCTTTGCCCTTGTGGTGAAACTAGCACCTTTGTCCTTTTCAGACCCCAGTCTGGGTTGGTTTCCAGTCCCTCCTTAGCATTAGCTAGTTCATCCACCACTTGATCATCTTTTCCCTAGTCTCTTCTCCAATCTGTTTCCCACAATTCTTTGCTACTTCCGTCTCTGACTTTATCTGCCCTCCTTCCATCCTTTGTAAATCTCCTTCTGAGAGGCCTGTAGCCTTCATTCTTCCAGTGCCTCCTGAAGCTGGCAGAGTTCAGTAACTCTTGCTGGACTTTCTGGAGTGTTCTCCTCCCCCCAGTGATTATCTAGTATCGATAGACAATTGTGGAGTGCCGATTTAGCCTCCTGCACCCCTCACAGTAGCCCTGGCTAGAAAAATACTTGTCTGTACAGGGCAGTGTTTAGGTGTGTGCGGAGCAGTAGCAGGGTGTGTGGGGTGGTTGTGCCCTGTGAGATGTGCCACTGCCAGAGAGGGTGCCAGTCACTCACTCTCATAACCAAGCTGGCACTTCCCATCCCCAGCCAGCCTGGAGAGTCAGTCCCTGGGGAGTTTATTCCTAGTAGAAAGGACAGGATCTGGCAGTGCTGATGTACTTAGGCACTCCTCTAAAACTTGTGAAGATGATGGAATGAATGGTAAGCTCACATATTTGTCTGTTGCTTCCACAGGGCTCGGGTGTGATTAAAGCAGGTTTTGCTGGCGATCAAATACCAAAATACTGCTTTCCTAACTAGTAAGTATTCTGCGGGTCTTGGTAACTTCTTAGTACTGTGTACCAATTCTTTGATACGTAGAGGGGAAGAATTGCCTGGTTTTATGAAGGGAAAAATTAATTACTCTTTTCTGCCTGCTGCAAAGAAGCATCAGGGAGATGAGAGCTCTGTTGTTAAATATTTTGAGATTTTTGGGGACACACATACATCATAAAAGATGACATCACTTTGTCAGGCTCAACACACAACCAAAGCTACAGGATCCTTTAATCTGCACACATGAGGAAAAGGACCTGGAAAAAGTAAAATTTGGGATGAGCATTGTGAAGACCTCTGTATTTTTTTGATGTGTGGTATGATGTCTTGATTCCTGACAGACTTCTTTGTAAGTTTTCTGAGAGTTTTGCCAGGATGAAGACTGCTGCTGGAACAGGAACTCTGAATAGCCAGTCACTGGCTTTTATTTTAAATGCAATGAGTTTTTAATGAGTAATTTGTATCCTGAGCAATGTGTTCTGTATGAGATGGTTGGGTATGGGACTACAAATGTCTAATCTGAGAAGTCTGCCTGAGGTCAGGCGGCACATGGGAATCCAACACCTCAGACAATTGCTCAGTCTAGCCATGTTCATCCCAGGCACCGTTGAAACAGGTGATTCCTGAATAATCAGTGAAAATGTGGCTGAACTCAGGTGTCTTATGTCCAGCTAATTCAGAACTTTCTACAATCAGTCCCTTCACCTCTGATTCTAAGATTAGCTCAGAGCAAACCTAGGTCTGTCTGCACCTGGTAGTGCCCCCAGCTACACCCATTGCTTGAGAAAGTTCTGGTTAGGACAGAGAGGAACACAAAGCAGGCAATCCTTGGGTGCATCCGAGGTCTTTGTAGAAGCATTTACTCTCTTGTCTCTGTTCTAGTGTGGGCAGACCAAAGCACGTTCGTGTTATGGCTGGTGCTTTAGAAGGGGACATTTTCATTGGTCCAAAGGCAGAGGTAAGAACATCTGTACACTGCACTTCTCCATATATGTCAGTGTGCTGCTATAAGGGGAGGATGTGGCAGCTGGACTGTGGTTCTTTGGTATTGTGTAGGTCTGAAGAGTAGAACAGATTGACACTTGTGTGTCCGAGGTGGAGTGGGAAGCTTTGTGAAATTCTTGTGCCAATCTGCTGACCACAGACCTAGTTCCCAAGGCCTTCAATATCCATCTTTTCTTTTTAGGCTCCTTCTAGCTCTATATGGTTACATACTTTTGACTGGGAACTTTAGATATGGAGCCTACTTGATGACTGTATACCTCTCTGCCCTGGGCGGGAAGCTTTTCTCCACAGTCCTGCTTCTGTCAGCATGAAGCCAGTTATGTGGTCACATTTCTTGTGAGCCCTTCAAACGGCATTCCCCAGTAACATCCTGTTATGTTTTATATCATGACTGAGCTGGTAGTACAAAGATAGCCTGTGAGAGATGTGTGTGTGTTGGCTTGAAAAGTGTTAGGATGGAATATGCTCTGCAAATGTCAGACATAGACATTCCTACTTGGTATGAAAAGGCCTTGTCTAGTCCAGGACTAGACATAGGAGAGAATGTTTGTGATGAGTGTTCAGGTTGTGCCCTGTATGCTACAGATAAGTTATCTTTTAGTGGAATCAAAACTGAAGTTGAATCTGATAGTAAGTCACAGTCACAGTGCTCAGAAGTGGGATTGTTGGAAGCTCTGATGCTCTCTTGTCTTTTCTATTTGTTCAGGAGCACAGAGGTCTTCTTGCAATCCGATACCCGATGGAGCATGGCATAGTGAAGGACTGGAATGACATGGAGCGCATCTGGCAGTACGTGTATTCTAAAGACCAGCTCCAGACATTCTCAGAAGAGGTGAGAGACCACGTTGTGTAAAGGCACAGGTGTCAGTCAGTGTGTATGTAACACCAGGAGCCTTGGGACTCTGGGAAGGATTTGGGACTTTTTCTTTGACCTTCTTTCTAAATGTGTGTCTGTGGTTAAATTAGGCTCTTTCACCTCTCAGGAGATACTGCACAAGAATTGTCCAAGCAGAATTCCTCTCTAGATCTGATGGTCTGGCCTGACTGAATCTACCTTTCACATTTGCTATTCACACTCTCTCTAATGATTCTACTCTAGGCCATGTGCTTCTGACTTTTCCTGTTCTGCCTGTACATCAGGCATATCCACTCAGCAGTGACATGAAGTGAGGAAGGAGAAAACCACAGTCCTGTGGTCTGGAAGGATCTGACCAAAAAATTTTTAAATGTCTGAAAGTAATCTAAGTTGTGGATTAGGAATATTTCTGTCTGCTTGTGCTAAGACCATATGCCTTCACTCTTTCTTAGGGTCTGTGTATTTTGGCTAATCTGGCTGATTTTTGTCTCTGAGAGTCATCTTGTTTGTCCTTCATGGGGCAGAGTTACTCACAGAATGCATTTCCTAACACTTCTTCATAACTAGACCAGAACCCTGCTGGTCTTCCAACCTAATAGAGATTATTCACAGTCCAATACAGCTCATCTGAAATTACTCCTTTGTACCTGTCCTCTTGCACCAGTGGTTCCTAAAGTGAAAAAATAAGCAGAAACTTTTAGGAACACACCCCTACTGCCTCCTGGTTACTGCAGCACAGCTCCTTCTTCTCTTTCCCAGCATCCTGTGCTGCTGACAGAAGCACCCTTAAACCCGCGCAAGAACAGAGAGCGTGCTGCTGAGGTGTTTTTTGAGACCTTCAATGTACCAGCACTATTCATCTCCATGCAAGCTGTGCTTAGCCTGTAAGTGTCTTTCGTCTTTGATTTGTGTTTGTGAAATGTTACCACAAAATCCATTTTACAAAACAAACCTGTGGAAGACCTCACTGATGCCTGACTTTACCCCTTTTCATGCAAGAGCTGAAACTCAATTTGTGTAATAAAGAGTTTACAGGAAATTTGCTGCTGAACTGCAAAGAGAACTTGGGTTTTGAGGATTTTTTTAGCCTCGTTTGTGTGAAAACTCTGCTTCCCGAATTGAGCGTGGATGTGTTGCTTGCCTGGGCTCACTTTGAGTTGCTTGTTTTGACTTGAGCCTTTGTCCCTTTGGTAGCTACGCGACTGGCAGGACCACGGGTGTGGTGCTGGACTCTGGGGATGGTGTCACCCACGCAGTTCCCATCTACGAAGGCTTTGCCATGCCTCACTCCATCATGCGGATTGACATCGCTGGCCGGGATGTCTCCCGCTTCCTGCGTCTCTATCTCCGGAAGGAAGGCTATGACTTCCACACAACCTCTGAGTTTGAGATTGTCAAGACCATCAAGGAGGTGATGCCCTGCCTAGTTTCTATGTTTGTCCAAGAGGGGATTTCTTCTCAAGGGAAGTTGTGGCTTGTGAAATCCAGTGGGAAGTTCCAGCCTACCTAGCTCTGCGCGTAAATCCATTATCTATGTGAGGGAGTCTAGGGCCACTAAGATGATTAAAGGACTCTCATGTGTGGGAGGGCTGGGAGAGCTTGGACTGTTGAGCCACAAGAAATGATTGGGGAGAGTCTCACTGATGTATATAAATGTCTGAAGGGACGGTGCAGAGAATACAGCCAGACTCATTTCAGTCATGTCCAGTGACAGGACAGGATGCACAAACTGAAGCTAAGGAGGTTGCATCTGAGCATAGACTTTTTTTATCATGAGAGTGACCAAATGCTGGCACAGTTTGTCAAGAGGATTCTGGAGTCTCCATCCTTGGTAATATCATCTGGACAGCGTCCTGGACAGCCTGTTTTAGCGAGCCCTGCATGGACAAGATGACCTCCAGAGGTCATTTGCAACCTCTGCTCTCCCATATTCTGGGACAGTTATGGTCAAAGTCACATTAATCCCTACTGAGGGGCTGTAACCTTGGAGGTGAAGATGGACTCGTGGTTCAGAATTGGTTTTGCATTTACCTGTGCTGCAGTTTTTCAGGGTCTGATGGTATCTTTCAGTAGTGTTTGTTTACCCTTCATGGAGTAAAATCCATGGCAGCTAGGGATCACAAGTGCAATATTGCAAGGTAGTTTACCTGCTGCGCGCCCTAAAGGTCTCTTCTCCAGCACATAATATTGTTGAAATCAATCTCCCCAAAGGGATACATAGATTTTGACTATTAGTGAGAAAAATACTTTATCAGAGGTATTTGGGTTTACCTTTCTCATCTCCCTCTCCCTAATCTGTTTCCTCTCCAGCGTGCCTGCTACCTGTCAATAAACCCCCAGAAGGATGAGACTCTGGAGACTGAGAAGGCTCAGTATTATCTGCCAGATGGAAGCACTATTGAGGTTTGTAAGGACTACCCCCAGAGAATTCCTCATGTGAAGCACAGGATTCCCAGAAAAGCTCCCCAGTGATGGGAATTTTTGTGTGGTGTTAGATGGGAAGGGATAATTTTAAAAGACCAAAACTCATTCTAGGCTGTTGACTGGCACTAGAATTTTTAGGGAAAGAAAATTTTGCTAGAAACCTCACAACTTTTACTAGAAGTCCTGGGTAAGGATGCAGCATGACAGTGGGGACTGAGTTGTTGGAGAGCAGGCTCTGATCTAACAAAATTTATGCATATCAGGTATGGAGTGTGGGTAGATGTCAGCTCACTAAATCCAGCAGTGGTTTTATGTGTGCCTTTGTCCTGCCTAGAATTGTCTCCTGTGCATTAATAGTTGCTTTGAAGAGTTAGGAATACTCCTCAGAAGACTGAACCCACTACAGAATGGTTGAAAGAGAGGAAATACAGGTTTTACCTCCAGTCCCAGGGCTGGATTTGCTCTTTATGCCAGACCCACTGTATGGGGCTGAGCGAGTTTCTTCATCTCTTTCATCTGCAAACTGGAAATGGTGCACATTGTAGGAGCTGTAGTCCAAGCTGGCATTGACCTGGGATCTAGTGATGCAGCATGAATGTCCAGGAAATTTCATTACTCTGAAGCTTCAGCTAAGAAAGGCAGGCCCATCTGTAGGTAATGAACAAAGCCACACTGTTCTCTTCCCTCTGTGCTAACTTCTGCTCTTGCAGATCGGCCCTGCCCGTTTCCGAGCCCCAGAGCTCCTGTTTCGGCCGGACCTGATAGGGGAGGAATGTGAAGGACTTCATGAAGTGCTTGTTTTTGCCATTCAAAAGTCAGACATGGATCTGAGGCGAACGCTGTTCTCCAACATCGTGCTGTCTGGAGGCTCCACGCTTTTCAAAGGTTCCTGCTTCTCTTTTAGTGTGCTGTAACTTGCCTGATCTCTTGCTTCTTTCTCATGTGAAAGTGGGAAGATAACCCAGATCACCCAACTTGTTCTCTGGGGTGAGGACTGTGTAAACGCTGCTCTCTTGGGGCATTTACTGCCTAATTTTCTGAGTCCTAGTCATACCCTGCTGGGTATGCAAGACACCTGCCCTCATACATCACTTTCTGGGCTTGGAGGCCTTTTACCGTTTTTCTCCAATCACTGCCAGTGGAAGGACTGAATAGCTGTGTTCTTTCCTGCTGCTGTAGCTCATGATATCTGAGGTTAGATACTGAAAAGGGCTCTTCCATCTTCTAAGGTTTCTTTAGGTCTCTGATATGTGAGGGTTCAATGGTCCTAGTCCTGGATGAGTGTCAGCTCTGTGTGTGCAGAAAGGTTTCAACCCATCCCCTCAGGGCTCAGTTGGTACTCATTGACCTAAAGATACCCTCTACCAGAACCCATCAGTCTGTTATCCACTGGTTGACATTTCCAAATAGATCCTGGTCTTCCCATTCAACTCCCTGTACAAATGGACACAGGAAGAATGCCTAGGGAAGGAGGAGGTCCTAGCTAAGCCAAAGCAAACCTTGTTTGCTTGACCCAGGTTGCTGCTGAGAAATAGAGCCCATTGTGCTAGTGTTTGGGGTCTCAGTGAGACAAAATCCTGTTGTGTCACTGTCTGCATTCTGTGCCTCCCCACACTGGACTCTCTGTAAGATGTGGAATGGGGTATTTGAATAGGGCTACATAGGACATGTCCACATTGTTAGTGGACGGAACTTGGGATTTTGCTGAGGTGCTCACACTACATGTTTTCTGTCTTGTGTAGGCTTTGGTGACAGGCTGTTGAGCGAAGTGAAGAAACTAGCTCCGAAGGACGTCAAAATAAGGGTAGGAGCCATCTCTTTTGTGTTTGTCACCTAGCAAGTGTGTTGTTCTGTGACCTTCAAAGAACCTTGCTCAGACTGCAGCTGCCATTTACTTCAAACCAGAAATGCCTTTCCTGAGACACTCACATGCCCAACAGCATTTGCTACTCTGATGAAAATCAGTTTTGTTTCACCACTGAGAAGGTGGCTCTTCTGACATGACCCCTGTCCAGGATCCTGGACCAGAGTGGCTGTTTAGTGTGGACTGCCCAGGTGTCTTTGTGTTGGGAGAGAACACATCTGTGTCTGTCAGGTGTTAGCTGGAGTGAAGTGTGGGCAGTGTGCTAGGAGGAGCAGACTGGAACTTGGGAAGGTACTGACTCTCTCTTTCTTCCAGATATCGGCTCCTCAGGAGAGATTGTATTCCACGTGGATTGGGTATGTACTGCACAGGAACATGTTTTGCTGTGGGATGGGCACAGCCCAGCAGTTCTGATGTTATCCCAAGTGGTGCTGTGTGTCAAGGGGTTGTGTTGCTCAGCTGGGTGATGCTTGGCATCCAAGCTGGGTGTTCTCAGAGCAGCAGTCACAGGTCGTGTGGGAGGGGACAGGTGATACCAGGCTCTGTAGTACTGGCACATTTGAGGATAGTGGGAGAGGGAGTGACTGTCCAGAGAGTGTGTCTGTTGCGGATAACTGGACAGCCTCGGCACCTTTCCGTCGTGGGGAAGTATCACAATAGAAACAGCCCATCTCTGCAGAGATACTATGAGAGTGCCCCAGCATTTTCCTTTAACACATAACATGCCTGTCTCTCCATAGTGGCTCTATCCTGGCCTCTCTGGACACCTTTAAGAAAATGTGGGTTTCGAAAAAGGAATACGAAGAAGATGGAGCTCGTGCCATCCACCGAAAAACCTTCTAGCCCTGGGACCTGTCCTCAGTCTCCTCCGAAGACTCACTTAAACTCGCTTTTCTGAGTCCGAGTGTCTGAGAGCTGCCTGTGTGTGTGTGTGTGCGCCAGCATGCCCCGATGTCACTGAGCAAAGACGACAGCAGCAGGAGGGTTGTATTAGAACTACTAACTTCTTTTTTTTTGTTTTGTTTTTTTTTTAATGTAAAGGAGAAAATACCAATCTAAATTTCTCCAGAATGGCCCATTCCTTTTTCATTTCAGTCCCTTATTTTCTGTATCACAATCACATCTGTCATTGTAAAACAAATAAGCAAAGGGAACAGCTTATAGAAACTGCCTGGCAAGCGAGAAGGGAGCTAACCACTGCAGACTGCTCGTGCAGGCTTGAGTCAGCCTGACTGCAATGCCTGGATTGTCTGGAAACACATAGCTGAGGCCCCATAGCTACTTCCTTCTTCAGCGGTGTCTTCACCATCAGTAGGTTTTTGAAGTTGTTTTTAATATATTTTTTATTATGAGAAAGCACATTCTCAACAGTTGAGTCCATTTGCCCCCACTGTTTCGGTGTGTGAGTGTGCCTATGAGTGTGTAACTTAGCCTGATGTGGGGTCTGCACCACAGCTGGAGAAGTTGGCGATAGGACTTAGTTTGTATTGCATGGAGTAGAACAAAGCAAATCTAATCAGCTATCATTGTACTAGACGGTTATTCTCTTGTACCTTGTTTTAAATACCTTTTCTCCTCTGGAAGCAAGTACCCCGTAATGGGCATGAAGGCACTTATGTGTTCCCCCTCAACCTGCCAAGATTTACAGTGCTGACTTCTTGTGTTCTTTGTAAGAGTCGAGGCTGTTTCCCTCCTTCCTGCCATGTCAGGGCAAAGGGAGCATGTATTCACAGCCAGGCGTAACTCTTGTGTACTTTATCCATTCTGGGGCAAAATAATAATTGGGAAGGTGCATTGTAATGTAAGAATTGTTTTATTTATTGAAATGTCTGAGGATCTCTCAAATACTGACCACAGCACCTAGGAATTATGCTTTGGGTCTTCTTTGAACACCTGTTGCCCAGCTGCCCGCTGCTCGATGTTCGCACTGCGCACAGCACCCGTGCTTAGCAGAAAGGCCAGCCCTGCACCACCACCCCATCCCTGCTCCGCGGGGACTCACCGGGCGCTGGGAGTGCACCAGGGGAGAGGACAGTAAAGCACACCGGGAGGTCGGTGTGAGTGGCAGGTTTGTGAGCAGGAAGCTGTCCTGCTGGCTGTGTTCTGCTGCACTGCAGTGCCTTTCTGCTCACCCGATGGCTGCTTTGCTTCTACTGCTCTAACAGCCCTGGGCAGCCTGCAGACCTGCTTGTGTTGGGGCATGCCACTGTGTCCTCTTTAGGTTTTACCTGTGCATTATTTGGTGCTCTCTTTTTTCCCCATTAGTTTTCTGCAGAACTTGGCAGTAGCAGTGGAGCTGGAGTTGCTTGGTGGCAGTTCCTCCCCGTTTCCCTCCTTTCTGTTCATCGCCACACATCACCTTGGGGTCATTCTCAGGTGCAGAGATGGGGTAGGAGCCTGGAAGACTGCCAGAGAGGTGAGGGAAAGGCCCAGTGCACTGCCCCAGCTGAGATGAATGTAAGCAGCAGCCGGTTGCCACTGCAGGACCTACGTTCTTGGGGCTCACTCATGGGTTTGGAGAGGCTGTAGGCAGATGAGTCAGATGGTCTCTCCCAGCTGAGGCCAGTCTGCTTGTTCACCTCCCCTCATCAGAGCAGACTTTTTTAAGCAAGAACCTGTCAGAAAAGAGCCATCAATGCTCAGCCTTCTGTTGGGAAACTGGTTCTGTTCTTGCTGGTTTGTTGCAGCGCACAGAGGGGAATTCCAGCCAATTCCTCTTGGTTCTATTACTGCGTGCCCCAGGCAGTGCTCTCCAGCCGCCCAGCCCCTCCACTGGCCTTGCAGCAGCAGTGCTCTATTTTGTAACCTGCAGTGACTGGGCAGGACGGTGCTGTCTCCAATCTAGCATTCATTTGGTCTGCCTGACTGTTCCCTTGCACACTGTCCAAACCATGTTGCCTGGTGGTGCCCAGCATACTTAAATAAACTCATTCATATACAACACTCGAGCGTCCTGGCCTCTTCCCACATTTGCAATTTTAAGGAGGTAACCTGTGTTCTCTTGCCTGTGCAGAATTGTTGCTGGCCAGGTTCTGCAATGAGGCACCATCTCTGGTCCAGCATTGCATTCCTGGGTCACAGCTGTGGTGTCCAAATCTACTCTCCTCTACAGGCATACGTGTCTGTCACTGTAGACAGGTTAAAGGCTGGGACAGGGCAGCCTGGGCTGAGCAAGGATGATGCCACTGCTGTTGAGAGAAGAGCTGGCCAGCCCAGGTGTTAGCAGAGGGAGCAGTGGGTCAAGCTGTGCTCACAGGGTGGGCCTTGGGAAGGTGGCACAGTAGCCAATCCTATGACTGTCCCATCTTGTCCCCCGCAGCCACTGGTATAGGAACAGGACAGACTCTGGGGCCTTGCAAAGCAGCAGGGATAAGTGATGCCTCCCCTCAAAAGCAGGTCATCCCTCTTCCCCTCCCTGCAGAAACAGCCAAGCCCCAGTGCACAACTCTGCAGGGAAGAAGCTGTCCCCTTGTTTTCACCCAGCCACAGCTGTGTCCCCACAGCACCACATCCACCCAGCCAGGCTAGAACCACTGGCTAGAAGAAAATCATCAAGCAATTCAGAAAAAGATCATCTTTAATTTATGAAATGGAGAATCATTCTCAAACTTGGTTAGAAGTTGCACAAATAACTTAGGACTAAACCATTAAGAACTATAGCAGCCTCATGGCAGGAATGTCTTGGTCCAAGACAGAAGGCAGTCATGTCCTGAAGCAATACGGCAGGCTGGTGGGCTGAGACCCCAGAGGGAACCTGGCACAACAAAACATCCCTCAACGTGCAACAGCTTCCAAACACTGCCAAGCCCCCCTCCTGCAGCAGGCAAGCACAGGCTTTGGCACATCCCTTCTGCCTGCCCCCAAACACGTCACAGGGATTGAGGAGTCACTCCCTTGCCTCAGGGACCCCTTTGGTGATTACCTGTCCATCTACTCCCAGCCAAAACCAGGGAGACCAAAGCACCTGCTCTCCTTGGATCCCTGGCTCAGCAGCCACGTGAGATGAACTAACTCAGGCATTGTTTCGAGTGCAGAGGAGCTGCGGTGTCTGCCCTCCCCACCAGGGTAAAATCCCAACCCTGTTACTGCCCAGTGCTGCGTCAGACAGGCTCCAAAGAGGAATCGAAGGCACAAAAGCAAGACCTGGTGTCTCCTCCAGGCTGTGCTCTCCTGCAAGAGGGGAGGGTGCCAGGCTGCCTCACCAGGTCACCTGGGGTGGCCCTGGGCAGGGAGGCACTTCCAGCGGCTGAATTAGGGGTTGGTTCCCTGACTTTGTGCAGAATGGGAGGGGGCTCACGGTACAGCTGTGTGACAGCACTGAGTAGAGGGGCTGTGGAGAGAAGAGGAATAAACACATGCACTGGGATGCCCATTGATATGATACAGCTCAAGGCTCTGAAGTCATTTCAAGACCAGAACCTTTCCCAGGCCAGCAACAATTCCCTCTACAAGGCCACAGAGGAGGGAACCTCAGCATAAAACACCCAGCAGATCCTGGCTGGGCAGCATATTGTCCTGGGAACAACAAAATGTTTAAGAGTGGATTTGGTCCAAGAACCACAGCACTGTATGTGGGAGGGTTGTACCGGTTACTGGGAAAGGCTTTCAAGATCCTCTCATCCCTGCTCCTGGTTGGCAATCCTTCCCATGGTCACTTGGTCCCTCAGGAGCCTCCCACTTCACTCCCCAAGACTGCAAGGCTCTAGCAAGAACTCCCTGTGCAGTCTCCTCCTGCTCAGCTGGAGAGGCCGTGGCTCCCCAGAGCCATGCCTGAGGCACAGAAGTGCACTGGGGATGTGTCTGTTTCTAGCACCTGCAACTGAGCACCTCCTTGCTGAAGTAAGCGACTCTCTGCTTCCTGGGACAGGCTGGGGTAAAATGTTCTTCCTCCTGAGATCAAGTGATCTATCCCAGGCCCCTTAGATGATGAACTTCTCTGCTTCCACAGTGACTACCACCTGGAATGTGTGAACACCAGAATCACAGCGTTTCACAGCTGAACTGTGAACATCAGGGCTCTCAGCCCACCATCCCTGCCCTTTGCCTACCCTCCAGCACCAGCCTGGAACCAGCAGCACACTGGGGGCTCAGGCACCCTTAGATTGTTTTGATGTCTGGTGCTTGGCCTTGTGTCAGGCTCTGCCGCTGAGCCTTCACCATCTGCAACCGCTTCCCATGCAGGCTGAACTGTGACCAGCTGAGGAGCTGCAGCAGTGCACATGTGATGGGCACGAAGACGAGGAGGTAAAAGCAACCTTGGCGAAGAGTTGGCTCCAAGGCTGCAGCAGACTCCAGCTTCGGCTGGGCACTCACCACGTTGTTTAGGGGGTTGCGCTGGAAGATGTCGTAGCCTGGTGTCAGAGAAGAGTTTGTGAGAATGGGGACAGTGGGGATGGACCTCTGTCCATTCTCTTTGAGTGACCAGCCGTGGAGAAGCAGAGATCAGGCACAGGTTAGCAACTGAAGAGCCCTCTGCACCCACCCAGGGCACAGAACACAGTGCAAGACACTGAACTCACAGGCCTGCCCTGTCCTGCTCCAATGCTTTCTCCAGGAGCATCCTTACCTGTGTAAGCACAGAGCAGCCAAGTGCCGATCAGAGGGGCGAAGGTCTGGCCCGGCTTGGTGACCAGAGCCACCATCCCAAAGAGCAGGGCTGAGGCTGCCTGCTTCCTACGGTTCAGGACTAGATCCTCGTCCACCAAGTCAGTGACCACCAGGTTGAGTAACTTACAGGTCCCTTCTGTGAACACACGGTTGCTGCAGAACAAGAGGCAAAGTACTGAATAGGGGTTATCAAAAAATGGCAGGAAAACGTGACAGATCAGAAAAAATGGCAAGGGTGAGAGAGGTTTCCCCACATTTGAAATAAAAATTTCAGAAGCCCTGGTTACAGGAGAGGAATACCAGTATCAATAAGCATTTGTACCCTGCAGCGACAATTCAGATCAGTCCTCACCAGTCACACAGACAAGCCTGGGGACAGGACACACCAGGCCAGTGGCTCACATGCACCTGCAGCACACACCGAGGGCTGCAGAGGAGGAGAGGGGCTCTCAGCAGCTGGCAAAGGTAGCTGCAGGCTCCCACCAGCCCTGCTGGTCTGTGACCTGAACATCACTGCCTCCCTTGCTCTGCAACAGGACAGCCTATGGATTCTGCATCCCATGTGCTGTCAGAGCTGGAAACCACATGGCTTATGTGTGATCCTGCCCCCTGTTCCCTGCCTTCCACTTCTCTTCTTAAAACAGGGACAACTCATTTTGCTTCCCAGGAGGCAGAGGACAGGGGAAGCGATCGCTGCTTGCCTACCTGGCAATGAAGATGCAGAGCAGATACACCTGATCAGGTCCTGCCAGGAGCATGACAACACTCAGAGCCAGCTTCAGGAAGAAGAGTCCTCGCACAACAGCATAAACCCCACAGCGGCGGCAGAGTGACAGGAAGTAGAGGTTGTTGAGATGGGGGGCAATGTAGGAAACACCTGAGCAGAGACAGAGGCACAAACAGCTTGATGGAGTTTCAGTTTCCACCATGCCCCCAGACATGATACAGAGAGAGACAGCAAGGTCGGCTGTTGCCAGCAGGACAATACAGAGTAGCTCCCCCACACATACAGAA
Source organism: Vireo altiloquus (assembly GCA_013396875.1). Lineage (NCBI taxonomy): Eukaryota > Metazoa > Chordata > Aves > Passeriformes > Vireonidae > Vireo > Vireo altiloquus. The sequence continues at coordinate 2,040,538 of VZRF01003198.1, forward strand.
GACTGCAGCAGATTTATTCCATGGCTTTGTGGCACAGCACACGCTTTCCTCCAGAGGGAGACCTTCTTCCATCAACCTCATGGACAGGAAGGAGGAAGAGACTTGCCCAGTGTCATGCAGAGGCTTTGACTCAGCCCTGCAGCAGAAATAAGGGGGACAGGACTGCCTGACCAGACCTGGCCTGCACAGAACCCTCCCACGGTAACTCTAGGACCAATGCCCACATATCTGTGGCAGCTTGGAAATGGTCCATATGTGCAGAAGGAAAGGAATAAAATTCGAGGCTGTGTTCTCTGCTGCATCCTGGGAACACTATCTGCAGCCTCTAGTGCTAGCAATACCTCTCTGCAGTTGGTGTCCAGCACACCAGGCTTGTCCTCACTAGAAAAGGCTCTAAGTTACTTCTGTGCCCAGGAAGGACAACTCAGAGGTCCCAGAGAAGCATGTGGAGTGTGTGCATGTGTGAATTTCACAGCCCAGAGTCCTGCATGTGAGCACACCTCTACCCAGCTGGAGTTTGGGAAGAGCAATCCCAGACCCACACCACGTCCGACCTAACCTGGCTGTTCCCTCCAGTCCCACCTGAGACTCACCAAGCAGGAATGATCCAGTAGAGACAGAGATCTGGTCTGACAGCAGGTGCTCCAGGAACAGAGGGAAGAAGTTGCTGTTAAAATGGCAGTGAAAAACCTGTGAAGGCAGCATGCAGATGAGCTGGTCAGCAGGAACAGCAGTGAGAAAGAACAGAAAAAGCTAACAGCCCTCTGGGCTCTGTTGTCCTAGAAGCCCCATGCCAAAGTATCATGCAGGATGGGCCTGGACTACTACAGCAGAGCAAGACCTTGGCTGTAGCATTTCCAACACTGCTGGCTGAGATTGCAAAGCTGCAATGCCATCAGCCATGCCCACTGTGTGCTTGGGGTCTGCTCCACTGCCCAGCTGTACAGCACAGTGCTGCTGGGGCAGACAGGGCCAGCAGGTGACAGCAGTGACCACAAGGCATTAGGGGAGACAGTGGCATGGCAGGAGAGAGGAGGCAGCTGGCAGGAGGACATTGGTAAGGCAGTGAGGCTTGAACACAAAGATGCAGACCAGCATCAAGAGCCTGTCTGAGGGAAACTCAGGGATCCCCAGGGAGCCATGATTGCAGTACACAAAGCTGGGCAGGATGCCGGCATTTGGTAGTAATCACTGAAGAGGATGAAGAACAGAAATGGTAAAAGCCAGCCGGGAGGTGGATCCAGCTGGACAGCGAGAACAGTGACGTGAGCCTCAGGAAAACGGAAAGGGAAAGGAGACTGTGCTGACAGCCATGCCAGCAAACAGCACTCCTGAACTCATCCCCTCTGTGAGCCAGGCCCTGGGCTTCTGCTCCCCATATGGGCTGCACAGAGCTCAGTCAGCCCCCCATAACCCAGCCTACACTGCAGAGAGAGGAAGGAACACCCCACAGGTTGCTCAGGAAGTATCCTTGGTCACAAGCAGGGAGAATGGCTACCAGCTGCTGAATCATGTGCAGGAGGCTCCAAGAGCAAGTGGGTGCTGGAAACATCTCTGCCCTTCTGGGGAACTCACATACTGCTGAATTGCAATCTCAAACAGCCAGAGCCAGCACTCACCCTCTGAGTCACAGCATGTCACTTCTGTGCCTACCTGGACAAGATTCATGCAGACAAACCAGAGGAAGTTGCGATGCCGGGAGAGCTGCTGGAGATACTCTGCCAGGGTGATCCTCTTCTCCTGGGGGACGGAATGTTTCTCAATGTACAGCCTAAAGGAAAAGGAGGGATAAAAAGCAACCATAAATCCCTCACAGCAAGCAGGACAGAGTCCCCAGCTCTCCCCATGTAAATGCAGAACTGTCTCTCCTCAGCTCCCATCCCAACCTTTTATCTTCCTGGACCAATCAAAACAGTGGAGTCTACAACAATGATTGTTATTGCTAGTAAGAAGCATAGGCAACACATGTTGCAACAAAGAACTTCTGTCTTAACACAACATTCACATTTCTGCCCATAAATGCATTCTCCTCTTATAAGCCATTCCACTACACATACATTCCTCTTCCAGGTCCCTGCAGTTAGCTCACCTGGCAGACCTCATCAGGATCTGCTGCTACTACAGCATAATGCTGGCAGCTTATAACAAGAGATGACAAGTGAGGCAGCCCGAGGAAGAAGCTGAACAGGGAAAATCAGCTTGGTGTGGCCTACCAACAGCCCAGCCACTATTAGGCAGCTGAAGTAATAGGGTGAGACATTCACTTGTCCAACTTGTAGGGCATGGGCAGCAATATGGTCTCACGCTCAAGCAAGAATGCATTCATAAGCTGCTTCTGACATTTTACCACTCAGAGGCCTCACTGGGTGCTGTAGACATGAACTCATTTCATGCTCCAAACACTGTATGGCCATACAGTAGCAGGTCGGGCCTCTGCCTCCAGTTTGGACTAGGGGTGACACAAGACAGTTTTATTCTATTTTCAGAGGAGCCAGTGTGACAGCTGATCCTGAAAACTGTATCAATAGACAAGAATCTATGCCAGGCCTTTGTCCCTGCTGAGAACTGGAGACCCTTACTCTTTTAGGGTTGATTCCTGGTCCCATTTGGCTTTCCCATCAGCCTGAAACCGCTGGCGGAGCAGCTGTGTAGACAGGGTGAAACCAACAATGGAGCAGAGGGCCAGCAGGACGCAAAATATGCGAAAGGAAAAGAAGTCCTCCTTGTTCCACACTGCATAGGACATGAAGACAGACAGGGAGCCTATGGCACTGAAGAGGGAGCAGTAGAAGTTGAGGCTAGTCCTGTCTTTTGCTGAAACAGCCAGATCTGCAAGCAAGGCGTTGTGATGGAGGTCGACCATGGTGAGAAAGCTGTCATACATGCAAAGGCAAAGGAGGAACTGCAAACCAGGATGAGCCCAGGCAACCCAGAAAGCCAGGAAAGAAATGGCAAAGAGGGGGCCATTGTGGCTTAGTGCTCTGAGCCTCTTCAGAACTACTTCAGGGGAGGAAATCTCTGCTCCTGCCCTGCAACAGAAGAAAAAAAAAATATTTTAGGACAAAACCCTGCATGATCACATATTCTTCCTCTCCAAGGAAGACATGTAAGCAGCACAGACAGAAATACAGCTTTTGCTCAAGTAACAACCAGCTCCATCAGGTACCTTCTCAGCTAATAGTGAATATACTGAAAATATGGGTTTAAGAAGGCCAAAAAGAAAAGAGATTTTTTTTCTCCAGAGCTCTTCTCCCTCTGACAGTGCTGTACTGTCTGTGCTTTGCGCAATGCAAATAATTTTCATGAATTTTTACTAGTTGCACTAGTTGCTCTAGAAGCCACACCATGATTTTTATTAAAATCTTGATGTAAATACATGAGAAATGCTAATGGCCAATAATACAGAGCTATCTCGCCTCAGCTCCCATCCTACAGAGTTTGGGAACAACTGGTCTGAGGCATTCCCTGTAGAAAAAACTGTACTTTTCCCCCTTGTGCCTCCCAAACCATGTACAGACACTCTCTAACAACCCATTAAGAGGCCTGCTCATATAGCAGGGGCTTGAGATTTTAAATGCCCATGTTTTAGGTTCTACACCACTCACAAGTGTTAAGGGTTAGGGTCACATCCACCTAATAGGTTTGTGACTTTCTCTATATATACAGTTAAGTACTGAGACAACATTCAGGAGCACTGAGCTTCAAAGATGCCATGAAAAGGAGGTATTTAAGAGTTCCATGCCCAATAAACACTTCCCATGCCATCATTTTAAAGCTGACAATTTGACATCATCTTCCCCAGAGACTAAACAACTTCCCAAACTCTTGTGGAAGAGAACTTCACTTACTGCTGTGTGCTAAGGAACACTCGGTCACTCAGCCAGCCAAACAGAGGGTCATTGAGGCTGTTCCAGATCAGAAACACTGTCTAGGAAAGAAAACAAGACAGTGAAACAAACCACAGGACAGCTCAGTTCTGTCACCAAAGCAAGCAGTGCTGAGCTGGCATGCTGAGCCACCAGCAGGAACTGTCCCAGCACACCTTCCCTGCCCCATCACCACTCTGTGATGTCCCTGTTTGGGGCAACTGGCAGTGAGGCCAGTGGTTTTCACTGCCTGTGAAAATCCCTCTGACATCCCCAGAGGAAAGGCAGAACTAAGTCTCTGCATTTTCTATCCCAGCTTGATCTATTTTTATGTAAGTGGAAAAAACCTGAAAAGCCCAAGTTAGCACTTGGAAGGCTCCCTTGCTCCCTCTCCAAAAGGGAACACTGCTGTTATAACTAACAGTCTTGGTTTCAGAGTTTCCTACTTAAGAGCGCAGAAGCCTGTGGAAAAAAACTAACCTCTCCTATCCAGAAGGACAGTTTATCAATCTTGTAAACAGAGACGAAGGTGTCCACATAGTACAGGAGGAACACGTTGTGCAAAATGGAAACAAAGAGTGACAGAGAGCCGTAGATCACTGCAGTGGGCAAATGGAAAAGACAAGCCAGCAGTCGCAGCCCCATGTTGGTGCAGTCAGTGTTCAGCTCCTTCGATCACCTCCATTTCAGGTGAGATGTCTTCTCCCAACACCTACTACATCTTTGCTGGGGCCAATCCATTGTTGCTCCTGAAGGAGAGAAAAAATAAATAAAATAAAAACAGATTCATTTTCTTAAATGAAGCAGAAGTTGAATCAAGCTAATTGGTAAATCTTTGTCTGCAGAGATCAGAATTCATATTGCTTTGAGGAGCTGTTCCAAAGTGGATTGGAGGGGATTTAAGAGACTAGAAGCTGTCTGCTGCACTAAAGCTGTTTCATTAAGCTGAAGCCAGGCTGTGGGCTCCTGGGAGTATGACTGTCTCCTTCTGAGCAGCCTGCCCTGTCCTTTACCTTGTAATGTTCTTTGTTATCCAGCAAGTAAACAATTAATCCAGCTCTTTAAAGGCAAGGTCACAGGCAAAATCAAGCTAGATAGCTGCAAACAACAAAGCAGCCTTCAGAAAACACACCTACTCACTAGTACTTTTAGGTACTAATGTAAATTTTTACCCAAATAAAAATGACAACAGCTGTGATGTAACCTCACATGTGCACACTGCTTTCCCCAGGCAGTCACAGCTGACTGCACCTGGGCTGGCTTAGACAGGAGTTATTTATGGCGAGCAGTGCTGCTGCTTAGTGTCATGAAGAGACACAACCAGAACACAACTGCAGCAGGCAAGCTGCCACCATACAATGAAAGTGACCACAAGCGCATTAGCAGCTGTCCAGCTTGTCTTGGAGTGGCCTAAATCTAAGGACCATAGTCTGAAATAAAGATTCTTTGGCTGGACAGCAGCATACACAGAAATAAAACATCTGGACACAGCAGCCTTAGACCAGAACAAGTCGCTGTATGTTCACAAGGGGATGAGCATGAGAGGAGGACTCCCCACACCTGCACTGACTGGAGCTCACGGCCGGGAGGTGGGGCCAGAAATGTTCTCTTGTGCTGTCCAGGCTGAGCCCTCTCTCACACTTAAGTTGCTACAGACCAAAGGCAAAACCACAAGGCACTTATGTGAGACATAAGGGTTTCTTAAATCAGTACAAGTCAGCTCCTCCAGCCCATGCCATCATGAGAAGCCCTGTTCACAGCACACACACGAAGGGTGACAACAAGGTTGTTATCTTGGCACTCTCAAAAGCAAGATAAGGGGCTGTGTGTCACTCCTGTTTCAGCCCTCCAGGGTCTGCATTCACCCAACTCAGACAATTCGTGGGGGCTTTGCAATGTGGGATAAAACTGAACACACAAGAAATAGCAACCTACGCACCACACCAGCCTCTTGGGCTTGCAGCTGCAGTAAGTCCAAGCATAAAATCAAGCAGAGGAATAATTTTGTCTGGGTACGAAACCTGATGAAACGCCAGTCCTGCTCAGCATTTCCCTGAAGCCATAAGTCTGACCACTTCTAGGCAAGATTAGAAAAGCAAAAAGCAAAAATAACCATCTGCTCTGCCTAGGCCAAGGAATTCCTCAAAACTAGTTCAGAAGGAGCAGGAACAGCATTTGTTCCAATCAATTACATCACTAGATTGAAACTGTATCTCGGCTCCACTCCCAGCCAAAGCACTAGACCTCAACTGGATCCAACTGCAGAGCCCTTGTGGAGCTCAGACACCATTCCACATCCTTGCCAGGCCAAAATCCATGGCCATATAAAAGGAAGACACTGCTTGGAAGGAAATTCAGCCAGACAATGAACCTTTAAAGATGTAATTAAAGACAGACAAGCCTCAAGGGGAAACTCCATTTTGTATGATCAAGAATTGGAAAGGAATCATGATGTGTAAAGACGAAGATTAAGAAAAAGGGAGAGTTAAACCAATTGTCCCACAGGTAAGAGCTCTGTCTCTCACCAAGAGCCTTCAGTGGAGGACTGATTGAAGAGCAGATGAAGACATTACTACAATGCTGGGCCCCCTCATGGAACTGTTGGGACACAAGAACTGGGAACACCCACTGTAACTAGCAGGAAATCAGTTTAAAGCACACAAAAATACTTCTTTACCTGACACATAGTAAACACCTGATATTTGCTGATATTAGAGAGCTGGCCAGCAGGTTCAAAGGATTAAATAAATTCATGGAAAACAGCTGTACACAAACAGCTACTAAAGGCAACAAGGAAGGGAAATCCTCCCCTAGCAGCCCCAAGCCAGCTGCACAGGCTGGGGGTGGACAAGTGGAAAGGCCACAGATGGTATCCAGGCACACGTGCTCTCCCCCTAAACAGCATCTCCTGCTGCCACCATGGGGCAGGATATGGGGAGAGACAGACACACGGTGTGACCCACTATGGTGATTCTTATCCTGAGCTTGCCTTTGCTATCCAAAACCTGCTTGAAAGCAGAACCCACTCAAAGCCTTGGTGTTAGTGCTGCACTTCATGCTGTCCCCATCCAAATGGTGCTTCACTGAGCACATGTTGCACAAACCACAGCTGTTGAACTTTCCAGCGACACCTCATTTTGCCATATATATGCAACAGCGCTGTTCAAAGAGAGTAAAGTTCCACTTCCTTTCTCTTTGCCCCCTCATCACTCCCTCACAGATGTGCAACCCCTCCAGCCAGCTGATATTTGCAAATGATGTCACTTTTGCTACTATAGTTATTAGGTCATTTGATAGATATTTTTTCCCTCCTCATCTGCAAATGTGCAGTTAAAAAGAAACAAATCCCAGTTGTCTGTAAAAAGCAGATTTTACTTCTACATCCAAAGCACTGTGTTATTTAAGCTTGCCACACTGGTATTTTCATAACCTTTTCCTTGGGATGGAGAATTACTCATGGAGTATGTCAGAACTTTTCAACATGAGGCTGTGAGAAGTAATGGGAAAAGGAGCTGCAGGAGGGAATTGTTATCATTCATTGACGCTGAACTTCTAACACAGTCATAAAGCAACACACTCATAAATTAGAAAGCATTGAGTCTTTATTTGAGAAACTTCCTCCTCCGCATTTGACATCTGGCTCCTGCCAGTGACGTCCACAGATCTTATCTTCCTGAGGAGGATGTTGGAATACCGGCTACCAGGAAAGCACTGCCTTTGTTTGAGAGTGCTGGCATACAGCTGTGTCTGGAACACACCACAGCATGGGGCTCACACATCTGCTCTAACTTCCTAGCCAGCTCACAGCTGGATTCATGAGTCCTCGTGTCCCATGGTGATTCAGCAATGCTTTGGCCTTACAACAAGGCTGAGCTCCAGCCTTCCACAGCTGAAGCCACTTGTACTGAGCCAGCAGCAGAGCCATACATGTGAATCTTGGCTCAAGCCAGCTTGTTAAGCAGGGCCAGATGATTTTTATGTGCTGAAGTTGCCACTCAGCAACCTGAAACAGCCATCTGCAGACCTGACCGCAGTATCAGGATGACTCTCGTAGTCGTTCTCCCCTGTGTGGGTAATGCAGGCTGGAATATCCCAAATAATAATTCAGGATATGTCTATGCTTACTGGAGCTGCCACTACACTGCCTCTGCTGCAGTATTCTGGGTATTTGTGGGGCCTACTAACAGAGGGCCAAATACACCACCTCTGTATCTCTGCAACTGCCACACAAAAATCCCACCCAGCAGCTGGAAAAACCACCTGAGAGAAAACCCTATTTACAGACATTTGTCACAGCCAGACAGGACCAGGCTGCTGGCAGTCCAGCCCCGTTCACAGGGAAGCTGGGCTGGGGCTGCACCTGTGAAAGAGCCCATGCCCTGTGACCTGTCCCAGCAAAATGCCTGCTGCTGGACACACCAATTCCTCCCAGACCCTACAAGTGACAGTCATGGATGTCAGGCTTACCTGTTAGTGATGAGCCCATTTTGGGAGCACAGACCAGGTTCTGCACATTCCTTCCCTCCCACGCACGGTACCCCAGGACACTTCCACAACACATCTCAGAGGGTCCTCAGCCCACAAAGCTACTTGGAATCTGGCAGAACTCTGATAGCAAAATGAGAAATCCCTCCACAGAGCTATTTGAATGAATGAAACCGAAAGAGCCTCCACTTAAAAATATCCCTCTCAAAATCCTATTTCTATCCCGGGAAAGCTCCTTCCTAGATACACACTCCACAAAATTAGGGTCCTCTGACTAAACTTTTATCTTGTGCACTGTTTTAGAGATGAATATAGATTCAAGGCTCTCAGTTTCTCCAGTCCATACTTCTAAAATCCTAACACCCTCTGACAATCCACTTAGTACCAAGGACTCTGGAGGGAATGCTAAACACAGTCCTGTGTGAAACATGAACAAACACCCCAACAGCAGGCTCCCAGCAGCCTGGTATCTGAAGGGTGAAGCAATGAAACCTTTAAAACCACCCGGATCCGGCATGGAAACACAACTGCAAGAGGCTATGAGGGTATTTCCCAGTACTGTTTACCAATTCAACAATCTGTTGTATCATGAGGTTAAGTAATACTCTTATTACATGCAATCATGTGCTTCCATCACTCCTGCCGAGTTCATACACACAAACGCAACTGCCATACAGATAATTAACCAGCTGGTAGCTTCCATGGAGCTGTGCTCCAGCTGAACAATCTTGTTCAATCAGATGTCACTCCCTAATAAGAAGGTCTGTCAATAAGATATAATTTATTGCCAGAGATAACTGGGCAGATCTCATGGATCTGCCTTGGAACTTGGCAAGGCTTTTACCTTAACAGCACGCAACATCCCGTGCCTAAACAACTCATTGTTTTACAGTGTAAAGGAAGTGTGTTAGAGGTGTTTAAAAAAATTGTTTCTCATCATTTGCTGTCAATATAAGCTCTAATCCTGTAGCAGACCTCACAGCACTAGGATGGGAATCACTGAGAGGTAACTTTGGCCTCAAATTACAAAACTAGAACTAAATATGAAATCGTCATTGAAAACAACCTCTTGGAGTTGGTTAGAAGGAGCTACAAGAGGGGATTACTGCACAGATACTGCCTGATCTTTGTTAATACTTAACAGGAAGCACCAGGTGAGAAGCAACTTTTACCACTCTGCCAAGTGCAGCCACCAGGAGTTTCTGTTACACATCTTCCCGGGAACAGTGAGTCTCTTCACCCGTGCAAACCTCCCAAAGCCACCGTGCCCCCAGCAGGGCCCCAGCCGCAGCCACAAGGCCACACGCCACTGACTTAAGGGCTGGAAGAAGCCTATCCGCCAAGGCCACCAGGGATCTCTGGGGCGTTTAGGGCTGGAAAGCACAGCACTGAGACACCAACTGCAGCTGCTGATGTCCCACGCGCTAGACAGGAGCACAGGGAGCCAGACAATGCCTGCGGAGTCAGGCTAGAGATGGGGACACCGTGACTTTGGACATGCCCAAGTAGCGCTGCCATCCCCTGCGTCCCATGCGCAGGGAACCTCCAAGCTAAGGGGAGGCCAGGCAGCCCTGGTAGAGGAAGGGGCAGCCGGGCAGAGGCACTGCCGTCCTTCCCTAGTGGGTTCTCCCGCAGGCTTCATGGCAGTAGGTTGAAGCCTGCCAAGTGAAGGGAAGGTGTAACAGGGACACCAGAGACCCACTGCATACTCCAGAAGAAGAGTGGCAATGCCAGAGCCGCCTCTCCTTGCCGGAAGCCAGATCCCGACCGCCTCCAGGACTAAGCCCTCCGCCCACGGGCACTGGCACCAGGGAACGAGGACACCCCCCGGCCCAAAGTAGGCTCGTCCACGATAATAGAGGGAGTACCCGCCAGGGCTCTACCACCGCAAGGAACGGGGGACCCCCGCTACTTCGCAAGGGCGGCCCCACTGGGAGGGTAGTGTCTCTCCCCCCCGACCCGAACCATCTTATTACTAAGCGGAGAGGGAGCCCCGGCCGCACCGCACTACAGGCAAGGAGACAAACCGGAGCCAGTGATAAGGCGGGAGAGACGCTCGGCGCCTCCTACCTGAGTCCGGTACCGCCGCTCCCCCGCCGCTTCGCCGTCGCACGGCACGGCAGCGCATGCGCGCCCTAGCAGCCCCGCCCCGCAGCCATTTTGCGTCCTGGCAAGTGAAGCTGCCGACACCTCCCAGCAGCCATCGGGTGTGAGGGCACCCGGCTCCCTTATTTGCATAGCCCCGCCCTCAGCCTCACGAGCCTCTCTGGCCGGGGGACGGCCCCTCCTCTATGGTCCGTCCGCCCGTCGCCATGGAAACGCGGCCGGGCAGGGGACGCAAGCGCTTGGGGTCAGGGAATCGTGGAACCCCCGTGGAATCATCAATGTTGGACGAGATCTTCAAGTTCATCCAGTCCGCGCGCCAGCCCAGCGCCACCCCTGTTGCCGCTAAGCCACTAAACCATGTCACCCACTGCCATATCCAGAGGCCATTTGAAAACCTCCAAGGATGGAAACTCCACCACCTGGGCAACCAATTCCAATGCCTGATCACTCGAACAGCGAAAAAAAATTTCTGACATTTAATCTGACCCTCCACTGTCCCACCTTGAGGCCATTTCCTCTGTTCCTCTCACTGTCGGCAGGGTAGAAGGGCCCCCACCTCATCACAGCCTCCAGTGAAGAGCGATGAGCTCCCCCCTGAGCCTCCTCTTCTCCAAGGAGTGTGTGCTAAGCTGCAGAATGACATAGTGGAAACGAAAATACGTGTCTGCTTGGGCAGATGGGGCAGTAATCCAGCAAACATCCTGTCTCTGGTCTTAGTAATTAGCTACATACCTTTCTCTCCCACGATTAATTCCTTTCATCCTGTGTTTTTCAGAAAATAGGGACTATCATTGTCCATTATCATTTAAGATCTCTCTGTGAGCCTTTCTCTCAAAGAAGCAACTCCTGTTTTCAGCAAATGTGTCATCTTCCACCTCTCACAGCAACAGTTGTTCCCATTCATCTGTTCTCAAATTTCACCAGGGGAAATTTCACCACAAAAAATTGATGTAAAAGCCAATTACTATGCACAGAAAGATATTATTGCACCCTAATACTTTCCAATGTTTTTGCACATTATACTTATGAGTAGCTTCTGAAGCAGGTCATTTTTATAAATTCCTAGAAACCAGGCAACTAATTGTAATCAACATGGCTTGTAATTAAAGAGTGATTTGTAGGTATTTAGCCTCAGCTATTGAGATCACCTGCAGCAGAGCAAGGCATAGGGTACTAATCAAAGAACCATTTAGTTTGGAAAAGTCCTCTAAGATCATGGAATCCCTAAGAATCCCTAAGAAACTGCACTGCTGCTGTTGTAGTGCTGAGTGATGATGAGCTGACCTTGCAGACCAAGTCACCCATTTAAAACCCTTGTGGAATTTCTGTCTGTAAAGGCCCACCACAGTGCAGATGCTTACAATAAAGTAGTGCTGATGGGAGCCATTGATATGGCTTCCTACTTAATTACAACCTGGATGAGCCATGAGTATAAATACTAGCTTAATTGTAGCTGAGTGTGAGTAAAAAGCTTGGGGAGGAAATAAAGCTAAGGGATTATAGGAGAGTTTATTTCTACTGAATTTAATGGGGAGTTCTTTTCTATGTTAGTCTGTTATTCTAAAGGTTGCAGTTCTTTAAATTTTGCTGATAGTCTTTTGCTGACTTGAGAAAGAACTTGAAGTCTTGGTAAGTGCTTTTGAAGTTTTTTCCATGCTGGCTTTGTGTGCTGAGTTCAGCTGTTTCTTTACCTGGGTCCTGTAGCACTGTTCCCTGTTTGAGCATGTAAAGTAATTGCTGAAGGAATGAGCTTCCTGTTGTGGTCTCTAGGTATGAGGGCATGTTCAGGCAGGTTTTTGTAGCTCTAGTTACCACAGGAAAAACTTCCACAAGGTGTGATTTGGTATCTTAGGGCACCTCCTTACTCTGTGTATGTTATTAAGGCACTTTAGTGAAAAAGAGCCTGTAGAAAGTAACCTGCCTTCTTAAGATCAGGTTATGCATCCTCCTGTTCCTTAGTTAAATGAAGGCATTCTCTTGGTTCTTTTCTCAGCATGTGAGTACATATATGCTATGCAAGTGTTTCTCTGTGTTCTGCACTTATAGGCTGGACTGTTTTGTAATGTTTTTGTAGTTATGTGCTAGCTTAAATGTTTGTGGTAGTAGAGCAGTGTACAACTGAGATGCTCTGCACCTTACCTGCCTTTTTAAAAACACAGATCCCTCTGGAGGTGCTCCTCTCACCCTAACATATCTGCTGTTTGATCATGTGTATGCAAGTCCAACTTGGTTGTAGTATAGATTCACACCAGTTCTCTACTCTGTAATGATCCTAGCACCACCTGCTTGTGAAAGATACTAATGTAAATTGTTATTGTTGGGTGATGAGAGGCTTTAAACACTTTAGTTTAGAAAAAATGACACAGAAGGGCCTTGGAGTGATTGTATTCCTGGAAACACAAGATTTTCTTTTGATTCCCACTTCAAAAAATCAATAATGTTATTTGTTAGCTATGTTCTGTATTATCTAAAGACCATGACAGAAGGTAGTTGGATTTTTTTTTTTAAAGTTATAACAAAGTTGTAGATCAGCAGATGCTGCTGCTGTCTGCTTTGGGGATGCAATAAGAACAGTATTCCCATGGGTAATTCTAGCTCAAATGTTGCACTAGAATTGCAGGGTGTTGCTGTTGTAAGAGAAAACCCCCTTATATGCTAAAGGGATATGTTGTATGTAATACAACCCCAAAGACTGGATAATCTTTCCTGCCCTTCCCTACTGTTTGGGGTGTTGATACCCTGGGAAGACAGTGCAAGTGCATAAGGTTATGCCTTCTGTATTTCTGCATATCTGTCCTTGATGGAGGATATGTGGGAACGGGATCTAAATGTGTTTAAAGAACAGATAGTTTTCTGTGACACTGGTGTGTGTCAACAGAGGAAACCCCCCGTGGGCACAAACTCCCTCTGGAAAACCAGGCTGTGTGATCCATTAAGGCATATGCTTTATCCATTAAGGATATCAGGAGACTCTCCCAAGAGCACTTCAAGGACAAAGACTTGTAATCAAGCAGCAGAGAGAGCAGGATGCTGTGGAAGTACAAAACATGTTGCTCTGCTATGCAAACTTTCTGTGTGTAAGATAAGAAAGTGGTGGTAGGTAACTGGAGCTGGGCATGGGAATTAAGGCTGGAATTGAATGATTTGTCTTGGAGTGTGTAAAGTAAACAATATATAACCAGGAGGAACCAGATAATTATGGAGTGTCTGAAGCAGCTCTTGCAGGGTAAAAACCTTTCAAGGCCACCTGCATCATATCAGTAATACCATGTAAGGCGCAGAAATTGCCAAGGTAACGATATCAGAAATGTCAAACTTAGTTATGAGTGTGGCAAAACTGAGGAAGAAATGACCAATGAGGAAAGAGTAATTTGGGTGGCTTGGCTCTTTGGGAGGAGACTGGGGTAAGGGAAGTGTGAAAGTGGATCCTGAAATAAGAGAATAATGAATAAAATGAGATAAAGGTGAGATCAGCTGACTGAAGAAGTGCAGGTGTCTATGGATGATAGTGAAGCCCGAGGGCCCAAGCTCACAGGAATGCTGAAGTGATGCTCTTTGAACCACCTGCTGGACTCTACATCAGGTCTGTGTTGGAAAGACTTGTTGTGGGAGGGCAGAGCAAGTAGTGTAGATGAGCATCTTATTGCTAAGTGGTGTGGGAGGGAAGGCTGAGTCAATAACATCATGTGTGGTTCATAAGACTTGATTAGTAGCTTCATAGCTGTGTGAAAAATTATATAAATAACCATGAGATGCTACTGGTGCATTAATGATGCTGTTGGTCACTTAGCTGACATATTGGTGTGCTTGATATAAGTTAGTGTCCTGAGTCTGTTCTCTCAACACTGCAATATGAAGGGAAATAGCTGGGCAGAAGTCACAGCTGGGGGCTCAACAAGGACCTCATAATTTGGCAGCTTAAGCTAACTGATACTGAGATCTTCTCTTTGAAGAAGAGCATGTATGGATGGAGATAATGGATATCAGATGAACTCTTGAGCAAGAGGGGGAGCAGGTCTGTGCAGGCTGTGTTTTAACATGGAGGGGATCATTAGGACTGAACACTATGAAGTGCACATTAGAATATGCTCAACTAAAGAAAAAAGAGTAGTGTCTAGATATAGAGCTCTGTCTGGGAAAGGGTTTAAATGAGAAAAAGCATGGTGACTGGGATACTGAGACATGGGACACAGATTTGAACCTCAGGTGAGGAAGACATCTGATGCAAAGGGTGCCTGCAGTGGTTACTGGGAAGATGAGAATTATGGTGGTGGTAGGAGCTTTAATAACACAGAAGTTAGGCTAAGATGAAAGGGGAACATCTCAGAAAAAGAGAAATTGTGGAGTATGTCCAAAATGTATAGTCTGGTACAGCAGACACATACCCAGGGAGAGGCTGAAGAGGTAACAGTGTCATGATGACCTTGGTGGCAGGCAGGGATGTTTTCTAGAGCTTTGCCTGCTGATGCAGTCACCCTGTGGTAACGCTCATGTTTTATTCTTGGTGGCGCAGCTGTTCCAGAGCTGCTGTGTTACCCAGCAGCTGCAGTCAGAGTAGGAGGAGTGGCTACTCCAAACTTCTCCATCACCAGTGAGTTGCATTTTGACTGCTATTTGAGCAGAGTTATGCAGGGGGGTGGTTTCCAGATAATTGCTGTCAAGTAAAGACTTGCTCTGCAATGATTTGGCCTTTTCCTGGTGTTTTGATTTCCTATGGAGTCTGGGCTTTGCACAGACCTCAGAAACAAATGCCAGACCCACACTAGACTTCAGTTCTTTCTGGGAATGTTGGTTTGAATAGCTGAAATGGATCTACTCCCTCTTCAAAGGGCCTCTGTAGGGGGTGACTGACTGTAATATGCATTAGCTGCTATTTCCACAGTTACCAGTGCCAGCTGGAGCTCTTTTCTTCATGGTGCACTAGTAACAGCAAGGTGAGACTGGTGTCTACTGGCTTCATAAGTTAAATTCTTTCCCTTGGCTGAGCTGAAGGGATTGTTCATGGAGCTCTTCTATCAGCTGTGCTTGTGATATCTTTCTAGTTGGCTTGGGCTGCTGAAGAATTTGGGCAGTGAATTCCTAATAGAATGGTCCCTCCTGTGGCGTGAGGGGAAACAGGTTCAGAGCCCCAGCACTGCTGGGGGAGTTCCTCAGACTGGGTTAGTGGTGTGGGGAGGCCTGTTCTCTACAGCATTGATTTGTATTGCTGTTAATCACTACTGTCTGCTGGCACCTTGAATAAGGCATGGTGCAGTAACCATTTGTGCAAGTGTTTAACATTTCTTGGAGTACTTTGCTCGGGCAGTATGGGTTTGCTTTTCTCTTAGAGTGTAGCTAAATGTGATGCTATTTTATCTTTGTGGGCTGAGTGGGTATGTGTTCAAAATTCAAGTTTTTCCATTATTAAGCTGCACTAGCATGGGAATCTGATCCTCTAGATAAAAATTTAGGCCTGAAAAGGCCCAGCTTTTAATGAGCTATTGCATTTTCCTTGAATTCCTGTGTTGCTGCCAGGCATCTCTGGCTAAGAGAAAGTATCCTGTTTAGGAAGGCAGCCAAGTGCCTCTGTCCTAAGGATCAGTACTGGTGGTGAAGGATCAAAGTTACTGCGTGATGTTGTGTGCCTTTTTGTACTCCCACCTCCCCAAGAAGTACTTGGGAGTCTTCCTCTGGATGAGTTTTACTGAAAAGACTTCAAACCAAGCACGACCTGATACTGGCAATAAAGGGATGGAAGTGACAAGGAAAAATATGAAACTGCTTTGTCATGATCTTCTCCCACACACTATCTCCAGCTACTAGGATGCTGGATAAGTGTGTGGGATTGATACCAGAGCTATGGAAGACAAACTTTGGCTGAATAAAAACATTCAGTTTTAACATCTCGCTTTAAGCAATCCTTGAAATTTTGGTTGTTTTTTTAATCTTTGCCAAAGCTTTGTCAGGTGGCAAAAATTTTGCAGACTCTGCTCAAAATGGGAAGACTAACTGGAAATAACTCATTACTTCTTCATCCTCTTGGCTGGGGGAAATTGGTGCTTTTGCAGTACTCATCCCTGTACCCTTGGGAGTTGTTACAGAGCAATGGCAGGAGATCTGTGGTTTTTTGTGGGATGGGGAGAGGAAGAGGTCAGGAGAAAAGCTAGAAAGAATAGTCTGAAAGCTTGAGTGTTGGAACAGTGGAAAGAAACGCATAATTTAATGGGATCTTCATTTGTGAGCTGATCATAGGACTATGGAATGAGGCAAGAAAAGTCTTGGTTGAGAGTTACAGTAAATTAGATGGCCATGTCCTCTCCTGTGGGCCCAGTGTCTCTACAGTTGTGTTGGCTGGCAGCATGTTCTCTGAGGAAGTGTCTGAACCTATTCAAACTGCCAGCCTCACCTGGGGACCCTGTTTCAGCTGGATGGAAGGCTTGGTGAAACCAGCCTGTCCAGACATGTGAGATACTTGTATGAGATTTCACATGATGGGTATTGCGGCACACTTGTATGTTGGTAGTGCCCATGATAGTCAGGCTCACTTTAATCTCTCTCCTACAGAGATTGTAGGAGTGCAGTCTGGCATGGAACTGAATATTTACACTTTCCTCTGTTTTCTGTAGCTCACAGTGGTCTCTTCTGTTCCACAAATACCTAAAAAGAAGGTTCACCAAATTCAAAGCTAGCCTAGGTGATAGTAAAGCTCTACTGCCCTGATATGTCCAGAAAAACCATGGTCTTCTGTATTTTTAGCAGGCAATTTCTGCTGCTTTAGATATTAGGAAAGCCCTACCAGACTTGGGCATTTCTGTATTAACTAGTGGTGGACTCATCTGTAGTAACTGAGTAGAGAGGGGTGAAACAAAAGCTTCTCTATCAAATGTCCTCTCTGGTTTTGTGTTTCAAACACTGCTTGGTTGCTCCATAGCAACTCTGTGTGGGGCAGCTGGCGTGAAGAACACTTTGTTTGGCAGGTCTTTTTTGGGATCTGTGGTGTCAGTCCCCTTGACCTGCACCAAGATGTTTCAGGAGGGAAAGGCCCTGCCAGATGACTGGGGCAGTGGGTGAGGGAATTGCTGGAGTCAGCTCTGGCAAGCCTGGGAATAGTCTGCAGTATGAGGTTCTTGCCAAGCAGAGATGATGATCTTATGTTAGTTGTCTGTGACCATCTTTGGACTTTTCTTTCCTTTTTATTTTGCCTGGTGTCTCATTCAGCTCCAGCCAAGTGGGATTTGAACTCTTTTCCAGCAAGGTCAAAACTGCTGGAAAGGCTTACAAGGAGAGGCTGCCTTGTCTCTTGCTGTGGCCTTTCTTACTCTCTTGGTCCCTTGTTGCTCCCTGCTGCCAGCCTTGCTCCCGGTGCCCTGGCTTGGGAAGGCTTGCCTCCCAGGCACAGCCTGCTGCCCACCTGTCCAGGCTTTCCATCTGTGCAACCAATACCTGGCATGTATTGATAGATGTCAGCAGCTCTCAGGACCAGGCAGGCATTTAGCAGAGTTCAGCTCAGGCTCTAAGGACTGTTTTGCCCTTTCCCTGCTCACAACATTCAAGTGCTGGGCAACAGATGTGGTGATTTTTAAAACATTTTTTTCCCCAAGATATAACAGTTCTTGTAAGTGGAGCAAAGGAGGATGGTAGTCTGAAGAGACAGATCAGCTAGAATCCCCTCTCCCTTTCTAATCCTGTAGTTGCTCCTGAGGAGTTAGAGGCTGTTGGATATTTACTTCCAAGACCAGGCCAGCCTCTGGCTGCTGATACTAGAGAAACAAAAGGAGCAGATGAATCGTAGTATGGTTTGAGTTGGAAGGGACTTAAAGGTCATCCAGTTCCAACTTCTCTGCCATGGGCAGGGGCACCTTCCAGTAGACAGGGCTCTCGGAGCCCTCTCCAGCCTCCCCTGGAATGTTTCCAGGGATGGGGCATCCACAGCTTCTCTGGGCAGCATGTTCCAGTGCCTCCTCACTCTCACAGTAAAGAATTTTAATTTCTAATATTCAATTTGAATTCACTCTCCATTGGCTTAAAACCATTCTAGCTTGTCCTATCGCTGCTTGCCCTTGTGAAAAGTCCCTTGCCAGCCTTCTTGGAGACCCCTTTTAGGTACTGGAAGGTGCTAGAAGGTCCTCTTGAGAAGAGGAAGGGGAGAAGAAACTGGGGATTGGACTCCTTCCTCAAGTGGTACCACTTGATATTGGTATTTGGAGTTGGTTTACTTAAGCGTCTGGCTTTTGATGCCTTCCAGCCACCAGATGGCCTGACAAATGACCATCTTCTGGGCAAACCCTGTTTTCTCTGAAGCACTGTCTGCTCTTACTTCCTGGTGAGTGTGGGACAGGATCAGGTTGGTACTGGACTTGCCAAAGCCCTCTTCTCCTGTACACATGGGTTTGTCATGGTGTAGCTCAGCCCTGTGGAGTCTAGTGGGGCTTTGCTTTAGCTATGGTCTCCCAAATCCTGTCTCTGGAAGCTGAAACAGCCTGAATGTCAATATGAACAACGGGCAATTGTGTAATGGTGGGGTAAACTGCATCATCAGCCCCTGGGAGCACCAGGGTGCAGCTCTGCAGGGGCAGGGCAGGAGCATTGTGCCTCCTGCATACCAAAACCTTGTTGCAACATACCTGAGCATTCAGAGCAGTGTTGGGCCCTGCAAGCCAGGAGCTGGGGCTCTGTGCTTTGTGCCTGTGCAGGTAAGGCTGTGTCTGGGTAGTCTGAAAGCTCTGGGGCATGGGCAGAGCTCTGTGCTCCGGAGCAGGCAGGAACAGGGCAGTGCCAGGCAGCCATGCAGTGGAGCCTGGCAGAGGCCATGCAGTCAAGGCTTGCCCTGACGGGTTTGCAAACTTCCTCCAGAGCTGTGAAGTCTTGTCTACACTGTGTGGGCTGTCAACACCCTCCTCCCGGGTGATCTGCTCCCAGGGAAATGTCTTTGCGTCTGTGGTGGGGCATGTGACAATGCTGCCCTGAAGTGCTTCTAGCCTCACTTAATCCTAATCTTGTTCTCCCTCATCTCTTCAATTTGCTTCCTCTTGTGGGTCATCCTCCCTGGCTGAGCCACCAGCTTTTTCCCCCTATATTTCTTCAGTGTAATATCAAAGCAATAGGTAGCTGTGCTCAGGCTGCCTTGTGATAAAACCCCAGTGATTCAGATGGCCTGTCAGTCCTTTTCCTTGCAGCTGCCAGGAAGACCTGGGAGAAATGATGCTAACAGCCAAAATGCAGGGTGCTACAGAAGCTTTTGAGCAAGAGCTGATCATCAGCTAGATGGGAACAGCTTCTCCAAGGTTGGCCTAAGATGGCATGGAGCAGTACACTGACCCAGCAGGAGGGGTGTGAGCTGGGCTTGCTTTGTTTCATATGATGGATGCAATAGCTGCACACTCTCTGTGCAGACCACTTGCTCTGAAATACAAGCACTTCACAGAAGTGTGGATCTCAATAAGGATGCATGTCCAATTTGCTGCCAGAGGTACTAAGACTGATTTTCAAGATGAGACCACTTATTCCACATGCCCACCTCATACTGCCATTGACATACAATACCCCTTGGGATTTTTGTGGTGGTTCTGAGCAAGTTAGGCAAGTAGGTTGTGAACTTTGTTTCATTTCCTCCTATCTGAGGGGGTGATGGTTATGATGGGCTTTGTCTCCAAGGCCACAAGACTTGTTTAAGGGTGCTGCCTGGTCTTGACTGAATACTCTAGTGCTGTTCCCTGTGCAGGGTGAAGGCTTCTAGCCTAGGCAAAAGCAGGCTTGAGCTAGTGCATATTATGAACCTCTAGGAATAGGAGCAACTTGTGCTGGTTAAAAACAAGTAAAATCTCCATTTTGCAGTACCCAGCATTGCTTGTGTCAGGCAACTCTTAGGGGACAGCTGAACTTTCATTTCAACTTCTTGGTCAACACCTGTGGGAGAGGCAACTCTAGTTAAGGCTGAAGCAAAAAGAGCCCACAGGCCCTGAACTCCACGGCAAAAAAAAAATCCAATTTGCTGCCTTTAGTTCTGTGCATGGTCTTTTCCTGTCTCTGATAGCAAATTTAAAAAAAAAAAACAAACAACAAACCCCAACCCTATGCTATATACAGCTTCCTTTCCTGCCCTAAGGGAGAGGATAATGAGTCATGGGAGGACATTGCTTAATGCCCTGAAGGGTACTTGGATATCTGGCAAGGGCAGGCTAGGAGCAAATTCAGCTATAGGTCAGAGTTGCTCAAGGTAAATGCACACTTAAACGTGAACAGTAACTAGTGAGACCAGAAAGAGAAGCCTGTACATGAGAACTTGTCAAAGAAAATTTAGATGTGCCTGGATTTTGCCCTAGGAATAAACAGTAGGTACAGCTTTTGTTTGCTTATCAAAGGCAGGGCTTTGGGAGGATGGGGAGAGAGTCAAGGACAGTTGAAGATCTTTTTATTTAAAATTTCCTTGTCTGGGAAGGATGGCAGTTGACATGACTGCAGCAGGGTTGGGCTGCTGCTGCTTTCCTTTCTTTGCCTGCTTGCTTTGTTTCTTTCCCTTGTACCTGCCTTCCCCATTTTCAGGCCTGTTCCAGGGCCTCTAGCTTCTTGCAGTGTCTTGCTGCCTCCCAGCACTGCAGACTCAAGTAATGAGGATATGAGGTTGACTTTTCTTCCCTCAGTGGTCTTTATGTCAGCTTGTTCTCATCTTTGCAGCTCCAAGGTATGTGGGTTAAATGATGTCTTGCAGAGCAGCTAAGAGGCCGTCACTGACAATGTGGCTCTACCTCTTCTTGGTAGGTTACTGCCCCTGCAAGCTGTAGGGAGCTCCTTGTATTAATTATTAATTAGTTGGAATGCTTCCAGTGCTAAGTGTATTTCCTTATTCAGCCTGGAATGTATATAACCAATGTAAATTGTTTCTCTTCCCCTCCTGTCCTCACAGCTTTTGAGATTCAGCAACTGCTCCAGCGAATTGTTCCCTGTGTAAAACCCCAGGCTCTCGAACAATGTACCAGTCCAGTTTTGTGCCACGGGAATATTACCCAGCCATGATCCCACCTTCTGCCTACACCTACCCACCGCTGCGGCCTGGGAGAGCAGAAGAGATGTCCAGGTCTGTGATGTTCCCTCCCATCCACATGCACAACTTCTACAGTCGCCCCATCACCTTTGTGGTGGACCGGAACAGCTACCCTGACTATGTGGGAGGTCAGGTGGAGTATCATCACCTCTATAGTGCCTCCAATCCCTATATCCATCCATATCACACCTGGCACTTCCCTCCCATGGTCCCTATCCCTCTCTACAATCCCTATGGAAACTACCATCCCTATGCTGCTTACCAGAGGTCAGATCAGAATCGAGACATGTGGCCAGAAGGATTCACAATGAGAGGAGAGCTTCAATGGGGGAAGCTTGGAAAGGTGTTTGGGCCAAGGAAAGACCTCCCAGAATTTGTGAAGGATGATCTCCGGAGGGTTTATGGCACCTACCCCCGGACCAATGTTTCCATATCCTATCGGAAAGGAGAGTTCTTGGTCAAGGGAGACCCCAAGATAGAAGACCAGGAATATGCAGTGGAAAAAAAGGTCATCCAGCGAGCTGTGACCCCCAGTGCCAGTGAGGCAGATGACAGCAGTGAGGACCGGAACCGTAAGAAGAAAAAGAAACTGAGGCGTTGAGGTAGTCAGACACCCAATGGACAGATGCTCCAGTACCCTCATGGGAGCCATTTGGCAGCTGGTTTTGGTGTACTTGGCAAGTAATACAAGCAATGGATGCCACCACTCCCGTTGTTTTTTTTTTTTTTTAACTACTCCCCATCCTCCACAATCTTATGGCAGATTTACACTTTTTGATGCACAAGCCCATCCTGTGAAGCAACCACATGATACTTGACTGTTGGATCAGCTCATTGGTCCCGGTTTTCAAATGAACATTTGATTTCCACTGGTTTGGTTGATTGGTCACAGCCTGGTGGGGGATCTCCAAACTACAGCCCTTGATCAGAGAAGATGGGCCTCTTCCTATCAGGGGAAGGGCCTGTAAGCTGGTTCCCTTCCTGGAGAGATAAAAGCTGAATTTCCTCCAGGCTGAGGGCAGTGCAGGCCCCAGAGGACACAGGGGTTCTTGAACACTCTAAAGAGCAATTGTCTGCATGTCTTGTCACTGCTGTTTATGACCATATCATTGTGCTTAATCACCATGTGAGGCCTGTATGCAGCACTTCCCTCCACTCTGGCAAAAGATCCTGGTGTCCCCATCTTCCTACCCTTTGTAACGTGGTGCTCTATACTCCTGGCCACATGTCCTTGTTGAAACTGCTGTTGAGGCTCTGCCCTGGGTCTGACTTGGCTCTGGTTGGAGGTGCTGGCTCTTCAGTGAGGTTACTAGAGTTGTGTGAACCACAGCACTTCCACAGCTTGGTGGTTGTGGAAGCCTGGATGGCTGTGAGGGGCTGGGTCTGACTTAGTTGCAAACTTCTGTACCTTTTAAATTACTATAAACAATAAAAAAAACCAAATGCAAATGCTTATATTTCTGATTCTTAACAACCTAACATCAGTCTCTCCTGTGAACAACTTGCAATCAGATCTGGCATCTTTTTGTGATGTTAGGGATGGCTTCTGCCATGGTTTATGCCCAGCTGTGGTGGCTTGTTCTGCTTGTCCTGCTTGGCAGTATCCTGCCTTGCCCTAGTTTGTTTTCTGTCAGCTTCTCTGGGGACCAGCAGGGACTTTATAAGCATACAAGAGAAATAGGGGACCTTCTCTGTCCCCCTGTAGTTTCCTAGTCTCCTCCTGATCTCCTACATGGGAGAGAATGGGATGTTCCCCATCTGCATAGCAAAGGAGAGACTGCAAGGGTGATCTTGGAGGTTCTTGGTTGTTCTGAATAGCTATAAAGTGAAAGCAAGTGGATTTTCTTCACTTTTTCTTTTTACTTAGTGCAACAGGTTTTGTTTAACCAATTGCCAAAGTGTCTCGGCAACTGTCTGGATTTCCCCTTCCCCAGTTAGCTTCTTGGAAATGTATTAACTCTGCTGCCAGAAAAAGCTGCAAAGAGGGCTGAACCAGAAAAGCTGCTGTAGAAACCTTGGACCAAACAGATGCTCCTTGCCTGTGTTGCAAACAGTCGCAGTGGGACTTGGTGAATGGGCTAGAAAAGACCTCCATTAATGACTGCTAATCAGTTATGCTTTTGGTTACTCAGTATAGGAAAAAGGCAGCAGTTCCTGCTGGGCTGTTAGTTTGTTGGGGTTTTTTTGATCTCTTCCTAGGCTGAGCAGGCTGTCCTGCCCAGTCAGGGATGTGCAGTTAAATGTCTGCATTACCCTTGTACTGGTGGTGCACTCCCTGTCCTTCCAGCAGCAACAACTCCTTTGGGCACTGATGCATCAGATCTTTGTGTAGTGGTGCAGCACTTCAGCGGGGTGCGGGAAGGAGTTTCTTCCCCATCCCCTGGAGCTGTTGTGGGACACAGCTGAGCTGTCAGAACTGGATGCTGTCTGCCATGGGCAGGGGGCTGCTTTAGGTGAGATCATGGAGGACGTGCAAAGCAGCTCTTCTAGGCAAGGTGAGAAGGAGCATGGGGTTTGCCATATGCTGATGCTGAGCTGCTACATAAATTACAAGGACTTGCACAATAACTTATCCTAAATGCCAATCCTCTGCTGTTAGATTCCTGGTGGCAGCATGACACTATGTTATAGTGGAAATGTCCCCAAAACTCAAGGGGCACAGCCAGGGTCTCCCAGAGGTATGTGATGGATAGGTGAAAATGGAGCCCGTTGCCTACACAAATACTTTTGTCTAAATATGTGTCTCTGCTGGGGTCATCTCCGGGGCCCACAGAGGGCATAACCCTTAGCTCTACCCATCCCGTCCTGTTTATCTTCTCCAAAGTTTTGTTTGGTTTTGCTGCCTGGACTCTGAACAGGAGATTGCTGGGCACACCCAGGCTGTTGTTCTGACAATGTGTATTTTTAGCAGAGGCTCACAGCTGCATGCAGTACACCAGGAGATAGCAATGTATTTATTTTATTTTCTCAAGTGCCATTTCACCTCCTTTTTTCCCTTGGGGGAAGATGTGCCACAAACCTCCCGTAGCTCTCTGATAGCAGATATTTCTGTGGTGGCCATAACTCACCTCCATCCCTAATCTGGACTCTGTGCAGAAGCAAAGATTCACATATTCCTTGTAGGAAGAGCTTACAGTTGCATTTTCTTCCTGAAGGTTTGAGGCTCAGTTGCTGCCCAGCTGCAGAACTGAATCCATAGGGCATTTTGGAGGCTTTAACGCCTATGGAATTCAGTTCTCAGAGCCAAGCAGCCAGTGCGAGTCAGCTTCCCCTGGCTACAGCCGCCTGTGTCTCCATCTGCAAGGGGGGAAAAAATAGCAAAGAGCTCGTCACGTCTCTGACACAGGGCAGGCACTCAGCTGACACAGATTTTTGCAACTGGGAACTGCCACAAGGAAAAGACTCTGGCATACCTCTCACCCCAGAAGCAGCACAGACACAGCTTTCTTTGGAAACTTTGCTCAAGTTGGCTCTTATTTTTTTTTCCACTGCTTCAGCATATCCTGTTGTCTGGAGTCACTGCAAAGCTTCAGGTCAGCCCTGAGCTCTGTAAACCTGCTAGAGCTGTAAGAGAAACACCATTTCTGCCACTTGGGGCTGGTATTGGCAGGTGTGCTGAGAATCCCGACTATGTATTTGCTCTGTGTGCAGGTGTTACACATCCCTTGGTCTAAACTGCTCTTCCTGAGTGTGTGTGTGTCTGAGAAAGGGGCACAGCTGTGCTGGGGGATGCTCAGTGCTGAAGGAGCAGCCCAGCACTCCCAGGCACTGACCCTCTGCTCTATTCATACCAAAACCAATGCCCATGGGAACCCCTTGCACTGGGAGGTGCCAGCTGAGGGGAGTGGTTTGTGCAACAGGTGCTACCATGGGTGGGCCATGAGATGCAGGGGCTTTCTGCCCATTTGGAAGTGGGAAGGGACACAGGGTATCTCTGTGGCTTAAAATTAAAAGTGAAAGGCCTTTTCCAGACAGCTCAGAGTAGATTCAGGGCGGGATTGGTCTCCATCTGGGTCAAGCTGGGACTTGCTGGTCCATCCTACCACTATGCACGTGCCCTTTGCTGCCCACTGCCCCCACTGTCTGGTTTGGGCTGCAAAGCTCACGTGCATGGAGGGGCAGATTTGAGGGACACATGGGGATACCCTGGAGCACCTACAGAGATGCTGATGCTCCCAGCAGCTTTGGGCAGCCTCACCCCTCGGTAGAGATATTAGCTTTCAAGCCTGGGGACTGAGCTAATGGCTGAAAGGCTTTTCCTTGGCTCAGAAATAGTTTGGCACAGTTGTGATGACAGCAGCTCAGGCAGGAGTAAGCACCAGGAGAGGATTCCAGCCCTATGCCCATATGCCAGCAGTGCAGAATGGGTGCCCTTGGGTCAGCAGAAGAGACGGGAAATGACACACACCACTTTGGAGCACGGGCAAAGATTTCAGTGGGGGAAGCACCGAGCAACTGTCACACGAGCAGTGAACTCCATGATTGCTCAACAGCTGGCCTGGGGCTCTATTTTAATCTCTCCGCTGGGAATTAAGAGTTCAGTTGCGGCAGCATGAACTCACCATCCTGATGCACATAGCAAAGAAGCCAAACCCTGTAGCAAAAGCTGAGGAGTCCCAGGCTGGAGGTGCCAGCCCTGGCGTATCCCAGGGACCACATGCAGCAGTGGAGGGAAATGGGGTAAAGTAGAGCTTACACCAGGGTCCCTGCCCTGCAGCTCAGGGATTCAGCTGTGCACTGTGCTGGTTCTCAGACCACTGTGACTTGGCAGCGAGTTTTCAAGAGCTCCTCAAACTCTGATCTCCCTCCTTCTCCTCCTCCCCCTGCTCTGCAGGCAGCCACCTCTGCAGTTGAATGGGCAGGAAGGCAGCCTGCCAGAGACACTGCAGCAGGAGGAAGCATCTGCCAGCCTGAAATGGTCAGTAGGGTAGGGATGCTTTGGCACTGCTTGTAGTCCATCTCATCCCCATGGGATGGTTACCCTGCAGTCCCTGGCTATTTGAGAGCATGGGAAGCCTTTGTATTTCATTTTTTAAGCTGTAAAACTCTCCTCTGAGGCATTTACCTCACATTATTGATGAATGTTTGCTGCTCAAAGTGCCGTTCATCTGCCTTCATCCCTCTGCCCCTCTAAGCAACTACTGCTTTCAGAAACTGAAATGTGCAGGCCAAGGAAAAGCCTTCCTCCTCATCTTCCTCCATGGGCTGATTTGCAAAGAAAGGGGAAGGGTTTCAAGCAGACAGGCAGGTGAGAAGGATGGGAGTCAACACCAACAAGCCTTCCCTGATGGTCTTCCTTCCCTTTCTCCATGGTCCAGGGAGGTGTTGTGAGTGCTGGGGCTGCATGGGACAGCCCAGCAGCCATCTGGCATGAATTCCCCCATGCCCTGTGCCCTGCCCCCCCTGAGGTGGGGCAGGGACAGCTCCAGCACCATACTTTTGGCATCCTACCTGTGCGTGCTGGGACTGGGGAACTCCATTGCCAAAATGCACCAGAAACAGTTTGATCCAAGTGCAATGGAAAGCCCACAGGGGACGAGCTGGGAAAGAAACGGTCGAAATACAAACTCAGACAAGCTCCAACTCTGCCTTCATTCCTGGCCATTCCTGCAAGCAATGTCCCCGTGGCATGGCATCCACAGTACCCCAGGTGCTCTGCCTTTGCCCCTTGGTTTTCCTGATTCCAGCTTTGTCCCATATTCCTTCACTCAGGCAGGGCCAGGGCTGGATTTGGCCCTGTGTCTTTGGGATTATCCCTTGCCCTGAGGGGGTCTGCACTGGAGTGGAGTGCCAGGTAATACCTGGGAGGGCAGGGATGAATGGAGATGTGGGAGTCACCTTGGTGATGGGTATTTTGTTGGTGTGAAGGCATCCTGCCTTGGCCCTGACCCTGTGCTCTCTGGAGGCTGTGTCAGGGTCAGGCTGCAGCACTGCACCACGGCGTGACCAGCCCATTGCCCAGCTCAGCCCCGGGAGGAATTGCATCAGCCCAGCTGCCACTTGTGCAGGTGGGGGTTTCATAGCCCCACTGCAACCTGCCTCCCCTGATGCTGGGGCAGGAGCCCTTGGCACCCTGCACTGCTTTAATCCTCCTCTCTGCCTGGCTGGATGCATGTGGGATCCTCATGCTGGCCCTGGTGCACATCCCTTTCTGGTGCCTGCTGCTGTGGGTCTGGATTTGGGAACCTGATGTTAATCCCAACAGCTGGGTGACTGTTGGAGTTGACAGGCATGCCCAAGAACAGGTACCAGGGAAAGATGGGCTTCAGCGCAGAAGCCAAAAGGCTGAGAGCTCCTCAAGGTTCCTGACCTTAGCCGAAAATGATGGTGAGTAAAGAAACACTGCAGACAAACATGTGCCCCGGAGGATACTACTGCTGTGGGGTTTTCCCTGTGGAGCACAGCAGAAATGGCCACATGAGCAGATTTCCCCGTGGCAGGCCACGCTGGAGGCAATGGGAGGACACAGGGAAGCAGAAGCTCACTCATGGCCAACCCTGCTACTGGAGAGCTGCGCCGCACCAGGTCAGCCCTGAGCTGCCAGAGGCACTGCGCTCTTTCTGGCTTTCGCCCTCCATTCCCACCCTGCTGTGAGTACATGGGACAGGCTGGAGCGCTTCCCTCTCCCTCGCTCCTGGGGGAGACAAAGCACAAGCAACTGCTCCAGAGGGGACGTGACTCCCAGGCAGCTCCAGCGCTCAAAGGTTAATGACTTATTGCTTTATGTCTTAAAAAAAAGCAGCAGCGCCCTCCTTTCGGCATTTCCAGCTAATTATCCCGGGAGTTACTGATTAGCTAGGACGTGCCGGGGACCAAGTAGCGGAGTCCCGTGGGTACTGCACAGCCACCGGCACCGCACTGACATGGTGGCAGGAGCATTATTCCAGGCAGTTTCACTTTGTCTTTCCGGGAAGTTTGTAGGAACATGCCTCCCGCCCTGTAAAGTATGTGAAGCACGAGTCCGGTTTTGCGGGTTTCCAAAAACACGGATAGAAGTGCAGATGCTCGTGCACGCACACGGGGTCCGACAGCTCCTGTCCCGCTTCCCGCAGCCGGGAGCGGGTGCGTTGCCATCGGCCGTGGGACGTCACCGCGTCCCCACCGCTCGGCACGGGCAGAGCCGCCCTCAGCAGCTCCGGGCTGCGGCTCCGTGGGGAGAGCAGCAGCCAAGGAATCTCCTCATTGCAGCCACACCGGTCCCCCCGCCCGAGCGCAGACCCTCCCGTGACCCCGGCACTCACCCGACAGCTCCGGCTCCCGTCGAGGCGGGTCTGCGGGCGGCGGGGCCGGAGGCACTGTTAAATATTGCAGCCGACTTACTCACTTCTCTTCCTGGACGGCAGCGCAGAGTTTCCACCCACTTCTTTCACCTTTGGTTTCCAGGCTTTCTGAGAAAAGGGGAAGCCGTGGGAGGGAGCAACCGGCATCCCCGTGCCAGGGCCACGGCCCCCAGCAGCCTCTCCTTCCCGGGAAGCGGCGGATGCCAGAGGGGGCCGCTTTCCCGGGAAACTGCGGCGTGGCTGGGAGTGCCTCGTGGCCCACGAGCACTCCACGACCCTCCTGGGTTAGGCAGATTTTCCTCCCCAGCTGGGTGGAGGGAGCACCTGAGTTCTGCTTCCCTGGCACAAGTTCAAGGCTGGCTGCCTGGCCAGCTCAGCCTCCTCCTTTGGGATTGAAAATCCCCCCAGGACTCAGACATACCATGGCCTCACCCCACCAAAGCCCATCCAGCTCCTCCTTTAACGCAGTACCTCTGCAGGTGGGGACAGTGCCAGAGTTGGGGTCACATACACATCACTGACACCTGTGATGAGCTCTGTCTGTCCTCAGCCTGCAGTGCCCTGCCAGTAGCAGGTGCTGCCACAGGCCTAAGAATGTGCCAGCCAGCATTCCATTCAGCAGCCAGTGTTCCATCCAGTGGCATGCCTGTTGGCTCCACAGGCTGCCCTCCCCAGGGACATTGACTGATGATGTTCCCTGAGACATTATGGCCAGGCAGGTAGCCCCTGCTGGCTACTGCCCACTCTGGTGGGTGAGCACTTGTGTCTGGTGGGACTCCTTTTTCTTAAAGTCCCGTTCTCCAGCATTCTGTCAGTGCCACTGAACGCCCAGCCATTGTTTTTGCTCAGAAGTGACGTCAGGTCCTCTGGGGTTCCCCTCTGCCAGCAGTTTGGAAACGAAAATCTGAGGCCCCAGCACAGGCTGTGGCACTGAGCTGATGGTGGGGTGAGCACCTCTGCTCCTTCTGTGCCGCAGTGAACAAACCCAGAAAGAAACTGGCAAATCAATTGATGGGGGATGGAGAGATGCCTCACATGCCTGGCTGCCTGCACTGCCCTGCCTGGGCTCAAGAGCTGCCCCGCAGGTTCAGATAAAATTTACAGAGTGGTTTTGTCTTCATTTCTGGAGTGGAGAGCACTTGTAAGGCTTTGTCATGGAGGTGATCCAGCTGGAGCCACACTTTTATCCATGCACGCCCCCAAAGCAGGCAGTATCAGCAATTCAGGGCCTAGCAGTGTATACTTCCCAGTATCATGGCTGGCCTGGCCACTTCTTTGCACCCTTCTCCTTGGCACATGGGTCTCCCACATGCTCTGTACATGTCTGCCTGCTGGGAAGGGG
Organism: Vireo altiloquus; assembly: GCA_013396875.1. Classification (NCBI taxonomy): domain Eukaryota; kingdom Metazoa; phylum Chordata; class Aves; order Passeriformes; family Vireonidae; genus Vireo; species Vireo altiloquus. The sequence continues at coordinate 2,070,637 of VZRF01003198.1, forward strand.
CTGATGAGCTCCTGAATTGGAAAACCACTGGGGAACAGGGGAAGAAGCACAGAAGCAGGCAAGAGAGAGGCACAAGTAGGGCAAACAGGGAAGTCACTGCAGGCCTGATGCCAAGGGGATGGGTATCAGGGCAGCTCAGGCCCTGCACGGGTGGGAGGAACAGAGGGCACAGGTTTGCTGGTGAGCAACTTTACCAGCTCCCATGATGCAGGTTGTGGGAAGAAGAGGTGTAAGAGTGTGCTTGGAGTTGGAGTGACTGCCTGAATCCTAGTTTTTATAGGTCTGGTCAGCAGAGGTGAGTGAGCAGAAGCAGTCGCTGGGGTCGCACTGCAGCATGTGGGACCCATCCCTTCCCCGTGACATTGGCACAGCTGAGATCTGATGCTGTTTCTAGTCCCCATTTCTCCGTATTCCCTTGGTCTCCCTTCAGCCAAAGGCAGTGGGTGTGAGTGAGGAGCAGCCTGGCCCAGCCCCCTCAGGAAGGACAGAGGCTTGGCATTTATCTGGGGGAAGTGGGAGCTTCCTGCAGCCTCACTGTGCTAGGAGCATGGCTAGGAGTGAGGTGTTTGCCCTTGTTGGGGGGTCCTGTGGGAGAGGAGGCAGGGGAACTGGCCCTGCAAAGCTGGGACTTCACCCTGGGGGGAAAATCCACCTTCCAGCTCTGGGGAGGGGGCAGAGGAAGAGAGCAGTTGGCTTCTCCTACCCATCCAAAGAAATTAGGTTAAAACCCCCCACCTTTGAGCTTCTGTGATTGCAGAGAAAGCCAGAGAACAGGACCAGGGTGTGGTTTAGGGCTCAGAAATAAGACAGCAATTAGAACACCTCACAGTCTTACTGCTGAAAGCAGAAAGTAGCCTCATGGAAGGGCTGATGTGTGCTTTCCGAGTGCCTGAGCCCCACAGCACTGCGGGGTTTTGGATGAAAGCCGGGCAGGACACTGGAAAGGGGACCAGTGAAGTGTCTGCAGCCTACGGGACTATCCCAGTGCCAGCCTCTGGGACTGGAGTGGGACATGTTATAAATGCACTGTCTGAGATGTGATCTCTTTCTGGGAGATTCAGTCTGTTCCCGGGAGGCTGCTCTAGAGTCCAGCCCCAGGCTGTGCACAGCAAGAAGGCTGCAGCTGGAGGTGCTGGGAGGCAACAGCGACTGTTCAGCCCTTTAGCAGAGAAGGCCACAGTAGTGCCCAGATCCAGAGTCATGGCCAGCCAGCACCTGCTGCCCCTCCCGAAGCAGTTTCTCTCAGGTGTAGACTCACAGATGTCAGCTCACAGATGTCTAACGCAGAGCTAGTCCCACACTTCAGCCTTAGCTGAGGCTCAGTCCATCTCCAGACTTAAACCTACAAACATCATGCTTCGTGAGATTTAGTGGCCCTTGTATTTCTTTCCTCCTTCCTCTCCCCTAAGCCAGCAAACTGCCTGCAAGCCCCTGTTCCTCCTCTGAGAAATGTCATACATGAGAGAAATCGCATCTTTCAGCCTTGCTCTTGGGATGCAGGATGTGGTGTTAAGGAACAGCTTGGGCCCAGCAGCTGCTTTTTCTCCTGACGGCATGATGCCAGAGATGCCTTTGCTGAAAGAGCTGGGCGGTCTTGGTTTGTCCACAGAGCCTGATCCTCAAAACCAAGTTTGAGAGGCTGCACCAGTGGCCTCAGAGCCAGGGTGTCAGGACAGGCAGCTTGGCTGGTGCTGAGCCTTTTCTCAGCTCCTTTGTGATGCCAACCCTGACTACACACGGAGAGCCTGGAGGAGCTGAGGTGCAGCCTCCATCAGACCAAGTGTCCTGTGGGATGGGCTCTTCCTGCAGTGCTTGCAGATGCACTTGGACCTCGCAGCCCTGGGGATGCCGCTCTGGACTCTTGACCTCCAGGCCCTGCACTGAGCACTTGCACGAGCTCAGGGATGGTTATAACCATCAGTGATGCCCTGAAAGAAACCTCCCCCTGCAAAGGCCTGGCTAGCAGTGGGTATTTTCCTGCCAAGGGGACTTGCTTTGCCTCTCTCCCCAGCAGGGCTTTTTGTACACAGCCAGGGTTTCGCTCAGGCTGTGTTGCTCTGAGCTCAGGCTCCCCCTCCACCTGCCTGGCTGCTTTTAGCCTATGTCATATTTTTGCATCCTTTGAGACCTCCTGCTGTCTGGCCACCTGGATAGAAATTGAGTGAGATTTCATTAATGGAAATGAACAGGGGAAATGCATAGAAGTTTAGCTAGTGCAACTACCAGAGATGCTGTTTACCCCTCTGGAGCAACTCCTTCTGCCCCCAAAGAGACGCTGAAAGCAGCACATGCCCCATGCAGCTCCCTACTAAGTGTGATCTGCCAGCACAAACCAGTCCCCTCTGTGCTGGCAGCCCCAGCGGAAGCACGGCCAGGGGGAAAGGGAGTTTCTTGGGATGTTTTTCCCCTCAAGGTTCCTGTTTCCCCTCCAGCTCTTGTCCATGGATGCTGGCAGCCTTCCCCTTTTCCATGCAGCTTTGCAGAGGGAGCAAAATGAGTGGCTGGGGCTGAAGAAGTCTGGGAGATGGAGGAAGGCTGAGGAAAGGAGGAAGTGGGGAAGCAGGGGTGCCCCCTTTGACCCGCTGCTGGCACAGCAGCCCTGAAGCAATTTAGGAATCAAATTTGCTGGCCAGGAAGGGAGGAAAACCACAGGGCTGCGTCACTCCTTGGAAGGCATTTGCATCTGGACAAATTCCAGCCGAACCCCCTTCCCACTGCCTCTGAGTGGGGTGCTGGGGTGGCTTACAGGAATGGCCACATCCTTTCCCCCCGGGATGGAGCCTCCCCAGCTGGTCACACTCAGCCAGAAACCGGGCAGCATCCACTGCCGACTTTGGCAAGTTTCCATCAGAAGCAGGAAGGCTTCCCCGGGGGGAAAAGCTGTGCTGGTGAAGCAGAAGCGAGAGCGAAGGCGAGTGGGGCTGCGAGGAAGCCGAGCCTCTTCCCAGAAATGGCAAAGTGTGGTGTTGCCTTTCAGCGTCTCCTGAAAGAGTCAGACTGGGGCTGGTCCCCCATCCGAGCTTTGCATTAGCAAATGGTCAGTATTTGGGATTACAGTCTGCACTAGGGATTTAGACTAGGAGAGGAGCAGCAGGCAAGAAGGATGGAGGATTGGGAGCATCCCAAATGCTGACCCAGCACCCTGCAGAAGCCTGAGTTTTTGACAGGGGTGAAAGAGGGGCTGGGGGAAAGGTGGCAGGGCTGGAGTGGTGACTGGTGGTAGGAACTGGCAGGGCCAGAGGATTCACCCAGCAGGTCATAGGGCAGAAAAAGCTTCTCCAGGAATGAAAGTGCCACAAAACAGTGTCTAAGAACTTGGTGTTTTCAGAATCATATAGGGGGAGCTTCTCCCTATGGTCTGCACCCGGGGTTTATATTTTCTCAAGGTTTAAATTCCCCTGGTGTGCAAAGTCATGTTCCTGCTTGAAAAGACCTTTGCCAGGGTCAGGTGCTGTGTGTGGCTAGAGCAGAATGGGTCCTGGGATGGGTCCCAGCTCAGGGTTGGCTCAGGTACCTCAGGGTGAGATCTCAGTGTCTGTGTTCGGATGTAAGACTCGTTGCCCAGTGCTGGAGCTTTGTGCACCATCTCGGTGACGTCCAACCTCCCTTTCCTCCCTCTAGTGGCTAAAATCCCGGCATTTCCCTGGGCTCCCAGAGCCCCCGGTAGCGCCCGGGGCTGGGGCACACAGAGTAAGGGGATTGCCCCTGTGCTGGGACAACGGGTAGGTGGCCCCAGTCCCTATCAACCCTCCTGACAGGGATGCTCCTGCCTGCCCCAGGTCTCATCTGAGAGGAGATGGAGCTTTGCAGAGGGTTTTTGGATTAGGGACGGCGTTACATATAAAGGGAAGCTTTCAAGCATCATGCTGGTTCCCACACTGCTCCGTGCCCACAAGAGCGCCATGAGGAATACCAAGGGAAATGTCAGCTCTTCCCTAAGTAATTCCTTTCAGCTAGCCTTGCAATTAGTCCCTTGGAAAAAAAAATAAATAAAGATTTTGAGCTTTGCCAGCACTTCTCTTTGCAAACGCTGGTCTCGCCTTCTAACTAGGGCACAGTGGGAGGCGAGAGCCGGTTAACTCTTAGCATCAACCTTTCCTCAGACAGCGCGGGGCGGCTGCGATGAGCCTGCCCGGGGCTGCGCTCCCACTCGGGGGAAAGGAGCCTGCAGAGGCTGAGTGGGTGGCGAAGGGTGCCCGGCAGTGAGGGGTACCCAGTGCCCGCCAGCTCGCCTCCATCCACTGACCCAGCTCCGGGCACGCCGGGGCTCTCTTTCCCCTCCACACTCCATTAAGCGTTTTGCAGGTGTGCGTGAACCACAGGTTTGCTCCTGCACTTGTGCTTTGCTGCAGGACGGATAATGTGGAGAAGGAGGTGTGGAGCTGCTGCGTCCTGAGCCCGGAATCGGAGCTGTGTTGCTCCCGGAAATCCAGCTGGGATCCACCCACTGTTTACAGAGAAGAGTGCAGTGAATCATCTGTGCGGGGAACAAAAACACAACAAACTTGGGCTGTTTTAAGCTTTCCGGGCAAGTGAAAGCTGCTGGGAGAGCACCTGACTGGGAGCAGACCGAGTGTCCTGGGAATAGATGCTAGGGCTGGCTCTGGAGGGACCCGTGTCTTGGGAGAGGGCACCTGTTCCTACCCCAGCCCAAAAAATATGGGTGGCTAAACCCATCACAGCTGGCAGCAGTGTGCTCTGCTCCACAAAGGCCAGCCGAAGGAGGCTCTGAAGTGGGTTTTCCAGGGAGATGTTCTGGCTGGTGGGGAAGACACTTGAAAGCAAATGCTTTTCTCTAGACATGGAAGTAGGAAATTGGTTTGCTATAGCAAGGATGGAGTTACTACATCTCTCTCAACAAAGGGACCAGAGCCCTTGGAGATGGCCTGGAGTGCTCCACCTGGCTTGCAGAAGGACACAGGCCTGCTGGGGTCCTCTGATATCTCTGCCAAGCCCCTGGGCTGTCTCAGGTGTCCTCTGGTGCTGGGCAGATGCTCAGGTAGCTAAACCAAGCCCTCAGCATCATGCACAAGAAAATGTTACTTCTGTGTGAAATAAATGAGGTGAGAAAAGGTCTTTGTGTCTGCCAAGAGCCATGTTACCTCCAGCCGTGGCAGCCAGAGCAACCACTGACCCCACAAATGTGGCCTTTAAGCCAAGCTGCCTGGGGCTGTAGCCACAGGTCTGCAGCAGAAGGAGAAGGCAGATTCAATTAGCATCTGGAGACCCTTTGGGATGGGGTCTTGGCATCATTAGGATCCATCACTGGGAGATGGTAAGAGCAGACTGAGAGGACCTGTGGTCAGCAAATAAAGGTCATGGCAGACAAACCCAGCAGCTTGGTGTGGTTCTGGGGAATAGCTGGGTGTCTCCTAGAGGTGTGCTCTGGGGTCTTCAGAGAGTTTCCAGGAGCAGAAAGTGGAGGTAAGTGGGGATACAAGGGGAGAAGTCCCCTAAAAGCCAGCAGGGACCCTAAGGAGGAGTGGAGACAGCTGCTGTGTGGGTGGAGAAGGGCTGACCTGGCATTTGACCCTGATGCCACCTTGGCTGCCAGCCCAGCTTTGGGCCCCTTTGGGGTTAGTGAGGAGCTAGTGCCAGAGGGGACAGGGCAGGTGGATACTGTGCAAGGTGTTTAAGTGCAGCAGCAGTGACACTGTAGCAGAGACTCCGAGGAAGTGTGGGTTTGCATCCAAAGTCAGGGCTGATGCCCCAGTCCAAGGGGAAATGTTCTGCACTTGTGGCTTAGAGGAATCAGAAAGACATGTGGCCTGATGGGAATGTCACCCTTCGGTACAAATGCAGATGTGCCAGCCCTGTATGCTGAGGGGAAGGTTTGTGGCTGGAAGGAGCTGGAACAGCAGAAGGTACAGAAGAGAGCTCCTGGGCTGACCCTGTACTTGAAGGCATCTGAAAGCCACAAAGTTGGAATTTTTTTTTTTACGAAAAGGTGCCCTGGGCCTCAGGGTGCTAAGCCTGCGACCTGCTGCCCGTCAGGCATGGATTCAGGTCCTCACGGCAGAGATGGACAGCTGTGCAGCTCTGCAGGCTCATGGCCACTGTGGCTGTACCGTGGCTGGCAGCGGGCACTAGAGGGCTGCATACTCCCGTCCTTGCTGCCAGAGGTCTCTCTCTCTCTTCCCTGCACAGCCTGGTCTGGAAATGCTGATTAACTTCTGCCAGACTCAGTGACCCGGGACAGATGAAAATAACTTTGAAGAACAGGAGTTTGCCACTACATGGCCAAGGTACTGATTTTTCTTCCTTTCAGTTGTCCTTTCCCCAAGCTCTGCTGCTGCCAGGGCAAATTTGCAAGGTGAAAAGAAGTAAGTAGTGCATGGCCTTGATGCTGGGGTGTGTGTGCTGAGCTTGTCCAGTTCCCTTAACCCCTGAAAGTTTCTCCAGCATAGCCCTTATTCCCAGGAAAGCTGTGTCCTTTGCAGAAGCAGTGGGCTCCTCGGGTTGTTTAGTGTAGGTAAGGAGTGTCTGGGGATGGTGCAGGCATGGCTGATCATGCCTCAAGTCTGAGTAATCCACTGGGTTCCCTCCTAACATGGATTTCTATGGAACCTTGAAGCACTGGAAAGGTGTAAAATGAAGGCACATTTACTCTGAGTCATCTAAAGTAATTTTGGAGGAGTGTTCTTGTGACCACTTATGTCCACTGCTTTATTTTTCTTACCTGTTTCTGGCTGTTCTGTTGCTCTGCAGGAAGTTTGTGCTGTTTTTGGGGCCAGCTGTGGCCCCCTCTGCCCTGCATGGTGGTAGACAGACATGGTTACCATCCTTCCCCTGGTGGGAAGGTTTGGCCAGGTATCCATGGGTGTACAAGGTACCTAACTTCAGAGTTATCAAGGCATCAGCATCAATCTGGAAAAGAGAGAGGAAGTGATGGCAAGAGGCTCTTGCCTCTGGGGGCTGTGGTGCTCATTCCTTCACTACCTGTGTCACCTACCCTGTGTGACACCACTGACCTCCCATCAGAGGACACACTGGTGGTAAAGGTCCTGGACAAAAATCCATCATGTCCATGTTGTGGGAACCAGACAGGATGGATCTTTGGACTGACTGAATATCTCAAGAGTTAGCATGGGAAGAGAAAGGTTTTGCTTGTGTGCCAAATGTGGAAAGACAAAGGTAAAACATTGACAGTATTGCCTGACAAGTCCCGTGACACAAAGGGATTCAGAAAGGACTCCTGCTTAGGGCTGGATTTATGAGGTATGCGGAAATGGATTCAAAATTAAAATTGGCCTGGAACAACACAAAAAGCTGGCCCATCCAGCTGTCAGGAATATTGAACGGATTGCTGCGTCCCACCCCAAATAAAGATCTGCACAAGGGGCATGTTGGCAATGCTGGACCAAGGAGGAAAATTTGAACAAGCAGTATGAGAGGAGAAAAAACATAAACAAGTTGATCAGGGAGTATATTCCACCAAAAACCATGAAACAGGTAAGTGGCAAAAGAAAGGTATTATATAAGAGCCTAGTGAAAAAGAAGAGGAGGGACCTGGAATGGGAAACATGTTGCTGACACTGAATCCCATGCAGAAGGGGAATTGAAATCCCACTGTGGGAGAGCTGTTGCAGGCTAGTTACCCCCTGAAAAGCTGCCTATGCTTCACAGGACCTCTCAGAGAGTGAGTACACGCTGTTGCTACTAAGTTGCATAGCACTGTAACATCTTCCTTGTGTTTCATATTTTTATTGTAACATCTATTTAATATTTGAAATATATTATCCATTGTGGGTTAGCTAAAGATGTCCTGCCCCACTGCTAAATGCCATGCTCTGGATACATTGGCCACCACAAGCCAGTTTCCATGAGGGACTGTTGGTAAGTCCTAAGGGGTTCTTAAGCATGGTGTGTCACCTGTGACATGAATTTGAGGCATAAACCACTGGTTTTAACTAAAGTGAATGGGCCACCTATACTTAATCAAGAAAAGGAACATGTATAATTTATGTGTTTGGTACATAGCAGGTGGATAAATCTTCAGGTCCCTCATGAGACACATGGGCTATCCTCACGTACACAGCAGGGACAGCATGAACTGATGCACTCTGTAGGTGTTTGTACACTGACAGAAGTGGATAAAGTGAAACCCCTGTCCTCAAAGGTGAGAGTGGTGTGGAAAGAAGGCATTTGTCAGAGATGGTCTCCATATGAGGTCATCAGGCTGAGTCCTGCCTCATCCTACCTTGTAATAACCACCAGGGTGGGAGGGAAAGGAAAAAAAATCACTGGTTTTGTCCCCTGAAGTCTGATATAAATGGAGTGTGAAGAAAGAACTGCAGGAACATGGGGGGATGAGGGAACATCTGCAGGTATTGCTCAGGGCACTGATAAAGCATAAAGATAAGGAAGGAAAAAGCCAGCACTTGCTTGGGAGATTAGGTAAAAATCAACCTGCTCCAGTTGCTTGTGTTAGGAGAGTCCAGGGAGAAGACAGCTGGGTCAGGCAGGAGATAATTTAAGACTGGTAGTTTTTTTACTGCTTGGTAGATGAATTGTGATGTGGCTTTATAGAAGTACTTGACCTTTGTTTTCCTGTGACATGGTGACCATATTTACTTGGCAGTACTGGTGTTGATGGGCAGAAGGTGTGCAGAGATTCCACAAACACAAACCCCTTCCCAATGCTAAACTTTCTGGGAGATGGGTTAGCAGATATAATGATGCTGCGAGTGGTATGAGACACAATTGTCCTTTGGTAGAGAGGGCATTCAATTTTTCTAGGTAAAAACATCAAATTTATTGCCTAAATTTGTAGCAATAATTGAAGTGGATGAAGTTCTAACAATTTTTGTGATGAGAGTATTTTGCTAAGACATCTTGAAAGATGCTGTGATCCCAAAAAGAACAGACTTGTATAAAGAAAGCTTAACTGGAGCTGGAAAGATTGCTGTGTGGGGCTGTAAAGGAATATGGATGTTGAGCACGCCGGAATTCAGAAATAGCAAGTTTGTCAAAAGGCTGTTCAGACCTTTTGCCTGTGTGTACTGCCTGTTACTTACCTTGTCCCAGCAGCTGAGTGATGAGATTATAGCCAGAGGAGTGTGGGAATTACTAGTCAGGATTTGCTTTGTAAAAGCACCTCACTGATTCTAGTGGGAAACAAGAGGCAAAGACAGTATTTTTCTGCTGAACAAAACATTCTTGGTGTGGTGATCTAAGCAGGGCCCCAAAAAGTGACAGGTACTTGTGAGTTCCTTGTCTAATCTGACTCTTGAAGTATAGAAGAAACTACATTAAACTTGTATTGTCCTAAAAGGGATAATGGGATAGTAAAGGGGGATAAGGACACCCAAGATCTGTTTAATCTAGGGCACTTGCTTGGGTGGAGCAGAAGGGAGAAGAACCTGAATTTGTTTAATGCCCTGGAATAAGAAAAGCAGAAGGGCTGGGAATTGCATGGGACAGGAGCTGGCATGTGGTTCTGAACAAGCAGCAGTGTGGGTACAGTGGTCAGCAGGGGAACACCCCATGTGGGACTCAATACCAGCTGCCTGCGGGAACTCTACGGGTGCAGGATGTGGGTGCCTGTGGATGCAAAAGAAATCCTCTATTTCCTGTTCTGGAGTTCAGCTCTGCAGAACTGGCAGAGACCATTAGACCCCATTGAGTGACCTCCCATCCTTCACAGGCCTTGCAATTTCTTCATGTTTCTCTTGACATCAGCCCACTGATTTATGCTGAACTAAAGTACACATTTTTTTCCAAAAAAGACAGATCTGAAGACATTGGGAAATGAGAAAACCAACATTTCCCCTGATAATTTGTTCTACTAGTTAACCACTGCCACTCTTTTCCTGTTCCTTATTTTTCATTTCAGTCTGTCTGGTTTCTGATGCTAAACATTAGTTCCTGTTACAGAGATCAGGAATAAATCAAAATGCCCTCTAGAACAGTACCTGCTTTCTTTTCAGAATGTGGGATATGGTAATTAAATCTCTTCAATTGGTCTTGGTTTTGCAGAAGGCTGGGGTTTAGTGCTATTGCTGCTGAGGAAAAAGCAAATCTCCTCCTTCCCTCTTAGCTGGCTTGTGCCCTCCCCCTCACGCCCTGTAATGCAGCAGGGCAGGGAATTGTTCTGTTGAAATATAGAAACCTTTTGTTGCCTTGCGTTTATTTGGAGTTTTGAGTCTGCTCAACACTGTAAAGATGTCTGGTGGCGCAGTGTGAAGCCCGGCAAGGTGAAGAGAAGGCTGGAAGAGTTCCAGGTGGGATGTTTCTGCAGTAGAGCCCACTTTCAGGGACCAAACTACCAACAAAGCCTTTTACTCAGGGATGCTCTTCCAGTCCCCAACTTACAAGAAAAGCAAAAGGCCACTGTGTTTGACCAGTGCCAAACACAAGCAGCCTTGCGTGCAGTGCTGCGTAAGAAACAATCGCAGAGTAGTTACAGATGATAATGAAGCAATCAAGCTTTTTTGAGTGTATGAATGTGAAAAATGCCTTCCTTGTCTGTCAAGATGATGGTTTTTCTTCCTTGTCTTTGAAAAGCCACAGCTGCTCACTCTGAGGGCAGAAATATAGGAAGAGCAAGCACATTCTGCAAATGTACACCCTGATCCTCTTGAAGGGTTTGGCTCACAGGGAGAGTGAACATGGACAGACCATTTGAGATAAATGTTTCTTGCAAGATCAACCCAGCTAAGGCAAAGGTGAATTAACTTACAGAAACTCAGTTAAATGAAAGCACATATGAGCTGGAGCTATTGGTGGAAAAATGCAGGGAGATTTTGTTTCTACATGAACATGCTCATTTCGGTCAAAACAATCTGGATTAGCAAAAGGTCTGTTTAATAAACCAGGAAATGGGGAAGGTGTGCTTACAGTACCAGGAAGGAAAGCTGAGGAAGTGGTGACCTTTAGCAGAGGGCAGAGAGCAGTGAGCAGTCTTGCACAGCTGTGACTGATAAGGAACATGGATGAAACTAATTGATTGGATTGATTATAGTCTTCTTGTTACAAGTTAAGCTCTTCCCTAAAAAGGAATTAAAGGAAATTCCTTTGGCAGAGTTGAGGGAAACGCAGGCATACCTGCTAAGTTATAACCCTTCCTTACATTTTTGAGGCCCATTTAATAAAGCTGTAAATGTGACTCAACTCTACCATCTCACAGTTTTAACAGAAGAAATGCTTTTTAGGTAAGTTCATGCTGCATCATGTTCTGTGTATTTTAAAAATCCTCAATTTCTTCAAGGCTATTGCATGAAAACAGATTTTTAAAGAGCACTTTTTAAAAAATAAACTAGATAAATAAATGTTAATAATTACAAGCCAATTATAAACCGTGGCTTGTCACACAATATAAAATTAAAGGCACAGCTGAGCTCCAAACCATTTATTTATCAGAGATGATATTTAGATAATCAGACTCAGCTAACCTGTTACAAATACTGACCTTGTACCTACAAATGAAGTTTCTAAGGATTAAAATGCCAATGGGTATTTTGGAAGGTCACTCATATTTCCCAAGGCTTATTTTAAAACTGTGCCAGTTTGTCTTAGCTCAGGGTTTGACCTCTGGATCATCACAGGCTGTTTATGTAGATGCCAGAGTCAACAGCTGATCGTTAAGTGACAAGTAAGATACCGAGAAAAAGGCCTAAGGGTGTCCCAGGGTGGCTCTGCAGTGTCACTCTGGAAAGTTTGGTTGGAAGCAGGAAGCTGTAGTGGAGAGAGCCTGTTTTAGCAATGCTCAGAATGAAGAAAACATGAAGTAGAGCATGAGGGGAACCATCTCTCCTTTTTAGCCAACCTGGGGATACTGAATGTATAATACCTATAGTGATAATGTCCAATAGTGGGAGAATTATTGGCATAAAGAGTGCATGTTGCCTCCATATTTCTTCTAAATTTTCTCTCTGCTAGGTGTCACCTCAGATTTAAGTGTGCTTATGTTCTTCGACTATTTGATTTATCAATTTATCTTAGTTGTCACTATGCCCTGCAAATCCAACATTTGCAAAGAGCAGGTTTATTTCTTTGAATGCTGTGCTGCATTTTGCTGCCTGAGTACCCCATGACTTGGCCACTAGAGTGTATTTACACATAATCACTATGAAGTGCAACTCCAACTGGCATAAGTACACCCGAAACCACTTTCAAGCTACAAGCTCGGAAATTCCTAACAGTGTGGCCCTGTAGAACAGAATTTGGCAAGGTATATTTGCCTATTTGTGTATGTGCCTTGTATGTTTAGGTGCCTGTCTTGACTTGTAGCCTGTAAAAATGACATGAGAGTTTTTTGCAGCAGTTGGTGCACCTAAATTGCACCAGTTCCTGGCCATCTGTGTCTCTCCTGTGTTCACTTGTACTTGGGTGAGTTATTGAGGGCATGTTGCCAGAGGAACGGGATTTATTGCCTAATTTTTTCCAGGAGCCTGTCCAGTGACCAAGGGCATTCAAATGTTTCATCCAGAGTCCACACAGTGGCCTCAAACTATGTTTGTGGCGTATGTTTGATAAACTGTTGTGAATTTGGGAGGGATGGTGAGCACTGGAAAACAGAGCCAGGGTTAAAAGTTATCTTGAGGAATAGTCCCAGGAATGCACTGATGAATGGCACAAAGAATTGCAGTGAGTTAACACAATGCACTGCAAGACTGTCAGATGGAGAGTGACTGTTCAGCAACAGCTCTGCCAGAAACGATCTGTAGGTCACATCAAATCAGAACTGTATGTGAGGGGGGAACCCTCTCTTACTCCTGTGTGAACGGAAATTTATCGTGTGGGTATGAGGACAGATATTTCTGCTGTAATGGGGCTCCTCTGGGAGTATGGCAAAAGGGTTTGCACTTTGTTCTTCAGGAAAGCTGGGAATTTCTCAGGGGAATTCAGAGAAGAGCACTTAGTGGTGTGCTGTAGCAATACCTGATGGTTTTTAAGTGGAAATGGTTCTGGCCAGCACCCCATGCTGCCCAGTTTTGTGCATTTCTAACAGAGATTTGGCTTCAGATCCAAGGAAAAGCCTATGACTCATCCCAGCTATCTGATACTGGCCAGGATGGGGGAGCTGGCTGGAGTGCTAGACTGGGAGGGTATACTGAAGCATACAAGGCTCCAGGAAGATGAGATGTATGCTGCATTTGCTACCCTATGCCTGTAAAAAAATTTAAGTAACAAGATTTAATGTGAATATTAATGAAAAGAGAAGTTTAGTTTAAGGAGAACTTACTTTCCTCACTCATTGTCACATGTTTTACTCACATTTTCACACCCACATGCTTGTAGATTCCAAGACACGTGTGAAAACCCATGAGGACTACTTGCATAACACTAAGGACGTGACACTGGCTTTCAAATCCTTGTTCCATATTTTGGGTTCCTCCTGATGATGCTAGACCTAGTTTTTGAGCTGGTTTGAACCAATTTTTAGAATGTTGTTTACTTCTTAAGAAGTCAAAGATATTGCAGTGAATTTGACCCCCTAAGAAATTTGCTTCTTCCTTCATAAGTCTTGCACAAGGTGGCAACAATTTTTCCTATTAACATCTAACTCCCTTCTGCTTTTACACAGCCTATTCCCCTCTCAGCAGGTTGTGATGATGCCTTTTCCTCACTGTAATGACAGCTGTGTGGCTCCCTGGCTTCTAGGTGAATTGGCTGGTCCTGCAGACTTATCTGGTTACTAAACAAAAAGCCCTTTACAGAAGATTTGCTAGTGCGTGCCAGTTTTGATATATAGCCTTCCATTTGTTCACTCACAGACATGGAACTTAGATTAAAAATAGTAGGAAGTCAGTGTAAGGGGTTTCACTGACTGATTGCATGTCTAGCTTCTGAAATATAACAGTGTTTGCTCATTTTGGCCAGACGTCACGTGTCCTGTCTGCTTACCTCTGATGGAGGCTGTGACTCTTATTCCCCTGTCCCAGCAGGCATTTCCCTGTTAATTATTCTGAAGGCTGAGCAGTCCCCAGCTTCACCAGAACTCTGATTGTAAAACAATTATAATATTTAAGGCTGATTCAGGGATTGCCTCAATCTTTGCAAAAGACGCATCATTGATAGAGCTTGATCACAGCATAACATGTAAGTGGAAGAAGATGAGAGAGGTCTGGCAACTCAATTGTCTAAGTGAACCTACCACCTAAAACTTCTGTTGCTTGTTATGCTGAAAGCAATATGTTCATTTTGTGGAGAAAAAGCCAGAGAAACAGTTAGAAGATGCAGAAGGAAAACCCTTTTCATTGCCTACTAGCAGTGGGTTGCGCCTCATCTTTTCTTTTTGTGTTTGACCTTTGTGTCAAGAATGATTAATCTTTGCAGAAACAATCAATGATTAACAGGAAGTTTACCCAGAGACCGCCTCCATAAAAAGGGAGCACCAAGGACAGGAATTAGCTTTGGTGAATGTTGACAACATAGATGTCTGCTGAAGAAGACACAGGTGAAGGCCATTTCCATTTTTAATTTGCTTAAGCTATAAACCAGATTTTCCCTTGTAGTCATGAGAAAGGAATTTTTTTGCGTGTGGTTACATGGCTCTTGCCTATGAAACTTTAAGTATTGAGAGACCTAAAACTCGCAACTTTGAAATACTTGAATAAATAAAAGGTAGGGAATAGAATAGATGGAATTTAACTGACCAAGACTGATTTGAAGTTTTCCATGAAAATGATTCTGGGAATGGGTATGCATGCCAGGAGAATCATTAGCGTGAGTTTAAGTGAGAAACTATGTAGTGATTAGTAAATGTATATAAATGTAGTAGAATTATTACATACAGAAGGCCATGACAGATATTTTCTACAGTGCTGCCAGCTTTTTGCCCAGTCAAAAAAAGGAACTGGTGTGCTAGCTGAGTTCCACATTACAATTCCCTGGGTGAAGCAGGCTCTGAAAAGCACAAATACTTCACAACCTTGAGATACAAGCCCTCTCCACTGATTAAACTGTTATTGCAATTGAAAGTGGTACCATCAATATTCTCTCCAGATGTTTACCTAAAGGAAAGTATAGTCTTCTGCTCCATGAGCTGCATGTCAAGGTATCAGCGTCTGCTTGGTAAAGGAGGTGTAAATTGGCTCCTGCAACGCACAGCAGGGAGTATCTGATCTGATAACGTCTGGGAACTAGTGAGAAGGGGAGAGATTCTCCAGAAAGATGGAAGGAAAAGAAATCAGGAATGCCAGGAAATGTCTGTATCTGAACTCTGCTGTAATTTGTGGCTGCACCGAAACCACAAGGCAAATTGGTGCTGAAGGCAACAAAGAGCAGCTGAGGCAACCCTAGCCAGGACGCTGAGTGTGGAAGTGCCTGGAAGAGTCCATCAACCTGGTAAATTTACACAGGCTTGGCTCAGACATGTTCATGTGAAGTGCAGCTATGCCTCTGGCTTTGTGCTCAGGTATATGATACAGTCAGAGGAAACCAGCCTAAGTCTAAAGAAAACATTCTTATTCTGCTTTCATGAATAACTGTTTTTCTACTTAAAAAAACCCAACCTGCATGGCATTGAGCATTTGCAGTGCTAAGAATAATGGCTGCCTATATCAGAACACTTCCACATGAGACTGGGCTTTATGTCCTCTAAAAGTTCCACAACTTCTTTTCAGTATCCGTGTTCTCCCAGGAAAAACAATAAAAATCTTTAAACATTTCTTGTCTCTTGCTGAGCATTGACCCTGAAGCCAGTGGCACACCAGTGTGTATCTGAGAAGACCACTGTGGTCAGCTTTTTCTTCCCTACTGGGTAACAATGAGTGATATGTGTGAATCATGATAGAATAACTGCATTTACTGTCTGGATAATGACCTGCTATTAGTAAGTCAACTACAACAACTTAATGAAAGGTATGCTAATAAACATTGGTTGATCTGTTTCCACACAGACTTGGTCCTGGATCGGGGAAAAAGTGATTTACAACATTTAGTCTCCAAGGGGGTAAGACTTATGATGATACTGGCCTTTGTCCCTATCTGCCATTCCCTGTGGTTTCTCAGCAAAATCTTCCTTTTGCAGCCTCACTGCTCATGTTTGCTTTTATTCTTGTACTTAGATCTACAGGAGAGTTTCAGTCCTCTAACACTTCAGAAATCCATCCTTACTTCCTATGATAAACAGCTTCACCTTGCCATCACCAATGCTGGAATTGGATGTTCTGTCGAAGCTGCTCTGTATCTGACTCCTTTATTGTCTTTTGGAAGCTCTTTACAACTCCAGGTGACTTAACTGTAGAAATGTCTCTATGTCTATTGCAATTTTCCCACAGTTTAAGTATTAAACTTGAAAGATAAAGCAAATGTTTATAGGACTTCAATTTCATCTGCTCCTTCAATGTGTTATAAAAATATTTCTGGAATTCCTGGCTCATCCTAGGCATGAAACGTCAACACTTTATTAATGGTACCTCAAATATACACTATTGTCTTTTCAAGTAAATCTATATGACAGCCAGTCAAACTGTTCCTCATTTCTTGCTCCAGGAAGTTACACCCAGCATAAACATGGATTTGTTGTACTGTTGTGCATAGTGTGTCTAGAAGTGTGCTGTCAAACAGTGGGATCCGCTCCAGGAAGGTTCTTTACAAGTCATAGGTGGTCCCTGGGGCAGAGAGCTTGCAGCTGAAGGCAGAATGTGTGTAGGACAGGCTCAAGCACAGAAGAAGCAAGATGCATGTTTTGATAGTAGCCAGTGTTTCACACTTTTGAGGCTGAGTTTAAGAGATCAGAAATTACATGGCTCGAAGCTTTTGAAAAACAGAGACTGAGGGATGGGCATGATGAAAGAGGGTGGAGTACATAGCACAGGGCAGACTCAGATATTCAGGTGTTCAAAAAACAATTTCCTATATTGTCCTGTGCTTCCAGTTCTGTGTTACTGTTACTTCTGCTTTGTAGCCTTTCTCTCCGCCAGCCTAAGGCAGGGTGTGAAAAGAGACGTGGGGTGGGTTACTCCCTTTCATTTGAGTCAATTGTCTCCTGGTGTTTCTGAATCCAAGAAAAACATCAGGAAAACAGTGGCTTTGGTCCTCTCCACTCTTAGGAAAAGTGCTAAACAAAACCTCCAACAAAAACCCCAACGAAACAGATTTCAGCACAAACTGTCCAAGAGAGCTTTCAGGGCATTCGTTTTCCAACCTAAACGAATCTATGATTGTATGATCTCATATTCCTGCAGACCGCATGCAAGGAATACCTCGTATCTGTGCAGTGCCTGCTTTGAACTGCTAAAGCAACTGGTGTGGGAACATTTGGATATTACTAGTTTCTATAGACTAATTATGCGAATTTGCGGAGAATATTACAGATAGCAGTACCGGCATTCTCTAAGCTGGCAGGTCTGGTTCTTCAGGTTGCCGAGTCCAAGGTTTTGTCCAAAATGTTTGCTAGGCGGTGATGCAGGACACGGGATTACACTAAGGATGCGTTTTCTGTGGGAAGCCCAGACACAAGGGGAATCTCGCACATCAGGCTGAGGACAGGAAGGCACAGGGTTTAGTGGCGATTTTGTGGGTGATTTTGAAAAAGTTACTCCCATTCCAACTTTTTAGCCTCCCCACCTTGTCTCGCGGCTCTGGAGAGGCATGTGCAGCCGGGATCTCCTCCCAGAGGCAGTGCCAGCCGCACAGCCTGCAGCTCGCTGGCGGTCCGTGGCCGCTTTCCTGGCAGGACGCTTCTGCTCGCGGATGACCCCCTGGGCGCCCCCGGAGTGTCCCCGCCCGGGGCCGGGGCTGGGGCCGCGCTCCAATCAGAGAGCGGCAGCGCGGGCGGAGGGGACTGGCGCGAGACCAAGGCGCCAAACAACCCTTCCTCCGTCGGACGCGGAGCGGCGCTCCCGCCTTCCGCTCTCCCAACAGCCAATCACAGCCTCTATCTGGCTCCCCGTCCCGCCCCCGGCGGAAAGAAACCAATGGGAGACGCCGCTGCTGCAGCAGCTCGGCCAATCAGCGACCGAGTCCATTAAAAAAAGGAAGAGCGGAGCCCGTTAGCTCCCGCCCGTGACCCGCGGCCGCGGCGGGCGTTCCGGCCGCGTTGGGCGTTCGAGCCGCGGCTCTGGCGATGCTGCCGGGGGCGGCCGCTCCCACCGCTCCTCTCAGCCGCTCGGGCTCCGCCGGGCCTCCCGCGCCATGACCCGACCGCTCGGCGAGGGGCTGCCGTCTCCGGGCCCGCCCTTCTCCATGTCCCGACGCCATGTTACGCCGGCGGCCGCGGGCAGAGAGGCGGCCCAGGACTGCAGGTACCAGCGGGGCGCGGGAGAGGAGCGGTAGCGATCACCGCCGGGCACCGAGCCCGCCTAGCGGGACGCCCCAGCTGCCAGCGTGCGCCGCGCTGCCCAGGGCGGGTGGCAGGGGTCGGCTCGGCGGAGGTTACCGGAGCCTCACCGGGGGCCTGGCCGGGTATTCCAGCCGGGAAGGGGCCCGGCCGGGGCCTCCTCATCGGAATTGGCACGCGGTGCTGGTACTCGTTGGCCAAGGGGTCTGGCAGCGTCCAGGAGACTGAAGGGAGTGTCCAGCTAAGTTCTGGTTGGCATCTCCAGCACATCTTTCAAAATGCCAGAGTCGTCCCCGCTGTGCCCTCCCCGCTCCCGCCCTGGCGTTGCCCAGCCCACCTGTAGAGGTGAGCGGCTGCAGCGGTTCGGCTCTAACCGAGAGCCTCAGGTGTCGGTTCAGCTTCCAAACCTGCTCCGGCCGGGACCTGCGCCGCTAACGGTGCTGGACCACACTGCCCAGTGAAAGCAGTGGCAGTCAGTGACAGTGGTTTTAGACTTGACAAACTTATCTGCTAACCAGAAGACCAAATTCTACCAAAGACTTGTGGTTTTTTAGAGGCTGCCGAGTTGTTTCTTGCAGAATGAGACCAGTCATAATTTTCTTATGCTATTAGTAGTACCTTATTTTGTTCATATCCTCTGCTTTGATAGCACTGTCATTTATGTTAAGGAGACAGAGTAAAAGTTCACTTTTTCAATCTTACTTTTTGCCCAAGAAAGTGAAATGAAACCGTGCAATTTCGGTTTTGTTGCAGTTGTGTAAAAGAATGAAGTTTTTTATGTGAGTTTCTGTTTTGGATGGTTTTGTTGGGATTTTTTTGTTGTTGTTCTTTCTACAGTGCTTTTCAAGATGCTCTATTTCATCAAAGATGTAGTAGCTTTCTGTAGTTTATTCCTCTGTTATGTGGAGTTCCTATCTTGGAGCTGTTAGTATTTCCAGTACAGCTTTTCAAAAGAATAGTTTTTATCTAGCCAGAGATAAATACTTATATGGCTGCAAACACTAACTACTTTTACCAAATGCTCGGGGGTTATTTTTTAAGACAAGTGAAAGTATTTTCTCCTTCCCTCTTTCCCTAAGGACGCAGGCTGCGTCCTTAGTTGTGAAAGGCCCGGAATGTCAGTTAGGGTCATCTCCTGGCTATGTAGCTTTTTTCTTTTGTCAGGTGAGATCATGTATTTATGGGTTTTAGGTTTTCATCTGGATTTTTAGTGGTCTCCCTGGTGTCTCAGTCGAGCTGAGATTTCACAAAAAGTGGTGTCATAATTTTTATTGAGATAAAAGATCTTGCTGAATTTATATATATTGCTGAAGAGTATTAACCAGAGCTGTATAGTTGTTGCTAAAGATACATTAAACAACTGGGATGTTAGCAAGGAGTGAAACACAGTAACCTCCTACTGAAGGGTGGAGATTCTCCTGGGAATGGCTTGTATACAGTTATGGCTCCATTCACATAGAAAATCACTGGGGGTGATTTTGTTCTCTTTTTACTTCCACATGTATGTGGAAAGAAGGTTGGAAGGCCCAGTTCTTTTTCACGTTCTTCCTTGTACTGCATTACATTCCTTCCTTTATTCTTTCTCCCACCCTTTACTTTTGTCTGAAGTTTCTAGTACACTTCCTTGTCTCATACGTAATACAGAATCTTGGCTGGACAGTTCCTAACCCTTGCACTCCAAAAAGCAGAGTTACAAATGCAAAGGAGAAAATATTGGTGGATAAGCACTTTCAAATAATTAGTCTAAGACTAATCACTCACCATCTCTACATTCAAATAAAACTTGAGGGAGAAGGGAAGTGCCTTCATTCCCTGCTGTTTTGTACAAGGCTTTGTATAATTATGGAATAAACAGAAATTTTGTTACAAAGCTCTTGTATTTAGAATAAAAGACAACAAAAAGATAGAACAATATGGGAAGGACATAAGCAGTCGTTTGGAATCAGTGGCTGTGGAAACAAGGACAGAGGTGGCAGAAGGCCTTGGTTTTGGTTTTGTTACAAGCTGCCCCTGAAGGCCAGAGTAACTGAGGTTCTTGTTAATAGGTCCCTTGGTGCGGATTAGAGAGAAAGAACACTGAATGGTGTTTATATATATACACACACAGAGCTTATTTTAGAATAATTTGGTTGCAATGGAAATGAGGTATGTAGCCATTTTTGTTATCTCTAGTAATATGACGATATAAAAGTATGAGAATACCACCTAAGAAAATATATAAGGAAAAGAAAGGATAAGAATAGGTTGCAGAAAGATGATTCCAGTGATGGGACTTGATTGTTGCAATTCAGATGTCTGCTGGTGCTTGCAGTTTTGATCAGTCAGGGATGGGGGAAATCCCCAAAACAGAGTTCAGTGGGTTAGTAGATGTTCACATTTGGGTGGGAATGCCCTGGTACCCCCCCTTGGAGTTTAACACTGTCCATTGCAAGGCCCCAGAAATGAGTCTGGGGGCACTTTGGGTGTCTTTGATGGTTTATTACCCCATCTTAGACTGCTGTTTCTCACATCGTGTTTTCTCACATTATGCCTTGTCAGAAGGGATAATTAACCTTCAGGCTTAAATGTGAATATCCCAATACCTCCCCTGAGTAGGGGAAGGTGTTGTTTTACACCTGAGCTGGTTGTCTAAGGGAGGACATTGACATGATAAAAAGCATTTTCCCACCTTTGAAGAGTCTGTGCCTTATCGACCTTGTCCCTTATCTGGCTCAACCCCCTGGCTTGTTTTGTCGTGGTCATCCTCTGGTGGTGGTTGTACACCTTGTCTTGACTTAGGCAGATCAGTGGAAAGTTTTGCCACCACACACAAAAACCCTCTCCTTTTCCCCTTCAGCTCGGAGGTGCAAGACTGGGCCTCAGCAATATTGTTTGAGTCAATGACCTTTATCATTTCAGTCTCTCACAGTTTGTCTTCGAGATTTAGGTGCAGAGAGGAATCTGGGTGGTAACTGGAAATGAGGTGTGGCCTGCCAGCAGTGCTTTGTGTGCAGGTGGGGCGTTAGTAGGGGAGAAAGAAGTACAGTTAGTTAGGAAAATAGAAAGGGTTTGGAAGGATGTGCAGTGCAGAAAACTGTGGGCACTGGATGATTTCGCAGCTTGAGAGCAGTCCAAGCAAGCATTGGGTGTGTCCTGAGGAATGTGAGGTGGAGAGGACTTCGCTGAGAGCAGGTGAGGCTGGGGTGGAATGCAAGGAGGTCTAAGGCAGAAAAACAAATCGATCAGCAGCAAAAACGGTGAATAAACCTGCATTTTAGCCTTTGATTCTTCTGCTGAACTGAAATGTGGGGAGCCTGTGTGCTAAAAATTTTCTCTTATTTGAAGGTAGCTGGAGTGATACAAGTAGCAAGAGTTGTTAGGCCTCAAGTTGAACTTTACTTGAACTACATGGCTCTGTTGAGTAAGTCAAAGATGGATTATAGCAAAACCTGGGGCTAACAACCTGAACATTAACAGTAGTTAGACCAGACAATATTAATGGTTTAAATATTACTTAAAAATTAATAACTGGAGTGGAGAGCCCATAAATCGTGGTACATGAGCAGTAACAACCATATTACAACATGGACCACAGAACCAACTGAAATTCCCCCTGAAACAACCTAAGAGACTGCGACTAGACTACACAGCACCACTGGGTAATGAAACCGTGAACTGGTGAAGACTGTCAAGATCCCAGACCCTAAAATCACTACTGTCTGGACTGCTGGGGAGTTCAGATTGTAAGGTTGTAATTGCCCAGGGATTTCTGTTTGTGGTCCCTTTTTTGAGGCACCAGCTTGAGCTACCAGGTAGCTGATTTGTGCCAGCAAACCTGTCTAATGGAGTTGAGAGCCTTGTGTCAGGTTTCTTTAATGCCATTGCTGTAACACGTGGGAAGAACACGTATTTTGGCCTATGTTAAACTGAGCTGGGATGGGTTGGAGGCAGCTGGTCTTTGACAAGTAGTTTCTCTGCTTTCTTTGGTAAGCCAAAACCACAGTTTTATGCACTCACAGATTCTGATTATAGGTGGCTTTTCATTGAGTTACAGTATCTTCAGATATCACTGCTTGCCTGTATCCTGATCTAAGAAGTATCAATTCATTGCAAACAGCTTTTTGTATTTCTGTGGGTGCTAAAAATGCAAAAGCCATGTGAGAAAATGCAAAAGTGAAGGTTACAAGCTTAAAGAAAGTTTCAAAATTAAATCCAAATTAATTTTGTGCAAGTGAGCAGCGGGTTCTTCTGGCCTAAACTTCAAAAATAGTTACTGAGTCTGTGGGGACACAGTCATGTATGGATACTTGAATATGTTAGCTCAGATTCTGGAGTGAGTAGATTTTACCTTGGTTATCACTGTTGCTCAGGCAGTAACAACATAACTTCATCTTGGAAGATACAGAAAGACAACAAAATGTGGAACCAAACTCCTCTGTTCTTGCAACAATGTGAACAATTGTTCTCACACCAATACTTTGTTTGAACTTTGAGACACTTCCAAAACAGGCACTAAGTATCGCTTAAAAGTCATTAGCAAACTGTGGATAAAGATGAAGACCCCGAGTTTGCAGATTCTGATGTATTTTGTTGTTCAGATTGCATGTTGTTCAGCCAATCTGCCCGTTTTTAGAAGCAGTATTTTCCAATGGAGAATGCCTTGGTGATCTCATGTCCCAGTTGTTCTTGCCAGAGAAAAGTGCTCTGATTTGAAGCTAATAATTATCTTGTAGGTGGTTGTAGACTGCTGGAAGGCAGGTGAGATGCTAACTGGAGTTAGCAGCTCAGAGTGATAGTGGACCTGAGACAGCTGTTAAATGTTGTAATGTCATCACGTAATGTACTGGTGAGATCTCATCTAGAATACTGGATGCAGATGAGGTCAGTCCTACTCAGGAAAATCTAGTTTAAGGTGGAAGGGTGTTTAAGATTTACTAGGATCAGAAAGAAAACAGTTTGAGTGAGGAAACTGACAGGCTAACTTCGCTAGCCAAGCGGAGTGAAGACCTAGAGGGTGAAGAGGATGATGATGCTTTTTCTATTTATCAGAAATTAGAGCTATTGGCATTAAAGAAAATCATAGAAATAATTTACAGTATTTTAACTGTATCAACATTCACTGAATGGGTGTTTAGGTATTGTTCTTTTAAAAAGATAAAGTTATTTTTTCTCTTTAGAAACCAGATGATTACAGAGTTCTTCAAACCAGTTTTAAGTCAAGGTAAATATGTTTTTTTAAGTGGAAGATTTTTATATGAATTTTAATTATGTAAGTGTGCCGAATGATAGTCCAATCTCATTTCATATTGGAGCAGCAACATAATGAGTATAGCATACCCAATATGTCAAAATGAGCACATTTAATTTTTTTCTAATAATGTAACTGAAAATGTCAATTTCCTGTTTAAATTAATTTCTTTAAATAATGATGTAATTATTATTTCAAGTTATGTTTCATGCTTAAGCCAGATTGTTTATAACAACTGAAGCTACATCATAGGTCATGTGATTGTTTGCATGGCAATAGCAAACCTTGATGATTAAATAAATTAATTTTGGATTACATGTGAGAGAGGAAATACCAAGTAATAGAGTATAATTAGATTTGTTGTTTTGGTTTTTTTTCTTCCAATATCATTTTTGTGGATAATTGGTCTCTTCTTTTCTCTCTTATACCATGGCCATAAAGACAGAACTGTTCTGTCCTCACCAGACAAAGGAAATGTAAAAGATGAAGGACTGGGGCTGTCAGTTTTACGCACTGAAGTTTTTGAAAGGAATATTTCTCCGAAGAAGGTCAGAAGAAAAAGATGCCAGACCAAACACCAAACAAGTCCTGTGGTAGGTGTCTTTTGGAAAAGAACAGTGTAAACATTTGAGAGAATGTCAGAGTGTGCAGGACCCTGGGTTCATTGTACCCAAAAGTTGTGATTCAGAAACTCCTCATTACCTTGGGATCTCGGAGGCCTTCCTTGACCGAAAAGGATAAGACTGCTAAGCCAGAACAGGGAAGCAGTGAGAAGTGTCTGGGTGTAAGGAGAGCACCATTGTCCTATGGAAATAGTTGGGAAAAGAAAAATGACTATGTGGATCTCACAGACTACAGCTCAGGCTCTGACAAATGGGTTTCACCACCAGAAGCTGATAGTTGAAAAGCCTAGGCTGGAAATAATGGCACTGTGAGCACCACATCTCTGTGCTCAAGCCAGGTTTCCCCACTGCCCTGCTCTCCTACTGATTCTGCATTTAGGTTGTCACTAGAAGCTCTCTGCAGAGAAAGGGAATGGGAGATACAGAAATTGAAACAATCTAAGCCACATCCTTTAAAGCCATTCTAAGGAACAAATGTTTTGCATCAGGTGTATTTAAAAGGGTTGTTAAAGGTGGAATTCACTGACCCGTTGTGCATATGAATTTTTCAATTTTAAAATTTTGTAAATTTTACGCTGTAGGATCAGATTCTTGGTGCTGCCTTTTTCAGATGTAACAGAAGTTTGTGTTCTTTTGCTATTCCTTTGTAAGTTTTAGGTCATGCCTGGGTTCTTAATCATTTTACAATAAGTGAAAAATCCTGTTTTCAAAGCAGGGAGATATTCTGGGTTAGCTGCAAGCATGGAAATGCAATTTATATTGCAACTTGAAATTGTGTTTTGTAGAAAAAAGATGCCTTCATCTTAAATGCCTTATAATCTTGTGTTTTCTTACAATGTAGCTTAGGGAACAGACTGGCAAATTTCTGCTATTTAGAAGTTACAGTTAAGAGCAATTCAGATTTATGCATTTAAGCCACAGTATTTAGGTAGAGATTGAAGTGGTCCTATTAAAAATGTAGTATTTCATTACAGATCACTTTTAATCTGAAGAAAAAAATATATAATTTGGGTTCTGGAGAGTTCTTTCTTTGAGAACTTTACAGCTGTATTTTAAATTTGAAATGAGGTCTATTAACATATTTCTGGGGGTGTGTGGAACTAAGTCTGTGCTGGATTCAACACTGATTTTAAAAAGTATACAATTAACACTTTTTTTCTCCCTCTGTCTTTATTTTTAGGGAAATGGATGTTCTACAAGAAAAATAATGCCTTTTGGTTCGAGGGAGATTGTTTCAGGTATGAACAATGCTGTTAATATAGAACTAATTAAACAATCAGATTCATCAGTTCATATCTCTTTTTAATGTTTTTTTTCTTGAAATTATGTTTTCTGTTTCCTTTTACTAAAACAATTGCTGTATAGTCAATATTATTTCTAATATATGGTAAGGTTGAAGAGTTTTAAAAGTAATTTGTTATTTTGGTGTAAAACGCATTGATTGTAACTTAATTAGAATTTGTGATATTTTATTGCCTTAAAACCTTGATCCTAGATTATTTTTATGGTTTCTCTTGTGCTTTGGATAATCCACATTTTCTGTGGTGGTTAATAAATTTTGCCTTTTAGCTTAATCCAGAAAGAATATTCTTGTTGAACCAACCACTAAAGTTTAACTGGTATTTTTGTTGCTTTTTGTCCCTTTTAACTGCATAATTTTGTTCTATGGGAGGTAGAACGGAATCTAAAAAGCTTATGTGAGTAGAAGCTTGAGATAGGTCAGTATCAACATAAATGTTTTCTGAAAAAAAAAAAAAGGGGGTCTTTGGCTGTGGAAACCCATCAGACTCTTTGCTGCTCTAGTCCTAGTTAACTTAAAAACAGAAGTTAGTTTTTTAAATGGAAAGCTGTTACGTTTGATTTTTAAAAATTATTATTGTTATTACTATTTTTATTTTATTTTTTTTTAATGTGATAACAGTGTTTTCTTTTATTCTCCAAGACTTCCTAGATGACCCATCTCAACCAAGGCTAACACAGATTTTAGAACGTGAGGCGTCTCCTCCACATGCTTTTAGAACATCATCTGAGATGGCCTCTGGTGCACCAAAGAGCCCAGCTGTTCCTTCACCCTTCTTTAAGGTGTCCTTTGGGCTATCCAAACAAAGAGACTCTCCTGGGAAAAGAAAACACACTGCCATGAGTGTGGATGTAGATAGTTCAGATCAATCTGAAGTGAATGACCCTGCTTTTGGTAGATCATCTTCAAAATGCAAAAATAGGAGGTCTGACTTTGTAAAAAATATCTTTTTAAAGTCTCCTTATGATGATGTTCTGCAGCTCAAGGAGCCTGCTGCCCTGTCTAGACATGATTTGACTTCTTCAGAGGAATTCCTCAACTCAAGCAGTGAAAAGGAGAAAAATAATAACTCCACTGTAGGTTTGTCATCTTCATATTCTGCACACAATCCTGCTAAAAATAACCACATTTCTGTTGTGGATACCAAAGAGAATCAATTGCAGCTGGCTAACTCATGCTTTTTCTTGGAAAAGTCCCTTCCTATTTCTCAGGAAAAAAGTACTGTGTTGCCTTCTCCCCACCACCTAACACAAATAAAAGGCATGAAATCCCCTCTCCAGGTTACTGGCTTATCTCAGGTATGGGATGTTAAGAAAGAGCAAGATAAAAGACCAGAAAGACATGAACGGAATAAAGGACACAGTATTCAACCCAGCAACAGTTTTTCAAATACAAACCATAAGATTTCTGAAAATACTCCTGATTCTTGTAGAATGGAAATCTCTGGGAAACTTGAACTGTCCCCAGAGACTGGTAAAAGTGTTCCCCCTTTGAAAGAATCTTTCTTGGACAGCGGCCATGAGTCTTCACAAACCTCAGGAGACCTAGAAGTTAAAAGGAACTTTACAGACAAGTCCAAGCTGAACAGAAATTCGGAAAGCAGCTCTGAGAGTGAAGATGACGTTTTAGAATCCATTCTCGATGATGATGATGAGGAAGAAGAAGTATTAATGCCACTGCAAAAAATGCTCGGTTCAAGTCACAAACCACAGGCAAGAACTGTGGAAGACTCTTTGGACAGTTTTTCTCAGGACACTGTAACTCCATTACTGAAGCTTCATGTAAGTGGCTAAAGACCAAAAAAACATGTTCTTTAAAGTAGTCTTTTATGGATGTTATCTGAAAGAAAAATAATATAGATTTTAGCACAGTGCAAGGCCCAGTGGGTGCTAAGTTATTACCCCATGTTTGAAATTTTAGGAAAATGAAACTTTATATAGTAGATATCCACCAAAACGCAGACAGAGGCCCTGGTGAATGAAGACCTCTCATACTCAAAAATCAAACTGCCTCCAGCCTTCCCTGTTCCATCTGGCACAGACAGACAGTAAATTGTTCAGGTGTTCTAGGGAACTAATTTCTGCTATTTAGCTCGGTTTTACAAACAAATAACAAGTTGCTCCAGCAGCTGAGATGTCCAGTAGTCCTCTAGTACCCATTCCACTACCTCGCAGGGCGCAAACCGTGACTGTTTGTGTCTTCTACAAAAATTGAGTAAAGCTTGTAGACTCAGTCAAGTTTTTGTCTAAGTGGTGCCAGTAGAACCCCTTGCTAACAACAGTATGGATGCGTGTGACTGATTGGTAATAGTTGCTTTACGTTAATCTTAGTCAAAAATGTATTCTGCACCAACACTTGGCCACCTCTTGTTGATTTGCGTTACTCCCGTTAAAGCTACAGCAGAATGTAATGAGATAGCAGATAATCAGCTTTTTTATGTCATGTTTTTATATGATTTTCTCCCTTATTCATAGTGCATGATAATTCAGAATTACTTGCCTGCACAACTGGTTACTTGACTTAAGGGTCCTGTGCTGCTGTATGGTTACAATGTAGTTGGAATGGGGATTATGCTTGTTACTGTCCCAGGGATATGCTTGTTACTTGTCCTGGGAATGGCTGAAAGATGGTTTGTGCAGCCAGATTGATTTAGCTGTGTGCCTTCTGGTGGATTTTAGGAGTCCTGTTTTTGCTTTTCCCCCACCTTAAGTTAGGAGGTTATGTTTAGGAGATGTGTGCAGTCTAATGTTTTTGTTTTCCTAGTCAGGTAAGATTTTTATGAGCCGAAGTTAACTGGAGGAAATTGATGTAGACATTCAGAGATCTGTGTGCTAGACTCCAGTCATATATCCTTGACACAGTCTGTGATTGTCAGAGATCTGCATATGAGTAAGTGTGGTGTTTTCTTTGAGGTTGTATTTCATGGAAATTGGAAGTATTTTAGGATTTCAAAAAGCTGAATGAATTCTGATTACAAGGGATAGATGATGTGTTTGAATCCCTGTGTGCAGGATATTATGGTGATTAATTGGTCTATATTTTTAAAAAATAGCTTATTTTCTCCATAAGAGCTTGTCAAATAGGTAGTGATTTTGAAGTTTTTGTTGTAAAATAATGTTTTAATAGGGAAGGTCCTGCAGTAGGTCTTCGTGTGGTATTCCTAACAGTTGGTAGAGGTTGGAAATGGCTATATTTAAACAAAGAGATTTTGTATTGAGCCTGGCTGGGTTAGAATTAATTCTCCTTGTACCAGCTGTATGGTGCTGTGTGTTTCAGACAAAACCAGTGTTGATAATAGTCTTCTACCTATTGTGGAACAATACTTGCACAGCATCGAGGCTTTCTCCTCTTCCCATGCTGCCCTCATAGAGCAGACAAAAAGCTGTGAGGGAACAGAGCCTGGAGAGCAGACCCCAGGTGACCAAAATTGTTCCATGCCACATAATGTCATGCTCAGCAATCAAAACCAAGTGGGGGGAGTTGGTCTGGCATGTAGTCATTGCTCAGAGTAGCTGGGCATCCTTCTGCTTGTGAGAGATGCTGAGTGACTGCCTTTGAATCACTTCTTCTTTTCTCGCTTATCCCTTTTCCCTTATTAAACTTTTCTTTTGACCCATGAATTCTCTTGCCTTTGCTTTTCTTGATTTTTCTTTTCACTGCCCGGCACCACTGGCTGGGGAAATGACCAAGCTGTGTGGTGCTTAGCTGCTGGCTGGGGTCAGCCCATCACTAGTTTCTAAAGTGGAAAACAAGCAGCAGAATACCTGTGTAAATTCTCTCTTTTACCTCCTCCTCTCCTTGTGTTTTTCAATCTTTGATAGGGTTTATTTGTTGACTGAGTTAATATCTCCATGGGCAGATGTTGAGCAGTCATAATTATTTAATCTGTTCTTATGATTCTGTAATCAAGAGGGTTGCAGATCAGACTGGTGTGGTTTCATACGCATTTCACAATCTCAGCCAACATGAATACCTAATTAATGGTTAAGCCTGATAAACATGTGCAGCCTAGATCAAATGCTTGTGGGATGTGTGTGTGACCACAGCATTTGGCCTGGCTGTTCCTGGTATAATTATGGCCAAGTAAGACAAAACAGTTAAGAACTGTCCCAGCATTTCCATGACTGTGCTTTTTGCATATACTGACATTCTTCCCTTGTAAGAAGGAGCATATGTGCACACTGGAATACAGTTTTGATTCCTTGACACATATTAACCAAATATAAAATAAGCTAAGAAGTCTTTAGCTTTTCTAACATTTCCCACACTAGACATGCTGCTTGTTATGTTTAAAAGGTAACTGAATTACCAGGATGGTGTCAGAACGTCTGTGCTTGTCCAAAGAATGGAATCATGACCATAAAAGTTTTCAAATCTCTTGTCTGCTACAAGCCGAGTAAAAGACTGGCTACTGAAAAACAAACCCTTAGCAAAATTTGTTAAAACTTTGTGTGTTGTTTTTTTGTTGTTTTCTTTTTAATTCTGTTTATTAGCTCCTTAATTTGGTTTTGTATTGGAATTTTGATTAGAAGCTTTGTTTTGTTTGATGAATTTAGAGATGATTTAGCAAACACTGGAGTTTTGCCCTCTAGGGACTCTGAAAGTAAAAAAAGGCACTGAATAATTTTTAGAGTTTCTTGTCTGATGCACAAGAATGGGGAATCCCATTGATATTAAAAAATAGTTTTTTACAGGGTCTTTTGCAGAAAAGCTAACAAACCTGGTACCAGTAACAAAAACAGAAATTCAACAATACAACAGTGGATGATAATAATAGTAAAGCTGTGAGGTGAAAGGCTTCTGATGGTAATGTGCTTTGTGAAGGTTAGATGAAGGTCAGGCCCAGACGTGCAGAAACTTGCTTCACTGTTCAGATCCATTGTGAAGCAGTTATTGCTAAATTAGTCATTGAGAGAGATTTGACCATTATGGAAAATTGTCAAGGGACTGAGAAACCTAAAATGTTAATCATCCTGTTTTGCAGGGTCTCCTTTAGGTTTATATCTGCATGTAAAATATCATTAAAATTGGAAGATGTTTCTATTTTGATTATGTTTATTGTCAAATAATGAATTGATGGCTTATGGCGTTTTTTCAATGTCTTACTATTTCATTTACAGCTTTCTAGGAGTCCTATTATAAGCAAGGTGTCATATGTGAACAGCTTAGATCATCTCTTGAAGGAGAAAGAAGAATCTAGAAGGTTTGTTTCTTAAAGCTGGTTTGAAAAATGTGGGATGGTGTTGTAGAAGCTTAGATTTGACTTGTCTCCCCAGTACTGATGGAGTTTGATTAGCAGCAAGCTAAGCTTTCCCTGCTGATGCCACCAACATACAACTGAACTGACAGGACCTACAAGTGTTGCTTAAACAGTAAAAGATGAGTGACAGGCTCCTTCCAAGCAACAAGGAGTGATTTGTGATAGATCTGTTCGCCCCTGAAAAGCCAGGCTAAATTTACTGATGCCTTCGTTTTAGGTCACTGAGCCAGCTAGCAGCTGCTGGTCAGGCATGAAATAGAAATATTTATGTAGACTGACTGTACTAGTTTTTTTGAAGGCATTTGTAGCTTGGTTTTGGTTCCCCAAGTTGTGCAGACTATTGGTGTCTGAGTAGTTACACAGGTCAGTGAACAGAACTAATGAGTATTCTTACAAGAGATCATTTGGGTAAGAAGTGAAATGTAGTTTATGTGTTAATGGCAAATAGTGGTGATGGGTATATGTGTGTGATTAACTGTTTTGATTAAAGAATGTGACCCTGGTAACTATGGGCTGACTGCCCATGGAGTAGCAGATACTCCTGTAACTAATACTGTATAACAAATAAAAGACTTGTTTGGTGCTTAGAAAACAATAAACATTCAGCCACAAGACTGCAAGTTTTGTGCAATTACAAAAACTTTATCAGAAGTTGGTTGAGTGTATTCATGTCTGACAAACCAGATCAATTGCGCGGTTGGAAATTCATTAGGTTTGGGAAACATTCACTTTGTGTCTTGGAATAGCAAAATGCTTGAGTTTTACACAGATGTCTTGCATGCTTTTGCCTTGTGTAACTGTCTCCTGACTGCAGGGTTCATATTCAGAGCTTGGATTTTGTTGATATTGTTACAAATATTATTTGGTGATGATATGCTCTGCTGCTGTTGTTTCAGGTTAGAGGAAATAGAGAAACAGTTACAGGAAGACATAGAAAGAGAGGACAGTGCTGGTGGAGATGATCTCTCGGAAGAACACAGGTCCTTGCAACTCCAAAACCAATTAAATCTTATTCTTTGCTTTTCTAGCCTTTTTTTCCCCCCTAACCTCTGTCTGTTTCCAACAATTGTTACTATGTTTAATGAGAACCATTTTTAAATCTTTTGGGGTTGGGTGGATTTCCTTGGGTGCAGCTATATTGAACACTTCAGCTTTCACATCAGACTGATGTGTTCATCATCTGCAAGTAACTTTATCAAGCAGCAAATAGCTTCTCAGTGTTTGAATTGATAAAAGCAATTTTGGATTTTACAGGGCGTTTATAAAGAGATTTTCCATAGTAACTTACATCATACCTGACAACCACCCTGGAGAAGAAATATTTGATTTATCAGCAGCTGGGAAAATCTTCACTCAACATGACCTTGACTTGAGGAATTTTCACCTTATCCCTCAAAATCCTATAGAAAATCTGCTTCTTAAGTAAGAATATCCTCTTCGCTTTCTTGTGTTTACTTATACAATTTTCTTTTTCCTTTTAGCAGTTCTAAGGTACTATTTTATCTTTGCATGCAAATGAGCTCTATCTTAGTAGATAGGTAAGACTGACTGCCTTTCCCAGGAATTTTTCTTTCTGGGTTAGCTTTACAGAACAGTAAATTATAACTTGAAGCTTCCTTCTTTCCTCCTCTGGAATTCTTGAAAAACCTCTTAAATGAGACATGAAGAAAAACAGCTGTTCTGGTCTCTTCCCTATTTCTACCACATTGGGCTGTCCTTGATAACTTTACCACTTTGTGGAAGACAAATGCAGAAGTGAAACATTATAATGAACACGAGCTTAACTATCCCCAGACTGAAAGACCTTTGTGGTTACCTATTTGTGACCTTCTAGTGTTACATTATGTCTGCTGAAAGACTTTGGTGCTTCCGTCCTTGATGGGCCTGGGACTTGAGGCTCCATCTAATGAGGATTGCAGAGGGTCAGGATCTCTGACATCTATTCTGTTCAGTCACTCAGCCACCAGCATGTCTGTGTGTGCATAAACAACTGCTCAGGCATTTCTGCTCTATATTTATGGGGCTGTTGGAGTACAAATAGCTGGACAAATTCTTGCCTAATGCCGCAAGTGTAAATCCTGGAAAATTCTGGTTATTTCATTTGGTATTTTATTCCAAACATGCATCAGAGGAACTGAGAGAATTCAGTTACTCTTAAAGGATTTTATATACATGTGTATGTGCAATTGTGGGTGTGAAGAGGAGGAGAGTGACTTTTCATCTCTTGAGGAAGTGGTGTTTGTGATACACTCCTTTGGCTTCAGGCCTTTCTATTAATATGTTTTGGAGATCACAAGGATATGAGCTTCAAAGGCATCTTGTAAATCAGTGACTGGAGGAATGAGAATTAAACTAATCATCCCCTGCAGAAGGCAATTATGATTTAATTGCTTATGCATTCTGCCCAGTTGGCACAGCTGGCATGTACTGGCTGCCCAGTTGGCACATGGAGGTCGTACCAGTCAGGCAGGTAAAGGGTATATGTAGGAGTTAGGACACAAATCTCTCGACAGAGTTACCTGATTTAGTAGGTAGTATAGAGGAGACTGAAGAAGGGTATGTGGGAAACTGGATATCTTCAATTCAGCTGCTTATGACATGCCTAACTTTCTAAAAAAGAATCACAGAATTTCCTGAGTTGGAAGGGACCCACAAGGATCATCAAGTCCAGCTCTTAAGTGGATGGTCCATATGGGATTTGAACTGTTAGAAGTTGGTGTTATCAGCACCCTGCTCTGACCAACTGAGCTCATCCCTGTGACTAAAGCTACAATAATTCAGTAACAGCAATGGCACACTTTCTGTTCTTCCAACAGCTACTGTTTGCACCCCGCAAATTTGCACAGTGCGATGAGTTCATGGGATTTTAATTGTTAGTTTGCTTCCAGTCCCTTTGTTTAAAAGGGTATTTTAAAAATTTTGGAAGCAGCATTTTATCTCTCTCGTTCTGAAAGTGTTGGTAAAGGTCATTGGGCAGTTAAAAATCTTACCTAATAGTCTCATTGAGCATAGCAGCCTGTCTGTGTAGTCAGCATAGTGGTTCGTAATATGTCAGTGTAAATCAATGTTTGTTTGAAACTATTATTCCCTAATAATACAGATGTTTCCAGAGTGTATAGTATGGCTTTCTAGAGAGAAAGGTAGTTGTTCTAAATGACATTTGTAAATTTGATTGCTATTAAAAATCAAGGTTTGATTACTGTGGCATTTTATATAAGTAATATGATGAGAATAACATCTGTTTTGCATATTCAGATCTTTCTTTGCTCTTAATGGTGATCTGAGGGGTGAGGAAGTTCTTATGTTTTTGTGAAGGTGATGATTCAACCACTAATTGATATTTTTCGTCTTCCTTGCCCCCATTTTTCTCTTACAGTTCTAGTGTGAAGCAGCAACTTTCTTTAGCTGTTAATGGTTTTCTGAGTTCTGCTTACAGTTGTATATTGTGTCCCATACCAATTCTAAAGTGGCTTTTCCAGGTAAGTCTGTGCTATTCATGCAGTTATAATAACTCTGTGTGTGTATAATATTTTTTCTGGAAGCCAGTTGAAGAAGTTTGTGAATCTGTTCCATTAACAGATTTTTCCAATATTTTTTTCTTTTTCCCTGGGTTCTGATTTCTTCTCCAGTCTGAAATACTTTGATTGTTGCTAGGGGTAAAACAATAGAGGGAGCCTTTTCTCCACACTCTGAGTGAATGCAAAGCTGCATGTCCCTGTCCATGTTCATATATGCTACTGCATTGAAAAAGGACACAGTAGGTGAGGAGAGATACTGTGGGCCAAATCATGAGCAAATGCTAATCTTATTTCCTTCCACCCTTAGAGAAACAATACATGCTGCAGTATGCAAAAGTACCATTTTCTACACATATCATCTTCTAAATCGTCAGTGATACCAGCATTATCAGATAATTT
Organism: Vireo altiloquus; assembly: GCA_013396875.1. Lineage (NCBI taxonomy): Eukaryota > Metazoa > Chordata > Aves > Passeriformes > Vireonidae > Vireo > Vireo altiloquus. Next base: position 2,105,193 of record VZRF01003198.1, read on the forward strand.
TCATTTGGAAAAGGTACCTTATGGCTCCGGAAGAAGCCTGGAGTCATTCTCAAAGGAAGTGTGGTGACTGTCTCAAGATGTCTGTGTCAGTGTCTGAAATCCCAGGAATTTATACAGGGCTGTTACTCACAAAAATGCCCCCCTACAGCCTCCATTCTGTTATTATTTGCCACATTCTAACTGCACCTGAAACAAAAAAAGAAATCTGGACCACCTGGGAAATTGCAGCTTCAGTCTATTGACTGGCTTTCAACGTTTGCCAAAAGCAAAATTTTTGCTCTTCCATGTCCTTCCCTCCAGCCAGTAAAAAGTTGCTGTCCCTCGTTCTGTGAGCTCTGCTGTTCCTCTAATAAGGAAGAAGTGTGAGCCAATTCAGGTCACTTACAGAGCAGGAAACAGTCCAGCACTTGGGGGAGAAAAAAAAGTTTTTGTTGGGCCAGTGGAGTGCTCCAAGAAACCTGAACTGTACTTCATAGTCATGTATTTGTAGTTAAGAGTTACGTGGAAAAACTAAGTATTCATTGTTTGGGTTTAGTATTGCATGTGCCCAACTTGCATGACTGGAAAAGGGTGTATTTAACTCTGTTGCATCTGCTCCTGCTCAGGGAGCTCAATTTGATCACAGATGCAAATGGGTTCCAGAGGGGCATGTGATACTTTCTGTTCTCTTAACCCTCAGAATTTTTTTATAAGTCAACATTGGGTTACAGCATTCTGATACTGTAAATAATTAATTTTAAAATATTCGTATCATCTTTGCACTGCGTAAAATAATCAATATTCACAGTATTCTGTTCTCATTGGTGTATCTTGCTTTAGAGGCTTTGGGGTTAGGTTTTGTTTGTTTGTTTTTTAATCTGTTACTCATTTTACTCTGCTGAGAAGTTTGGTATTGTTTTTGTTCTGTTTGATGTGGGCTTTTTTTCTAATTAAAAGAAAACTGATGCTGTCATGCAGCATGGTTTTTGATGTGTAGCTTCTTCTCTCTTCACAGATGATGTCTATTCATCCTGACTATTGTGTTTCCACCCAGATCTTAGACAGATTGATGGAGATAACACTAAAAAACTGTAAGTATTTGAAGGATGGAAAACTGACGACCTGAGTGAAAACACTTCTATCTTCAGTTTAGAAGAGTATTAGTGAGGAAGTAAAAGGCATTAGTTGTGTGGGGTGATTTTGGCATGAATTTAGGCTCTTTTCTTACCACTATAATGCAGAAATGCTAGGGGTTGGTACTCACTGAGTGTGTGAAAGCTATACCACAGTATGTGGTCCTGGCACGTACCTCCAAAGAAGTGCATCCAGTACAGAGCCTTTTAAACTCACTTCTGGTACTTCACAAATATAATTCACCTGAGGAGAAGCCCAGTCTGCTCAAAAGTTTGCCCTCCTTTCCATCTTTTACTTTGGATGGTGCGGACGTTAGTAGCTTAAGGACTACAAGATGTTTTTCACGTTGTCATACCCACTATGTAGCACTTCATCATTTACTTTCCAGATAAATGACAAAAGTGAAGTGAATCATACACCTGCACAGAAACACTCTGAAGGATTTTCTTCAGCCCACAGTGCTGCTAATGTCTTCTGTGTTTTGTCGTCTTTTGTCTGTACTCAAATATTTTTCCACTACAAGTTCCTTTGTATGTTCCCCATGTCTTCATTCAGGAAGTGACATTCATTTAGAGCTACCACTTAACATTGTTAAAGTAGTGTGGTTCTCTTGAAGTATTTGTTCAGGCCTTTCCAAATTGTACCTCATATTTTGATTCCTGTTTGAAATCAGAGTTGATATGAGTGGCAATGTAGCCTCCTTTGTTTTGTGCCTTGCTGGCATTAGGCTTGATTCTGAATGAACAGCTTAAGATAATGAATGAGCATTTAAACAATTAAGGCTGGGAGTTCCTTGTTTACCACTTCTGTTCCAGAAACCTTGCCTATTTTCAAATCTTGCTTAGCTTCACTTCCAGTCCCATTGTGATAACACCCCCTTACCTTCACCTACACAGGCAGTAATTTATGGGTTCTCTTAGATGAAAATATTGCCTTGTTGCTTGTTATGCTGTTTGTGGTGAAAGAGAGCTGTGATGGAAAATGGATGGAACTTGAAAGTAATTGACCTGTTATGTAGGCAAGATGTTCCCCTAGTGTAAAATCCTTGTTCTGAAAGTAAGCTTATTATTCAGGGTACTGACTCCTCTGAGATGAGGCATGGTAGAATTGATGCAAACTGCTGAGGTTATTTGTTTCCCTTAAAAGGAACTAATGCTAAGAACTAAATTTAAACTAATCCATTCCATGTCTTTTATTTGTAGCTTCCATCAGTGATAAACAGTTTAAACCATGGATTCCTTCAATAGCTGATATATCAACTGTTTTTGTCAATATGGGTGTTGGGTTCAGATCTCTCTTTCCGTTGCAACATCTTCAACCCACCTTCAACGAGCATGATATTTTGTAAGTGTTTTCCTTTGGATATTTATTGCCTAGATCCTGTGAAAGCAGGTCTTATGCTTAGAATGTAGAATTAGAAGGTTCTTCTTTATTTCCTTTCCCGTACTCTTTAAGTTCTTGGCTCAGGTCTTAGTAAGAATAAATAACCCTGGAATTCAAACAATGCCTTCTAGGTAAGGATTCAGCAAACCAGAGCATTGTCCCTTGTCCTGCATCTCCCTGTTGAAGGTTTGCAGGAATTTTGGCTAAGTAGCTGGGCAAAATAATTTGCTACAAGTTGAGTTAGATGTGTGTGTTATATGCTCTGTAACTGATGATTATTTTGAATTGAAGGCATTTTGAAACATTCAGGGGTTTTTTTGTTTTTTCTTCAGTTTGATGTCAATAAACCCTTGTGAGCTTTTAAATTGTTGATTTTTTTGCTCAGATTGTGTTTCTTTTATTAGAAGTCAGGCGCAAGAAACAGCGAGTCAACAACAGCCAAGAGAAGACGTAGCCTCTGCCAGTCCAGCCTTCCCCAATCTACTTGAAAACAATTTAATTAATGTGATTAAGGTGAGAAAACTCCAAGGTTTTTGTGGGTTGGGTTTCTTTTTTTGTGTGTGTTTTCTTTTGAGAGGGAGGATTGGGTTTGAAATCTAGTCCTGAGCATGTGTTTGAGTAGATGCTCTCCTAAGGCTTCAGCTTCACACTCAGCAGAGTTTATTGCAGGCATTTTGCAAACTTCAGTTTCTTGACTTCCATTGGCTTAACTCACAACTGCAGTTTTGCTGCCTCCCTTTTCCAGCTGTGGCACTTTATAGAATGTCTTGGCTCCTTCACACAGAAGAAACTATCCACTGAATTAAGTTTTCAGTATTACTGGAGTATTTAGAAAATCTTTTGGCCTTTCATTCAATTAGAGGAGGATTATCTGTGTAATAGAGAAAAGATCTTTCGTGCTTCTGTAGTGTTTGGGTGATATTGCCATTGCTGAAAAAAAAGTCTCCAGCAGGCATTAAAAAAAAGGGTGCTATTACTGGGAGATGGGGACATGTTAGTACAAAACTGTTGCCAAACCAGTGCATCATTTGAGGTACATTTCAATGTGAGTGTGGAAAACTCAAGTTCTCATCGTACTTCAAAATAAGCTAAACCAATTCTGGATTTTAATGCTTTGTATTTCTTTTAAAGTTTCTAGGTTTCTGTACATCAGTGATTCAAGATGGATATACTGAACGAGAAATATGGCTGCTGCTTATATTGTTATTTAAAATAAGCTTGGAGAAACAGTTAAAACAAGTTCCTCTGATAGATTTTCAGTGCCTTTTTGTAAAGCTTCTGATGAATATAAAAGACTGGGATGCAAAGGTAACTTGATAAATTTATTGTACTAGATTTGTGAAATTGCAGCTTTTGTTTTGAAGTTTTCTTCTTTTTTCTTTTTTGACATATCAGAAAAGTACTGGCTGAAAAATGTAATACAGAATTTTCAATAAGACTGTATATAATAATATGAAAAATTCAGAGCATTGTGTTTGTGTGAGATTTAGGAAGTGAGTGGGTATACTGAGAGTTTTTGTTGCATGACATTGAGTTGCCTGTCCTCTTCTACAAGAGTTTATCTTAAGATTATGTGTGTTAAAATAACTGTATGTTTAAAATGGCAGTCTGAAAGAATGAAAAAATTATTGCACTATGCTGGTAAGATGTCATTAAAAACATTCTGACCTCAACTACCCTACTTTAAATAGCATTTAGCAGACTCACCTTAAACTGCAATGCAGAAATCTCTTTATGTGTACCTCATCTCTTGTTAGATCAGTTCCTTTTATCACTTATGTTGCCTGTGTTTCTAGGGAGTAGATGTGTGTGTTATTTCCAAAGGAGCAAACAGCCATTCTCCAGTTTCAGGATGTTTTGTTGTTCTTTTAAAGATGCCTGAGCTGTGCCTGGCAGTGAGTGAACTCTCCAGTAATCACCACAACCTCCTATGGCTTGTTCAGCTTGTGCCCAGCTGGATCGAGCGTGGACGGTAATGACACTGTAATGTCAGAAATCTGTAGGATCATTAACAGCTGCTTTATTTCTATAAGCTCAAAGTCTAAAAAATGCAGTATTTATTACATGGCACCTAAAAAAAAAAGCATTTTTGTTTTCTCATATGTTAGAGATGTATGTGCACTTCTGGGTGTGCATATATAGCTTCCTGATCACCTCTGCTGAGAAAAATCCTTGTTAAATCTTTTCTGTAGTTTCTGGGCTGTGGATTCTTGGTACCCTGTGGCAAAGAAAGGCTTAGCTTCAGGTTCTGACATCCATCACTCTAATTCTTGTCCAAGTGACCAAAATTTAAATTTTCTTTGGGTGATTCATGTCTTCTTCTAAGCGTCATTCTGAGTTCTGTATCTTTGAAATTAATAAATTATAATGTAACTGAGCAAGGAGAATTAGTTGGGTCATTAACATCATTAACTAAGGCTTGGAGACAAGTATCTAGCATTGTTTACTTGTGTAGCAGCTGAGCTGCAATGAGATTAAGGATACTTCTGTTTTACTAGCCTACTTACTGGTTTATATAGCACCTATATTCAGAAAATCCAGTGTAATTTTTTCAAGCAAGTTTATGTCTAGGGAAGCCACGCATAGCCTCACATACTTTGTAGAAACTGTGGATTTCAGAAATTCTATGGGACATAATTTTTAAAAATTGTTTTTCAGGGAAGTAAGAAGACGTCTTAGCCTAGTGATAATTGCAAAACTTCTTCATAAAAATCATGTAGAAATACCTGATGACAGTGACGAGCAGGTACTGCTTATGTGTCTTGTCTTTGCATAATTTGGAGGTTTAGTAAACATGTATATTGTATGTTTGTGCTTTATGTTTTAATATTGCAAGCCTATTTTCAAGAACCTTGCAAAATGATCAATCAATAATTTGCTGTTTAGATTAGTATTAAAAGTATATTTTGTGCTTGTATGTAATCTGCATGTTCTGCATCTTGTAAATGCTTGTTTATGTGCCTAAACATAAATTTTAGACTTTGGAAAGAGATCTACACTTCTTTGAGTCTTCCTTTTGTGTTCATGTGGAGACAGTCTTTTCATAGGTTTGATCTTTTATTGATGCAATGTACAAACATTGAAGTCTGTGAATAGTCAAAAATGACTCAAAGCATGAAAATCTTATTAATTAAAAATCCTTTTTCTGTTCTTGTCTTAATGGGCAGCTAATATTGTAGTGGCACTCAGTTTCCAATTTTCTCTTCTCAGTAAATTGGTTCTTTTTGTTAATGTTTGTATCTGTAGATGTTTCTTCTGCATAACTTTCTGGTGTGTATGAAACCTTCTTACCTACTGAAGAAGATGAGAGATATGAGAGAAGGACTGAAGGAGCAGAAAGATGATGAAAACCACCTTAATGCAGAATTAGAACATGAGGTATATAGCCAATAGTGCTTTTTTGCTTTTGTTTTTTTATGTATCTTTCATATATTTTATGTATTATATTATATATTTATATAATTTATACGATTTGGCGAATGTTTCTTTTGCTTTTTAACTGTGGACAGTTCTGTATGTGGAACTGTAAATCCACTGTTTTGTTACTGTTCATCTTTAAAATATTATTTTTGGTTATAGTCATGGAGGAAGGAAAGAAGTAGCACGTGGTAGAGGAACCAGTATTGGGCTGTTTTGCAAACAGGGAAATGATCAGATTTTCTGAGTCACGGGGATGTCTTGAGTCTCTATTTCTGTAATCAGAGGGCAATCTTCCCTCCCTTCTGATGTAAACAGTGCAAACTGTTTGGTGCTGAGCCAAACCTTCACCTGCAGGCTTCACAAAAAGATTTATTAATCTTATATTAATCTCTTCTCTCAAAAGAGTGTTAGAAAGATTTTGTATTTCCATCCATCCGAAAATTGAATATTGGTTTGGTTATTTGAGTGGTCTCAACAGATGTTTTGATCTGGAGGTAGATGATGGAAAATATAGCCAACTGCTGAATTTAATTTTCAGTTATTAAAACCACAGAAACATTTATTGTTTTCTTAGGTTATTTAAAACAATGTAATACTGTTTTAAAATGTTTCTAATATGTGAGTATACTGATTAAAACTAGTTATTTAGGCAGCTATGTTGATACTTATCCATTGGCCTGGCTGTTGGAGGATTTGTTCCAGAAAGCAGAGATGGTGCTGTTCCTAGATGTGAAGAGTTATAAGGGTGCTTTTGATTTAAAGCTCTTTTCATTTCTCTCCAGGTTTACTACCTAATCTATGTCCTCCTCCATCTAGTCAGTGAAGCCAGTTTCCTTGATGTTGTAAATTCCAGTCAAAGGGTAAGTAACTTTAGTGACTAGACCTTTAGATTTTAAAATATTGGTTATCATGCACACTGAGGCTGTTTTGATAAGAGCTATCATGTGATAGAAGATCACCACTGCATAATAGCACTGGGAGAAACTTTTGTTCTGAAGTTAAATGCAGAAGAGTTTCCCTGTGTTTACTGCAGAGAAAGGAAACCTCTGCTGTGTTTCTGTAAACGGAGCTATCTTCAAACATTAATGTGTGGATGAGCTTGCAGTTGCTGTGTTAATCTTTCTCAGAAAATATCTGGAGATAAACTCAACACAGAAATTCTTAGTCAAGTGATCTTATCAAATTTGGAAGTGGGATTGAAATTTTTGAGTCTAGGAGAAAACCACTTTAAAAATATCCAATAAAATATTTTCAAGCACATTTCAGTTTCCTGTGCTGGAGTGCAACAAGTGAAAGCAAGGACTGTAGCTCTTCTGTGTAGTGGTAGTTCCTTTGTGCCATGTGATGTGAACATCTCCTTAGTAATACCTTCTGCTTAGCCTTGCAGTATTCCTGCTCAGATTTCTGTGATCATTTGCAGCAAATGCTTTTTTGCATGCAAAGTGTTTGTATAAACTTACTGCCCTGTGGAATCACTCTTGATTAAGAGTGATTCTTAACACTTCTTGTTAAGAAATTTGTCATATGAACCATTTGAGAGACATAAAGCAATTACGTTTGGTTACATTTGGAGGTTTGTCTCAGTTTACAGCTTAGATTTCTGGAGAACTTTATATTTTCTTTTTTTTTTTTTAATATCTCAGTTTCTTAATGAAGAAAAATTCTATTATTCACTGACCCATTAGCCATCAAGTGGCAAGAGGGGTGTGGTGTAACATTGTGCAGGCTAGACTTCTGTAAAATCAGTCTTAACTATTTCATTTCTGACCCTCCTCCAGTTGGAGGGGGTAAATTGTGGTGGCCTTGAGACACCAGCAAATGTTTATAAATAGAATTTCAGCATGTCTCACCTGTTCTGCAGAGCCTCTTGGCAGCTGTTCAGTGAGAGATTGAAAACATGAATTTTATGAAGAAATTAACAGAATGTGAAAGACCTTGGGAGTCATTGTCGGGAGATTATGAAGTGCAAAACTGCTTTATTAAAGTAATGAGAAATTTAGAGAGAAATAGAAGATCAGCCTTGGATATATTTTACCTGCTCAGCCAATTCCTACAAAAGAAATTACCCAAGTCATCATTACTGAAAAGGTTATTTTTAGCTATTGTGGCTTCAGAACTTTTTTTGCTGATAAAAGATGTGATTGGCACTGCACTGTGTTTGCTCCTTTGGGGACAGAAAGGATGTGCAAATTAGTTGTATAGCTCTGCTATACTTTGAAGCTGCTTTTAAAAACTCATAGACCTGCTTTACCAGGATCATGCCAGCAACAGATAGAGGATCTTGTGATGTGATCTTGTTTTCTTTCTTTACTGTGTGTTTCTGAGAAAACTTCAAACTGAAGCATGTAATTTTTAAATTGATATAATGTTTGAATAAAGACTGTAGTTTTGACATGGAGGATTTAATAGCTGTACACTTTTGCCTTTATTTAGCAACACTTACTGAAGCTTAGTCGTGCCTTAGATAAGCACATAAAAGGTGATATAAGGGAAGATGCAAGGCTGTTTTATCGGTCTAAGGTAAGATGCAAAACTTGATTTTTTTCATTTTGTTTTAGTTTTGGGGTGGTTCTTAGTGTCTGTGATGCATGTTGTTCCCTCATCCCAGCCGTGGAAATTCTTGGAGTTCCTCGTGAGATTGGGGTTTTTTTTCCTGTTTTTTTCTGTCTGCATCATGTCTTTGCATGGGGATAAATACATGGCCATTTTAATTCACTGAAAATACTCCTTTTGCTAACAACACGACTCTTTAACAGCTGTAAAATGTGACTGGTCTCCCTTTTAACCAGACCATCTCCACTTCTAGGCCCACAGAGTTGCTCTCTTTATCTTTATGGCAGTCACTGATAGCTGACTCCAATTGTAAGAGCAGGGCCTACATGCAGGACAGGATACAGAGGACTGAAAAAGTTGCCTGTCTTGCACGAGTCTCCATTTTATTTTCCAAATGCATGAGTTAATTAGAAATGCTTTGGATTTAAGCCAACACTGTATGTGATGTAGCTTCAAGCTTGGACAATTGCCTTCTGTTTGCTTTGTGATGTGGACCTGGTAGTCCTAATTTTGTGACCTTCATGCTTTGCATGCTGTCATAACAAACGAAGTCAGCTCAGTGACAAAGTGACCAGCCCCAGCTTTGAAAAGCCTTGGCTTCTTCAGCTTTAAATCTGTCATTTGCAGTTGTGTGCTTCCTTACCTCTCAAAAACATTCCTCTTTTCTTACAGCCAGATTAGTGGAGCACAGAACTTTTAACAAGTTAATTCCTCTTCCCTTGAATTGTATTTCTGGTCACTTTCACTTCTGTTTCTATTTGCCTTTTCACTGAGAGGGGAAAATCTTACTCTGGTTTTCTCCATTGCTTCATTTTTGTAAGACATCAGTAGCTCCTAGAGGATGCCACTGTGCTGAGTTTTAACACAGCATATGAAGCAAATCTCCATTTGAGTGGTTTGGATTAAACACCTGCTTGTGATTGGTTATGAAAAAGCAGAGTTTTATGTACAAGGATTTGATTTCAGAAGCAGGCAGTGCTGCATTGTTGGCTTTTGTGGCTGCAGTTGCACCTGTTCTAGGTACAATCAGACTTGTGTGACAAACCTCATTACCCAGGGATGAGGTGGTGTTTGTAGGCCAGAGGTTTGCATGGTGATTCCAAACATTTAACCTGAGAGTCATGTGCCTCTAATGTGTTTGTGGAGTGCATGACTTCAAATTCAGAGTCACGAGTTACAGGGCTCTGAAGTTGAAGTGATGATACTTTGTGAGAATAAAATTGTTCCCTTCCAGTAAACCTTTTATGTTGGGTTATGTGGGGTTTTTTGTGTTTGAAACTGTGGGGAGGAACACAGGGTATGATTTTTCCTTTTTTAACATAAATGGCTGAAGTAATCAGTGTGAATTTGCAGGTAAAAGTCTTGGCTACTAGGATATATGGCAGATGGCAGGATGTGGTACAAACCACTCGGCTTACTCAGGTACTGTAATGAAACAATTTTCTCTCTTCCCACATTTCTGGGTGCATTTAACTTGTTTTTTAGCACTTGAAAATAGCATATTCTTTTTAAGAGATTTTCTTTTCATAAATGGTGTGGCTGTGGAATACACTTAGATGTATTAGAATAGATTTTTAATTAAAATTCTTACTTTGCTGGCTTCAATAAAACCAAGATCTCTCACTTGTTAAAAGCGCTGTTTTTGTAAAGGTGTGTGTAATACACTGAAATCCCAGTCCTGAGTCGAGTCACAGGCCCTGTCTGTGATTACAGCTATTAGCAGATGCTTCCAAAAGGACATTGGGGCAGGAATGCAGTGAGGCACTTCCTGCTGTGGTCTGGCACTGTGTGGCTTTGAGACTTCTTGAGTCCAGGGCTTTATTCACATATGTTCAAGGGCTCTTGACAACTCCTCCCCCTTTGAGTGTGTCAAATTTCATGCCATGATTAGGCAAAGCCTCTCATGTTTGTAAAAGTATACAGTAGTAAATAATGCCATAAATTTCAGAAATATTTGCCTTTGTGACACCTAGCTGGCCTTGGTGGAATAGGTGGATAATTTCTATTGATACCCAAAGTTCAGAGCTGTTTCTTCCAGCCTTGGCTTATAAGGCTTCTGTTGTAATTTGATCAGACCAACTGTTTGAGTCCTGTCTTGGAACATAAAGCTATCTCTCTTGGAAAAGCTTAGCTTTCCAGTAATGCAGAGTGTCACTTACATAAAATTTAAAGTATACGTCTATGCCTGGTATTGATTGCAGTTAAAAAGCCTGTGATTAACCATTTGTAAAGACTATTAATCATTCCCAATCATGTGCAAAAAATCATTGTGTGTAGCGTGTGTGATATTTCATGTTCTAGAGGGGGGAGCAACACATGTAACACACGGCTGCAGAACCTGCTTAGCAATTAATGAAAGTTGATAATGAGGTAGCTCTTTCAGAGTACTTTTTTCAGAGATGTTTGGGGTTGATTCACATATGGGAAACTGGCAAGTGTTTCAGAATAGAATTCCAGGGACTTTTTCCAGCACATTGAGGTGCTCCCCAAGCTAAGCACTTGCCTGCTCTACTCATTTCTTCTGCCACTGGATTTCTGACTTGTGTACTAATTTGTTTTTACTCTTTAGGGAAAACTGCATGACTTCTGGGAGCCAGATTCATGAAATCTTGCCTAGCTAAGGAAAAATAACAGAGAAACTGAAATCAAGAAAGATGTAGAATGAATGGAGCTTCACCTTGTTTGGAACAGAAGAAATCAGTCACCTGAGTTAGAACTTGAGCTTGATTCAGACAAGTACTAGACAAATGAGGATCTGATTTGACTAACATTGTTTTTTACTACAAATGCTCTATTTCTGAAAAATTGAAGTGGATAAACTGAAAAAAACCCCAGCCATTCCTATAGGCCTATCAGAACTGGCTACTAAAAAAAATATTTTACCACATTGAAAGCTGAGGGAAGTTTTCTTGTTTCCCTTGCTAATCACAAGACATTTTTGAAAACAGTATGTATTCATTTTCTTGTCAGCACATATCTGCAAGCATTGTTTTAGGTTAGCTGGGGAAGAACTGCCCTGTGATATGAAATGTGAGTTCAGAAACAGTGTTAGACCTCCCCTGTTGTGAGCAGGTGAGGAAGTGGTTCAGATCTGGGGCTGAATCATGGTAATCTGCAAAGCAGAATTGGTATGAACATCCAGTGTCTCTTAAAAATACAAAATACAACAGTTGCACGTTCTTTAAATGGAAAAAATACTAATCCTAAAATATCGTCTCAGTGGAGATTTGAGAAAAGCATTTGGCTCACCTGTGTAAAGACTGAAAGCCATATGAAGACTGAATTCCTTGGTGTGAAGTCCTGCTGCACACACAATATGTGCTCAAAGCTCCGGGAGCTGTTTTTGAAATCATCAGAGGGAAGGTGTGATCTCCTTTTGTGCTCTCCGTGCAAATGCTGTCCCTTAGATCTTACACTGTGGTTTTGTCTGTAGGATGGGTCTATGTATGAAGAGAAAGTTAAGGTATTGGGTAGCAACACCAATGGGGATTCCCATAATAAGTGAGATTTTTTAATAACATCAACATTTGTGTTTTATAATACTGTTTTGTTTTAATTTTTGTAGATTACCTGGTCTTGTATGATAAGAATGTAAAATAAGGCTTAAAAAACCTGCCAACCACAAAACCTTCAAATTTAATGATGTATATTACGTATAAAGGAACTGCTATAGAATGGACACATCTTAGAGGAAATCTATGACATTTGCAAAATCATACTAAATGTTTTTCCTTTCTTTTCAAGTGTTATATTGTTATGTCAATGCCATCTTTTGCTGTATTTGATAGCTTCTCTGCCTTCCCTCTCATACAGTTGCTTACTCTCTTGAATATATTGTATGTAATTTTATTAATGTTTATAATTTTTTTCACTAATATTCTATAAAGGTAAAAAAAATGCAGATGGTTTGCTGTATTTAATGTGTATATATTTTCTTACTGTGTAATGTTGACATTGCTGGCCTGTATATTTTGAAGAAGGGAAGGGGTTTAGATGAACAACTTTTGTACTGCAGTTCAAAGCATGTTGAAACTGCTGAGGTTTGGGGTTTTTCCACACAAAATAACCACTTTGATATTTACTTTTATTTAACAGAACAATGAAAAAAATAAAACCAGACACACCTTTCTAGTTAAATGTCCCTGGACAAAATGGGCTCAGTTTCACAAAAAAAAAAAAAGGCTGCAGGTCCTATTTTGTTCTTATGGCACATGTTACAATTCTTGGGTTCACAGCTGATTAGCTCACTATAGATGGAGACAGTCTTGATATCATTCTCAGCTCAGCCAGCCCTGTGTTTTCATGCTTAATGCCCATGTATTACATTTTAGCACTTTCCTTCTCTCCCCCACTCCTGCTTTGTCTGGACTTCTCTTCCATCTGTTTTGTAGCTGAAGTCTAGATGGGGATTGAATTGATGCTCATCAGAATCCTTGTAGAGATGATCCCTACAGGGTCTTTCCAAGGGGCTCCTGGCAGTGAAATAGCAAAGCTGCTGCCCTTGTGTTTTGCCAGCTCATTTGCTGTCCCTCAGCCAGGACTTACATGCACTGGAAAAGGTTATTTGCACACTAACTTAACTGCTTTGGATGTCTTCAGAGAAGCATTTTGCACTGAGGTCTATCTTTTGATACTATGTTAGCTGTATTAAGAGCCAGATTATCACATTTCATGTGGAAGTAGGTGCACTTTGTTGCAGTAATAGCAGAAAAAATTAAAGTCTGATTATAAAATACATGTTTGTAGCTCCTTGCTTTTTTTTTAGGTTTATTTTTGTTTGTTTGTTTTTTTGTTGGTTTTTTATTGTTTGGTTGGGTTTTTTTGTGTTGGTTTTTTTTTTTTTTTTCCTGACAAGCCTCTCTATGGTTTAAAATAACCCAAACACTTCTGGTTTTAAAGTTGAAGAAAGCTGCCAGCAAAACTATCTGTGCATCTCATAGTCTCACTGTTTCTGTTGTGGAACTTGGTAATGGATGGGGATTTCAGAAGTGATTAATGACATGCAGGTAGGTCTGGCTGAAGGTCAGTAGGACACTTCATTGATGCAGTGGCTGCAAGAACTCTCTCAAATCCCCAAAGCTGATGATTGAGTTGAGAATATCTTTGGGCAAAGCAGGTGACCGGAACACCTGAAGTGTGTGGTTATTATTGGCAGAGCATCTGGTTAGATTGCTGCAAAGGCATTTTAGAGGCAGCATTTCAATGTGGAAAAAGACTTTTAATACTGAGGGATGGATGCTGCAGTTCTGGTTTTCTGAGCACACAAAGCCAGGTCTGTCTTCATTAGAGGTGCCTGTGCTCAGCAGTGCCAGCACTTGAGCACAGGGGCTGCAGCAGAGGCTGTGCTGCTGTGGAGATTCAAGGAAGTCCTTCGAGGTTGTTGGGTTCGAACCTCTGTGGATCCTGTCACTAGCAGGAATACTAGAGCTACAGTACCAACACTGGTCTTGTATGTTTGTTTTCTTTCCCAGGAGAGCTGAAGGTACTGCACAGAATCCCTGGCTTGAGGTTTGTATCTTGGTTTTTTGTTTGTTTGTCTTCCACTGGTTTTTGGTGGTTGTGTGACTTTTTGCTTTACTGAAAAGGGGCAAATCAGAAAGGTTTCTCCTGGAGATGACCCTCCTAATTTTTCTGGGGTCTTGTTCCTTGGGTTTGTGAGCTTTTGGAAAACTACTTGTCCAAAGTTCCCCAGTGGGAAACACTGCCCTCTGCCAGAGGGGCAACCGTTACCACTGGCATATTAGTCCTTGTTTCTGCATCCAGAAAGAGAGAAAAGGCTCTTGGGACTGGCTGACTTTGGGCAGAGGAGAGATTTGATGAGCTTGTAGGGGCCTAAGCAGCTGCTGAGGAGCTCCAAAGGAGAGGTCAGATAATCGTTAGTGGATTTAGTTTATTCCTTGCGGTTTAACTTATCCGAATTCCTTTAATTGCCATTTTCCCATATTCCCCCTAGGCTGTGACATACCTTCATGTTTTGTCTTGTGGATATTTTGCCATCTTTACTGGCAGGGCCCCTTCTTATCACGTGTTGCAAAGGGCGTTCATTAGTTGCAAAGTTCAGTTCAGGGGGAAAGGTGTGGGCTGCCAGTGGGGAGGATCCTAGAGAAAGTAAATTCCTCGAAGGCCTTCCCTTTACGGAGAGGCTTTTAGTTTTGCCTGACTGGTGCTTTTTTCAGCCTGAGCTTCCTCACCTTTGCAGTCAGGAATTTGAATGGGAGTATTTTATCTGGTTTCAAAAGCAAGGCTGGGTGGTGAGAGAAGAAAAACAGTCATGTCTTCCCATCTTGATATTTTGGTCTGGATGGAGAAAGCCAGTCCTGTCCTTTCAGGCTGCTTTCAAGTGGCGTTTGGATACGTTGTACTTTTTTGAGCGCCTCCCTTTTCTCTGCGTGGTGAGCTGCTGCTAATGTTTCACCTCCTTCAGCTTTCCTTCCACCTCCCACTTCCCTGTAGGGAGGTCACAGGGGAGGGGATGGAAACTCCACTGGAATTGTTCCCTTCATTGTCATCAAAGTGCCTTTGCCATCAGCCTGCAGGGAAACCCAAAGCTTTTCAAGGCAGGTTTGGCCTGTATGGTCTGTAGGGGTGGATGAAGGGGCCATTTTCACACACCCTTGTCCCAGTGCTTCCCTTTGGGTTTGCATTTGCAGCTGAAGCTGCCTGAAGCCGGGCGAATGCTGCTCCTTCCCTCTTGCAGAGAAAAGCAGAAAGGGTAAATGGTTTGTGCTGCTTTTGTGCTACAGGGTGAGTCCTTCACCTGAGCAGTGAGTTCTGTGAGCTGGGGCTTGGCATGCAGGCTCCAGGGTTTTGCCTCTGGGTCTCAGGCTCTCTTCTCCCGAGGCTGGATGAAACTCCTGGCTCTCAGAGCAGAGGGTCCCTTTTCTCTCTGGACTGACTGCCAGGCTGCAGCTGGAATAAAAACAATAACATCAAGCTGCCAGGGGCAGTGGTGGGGAGAGGGGGGCAAGGCATTCAGTTTCATGCTCTATTCACACTGCGGGCTTTTCTAAAGGCAGCGTAAATCATGCAGGGCAGCTGTGAGCTCCACAGACAGCATCATTCAGGCTCTCAGACACATTGATCTGCATGCTGGAAACGGAGCCTGTCCCCTTTGCCCTAACCAGGCTGTGGGGAGAGGCCTGCCAGGTGAGGATGCTGAGATGCTGCACTGCATATCGGCTCTCTTCCACCTTTGTGGTGCACTGCCTGCCTCCCCTGTGTACTAACCCATTTTTTTCCCCCCAGTATTTTGTGCTCCAGCATTGTTATGGTAAGGTTTGCACAAAACACAACATGTTTTTCCCTCCAGTTGATTTTCTCTGATTAGCCCATTTTTCCTCTTGTCCTCATTCTGTTTTTTTCCCCGCAGTATGCGAACGCCGTTTGCTGAGAAACTGTGTCAGCCTTCCTCTAATTAAGAGTCTGGCAGGAGCCAGCGCAACAGTAATTTTGGAGATGACGCTTCCAGTTTGGAGCTGACAGTAAGCTGAGGGCTGCAGCAGGGGATCGTGCTGGGGATGCGGGAATGTTCTTCGGCTGAGCAGGACAGGGGGACCCACGAGAAGCCTGGTGCAGGAGCAGTGAGTACCCTGGGTGCATCTCCGCTTGGGTGTTGAAACTGTGTCCTCTTGAAAAGCAGCTGCAGGAATGGTTAAATCCGTGGTTATGTCACAGGTTTAGCCCTTTGTGAGGGAGTCTCTGTGTGTGTGTGTAAAGGACAGGAATAAATTGCAGTGGCCCTCAGTCGGCTGCATCTCTGAAATAGTTGTAGTGTTGGAAAGTAAGATGGAGAGCTCAACAATCCAATGGCCTGAAAAAGGGCAAATAAGGAGAAGCCATTCAATGGCGCTCTGTAACATGGCTTCAGACTCCATAGTTCTTTTATTAGCAGGAAAGCTCAAAGCAGACAAAAGGAGACAGGAGCTGGGGATTTGCTTGCCTCAGGATGTTGTGGATGCTAAAAGCTTAGAGGTTCAAAGAGCATTTTGTGGCAGAAAAATGCAGCGGGGGTCTTTGAAATGAAAGCGTCTCTCCCTGGCTGAGAAAGCTTCAGGCTGCTGATCCCTGGAGGGTGGAGCATGTGTTGGGGAGATATCCCAGATGTCTGTCCTGTTCCTTCACCCCGTGCAAGGTGCTAGGATTTGGTCCAGTGTGGTGTAACTGCCTGTATGCTTTACGTGAGCAGATGAGGGATTTCATGTCGTGTCATCTCACGGTTTCCAAACTGTCGGTCGTGTCCACCATTGCATCTCCCCATCCACTCCTGAGACAGAAGTTACTGTTGAAGGTGGTGCCAGCCCTTGCTCTAAAGGAGCCTAGAGATGTGTATGGGATCAAATGTTTCATTTGGCTGAAGAAAACTCAGTGTCATTTTTTGATCTTTCTAATGACCCTGTGAGTGAGACTAGGAAAACGAGTTGTGTGGTTCAGGAGCTCCAGCAGAACACAGCCAACCACATGCCAGAGCTGACCTCCTTCCTCTCCCTCCCCGCCCCATCTATAGATGCTTGCAGCTAGGGAGAAGTATAAATAAGAGCAGAGGAGGAGATTAAAAAAAAAAAAATCCTTCCTATGTGGTACCTCTAGAGCTCAATTCAGCATTTTCCCTCTCTACTTGCTGTGTCAAATTTGCCTCTTGGGGGCAACCTCACCTCGCTCCGGCTGAGACCAAAGAGAGTTTAAGTGCTTGAGGGGCGATGACTCACTGCGCATCTCTCTCTGCCTTTGAGTTATCTGATCATTTTTAGCAATCGAGGTCGTTATTTGCTGAAAGGATTTCAGGATTTAAGCCGTCGAGGCTGACTGTTGGTGGCTTTTCAGAAATGATGTGATTGGCTCTTGAAGGTCCCTTTCCAGGCTTGAAAGTCCTTCAAAGTTTTTTCCTGCCTTGGTGTCCTTGAGAGAGAGGAGGTATAGCATGGAAGGACATGTGTTTTGTGGTTCTGGTTTAATGGGCAGAGCATAAATCTCTGCGAGGAAGATTTACAGTGTTCTCCTGGCTCTTTTGCCTGGGTTGGCTTGGACTGTCACTACGCCTATCAGATAGTGCTGCAGACACTCTGACTTGTCATATAGGAGAGAACAAAATTACTGTTCCAGCTCCATTTCAGCCTTGAGTCCCTGAGCAGGCATCTCGTACAAACCTTGTCCACAAAAAACCATTTGCATTTATTTAAAGGGCGTTGAGGTATATGATGGAATAAAGGAAGTATTATTCATGCTTCGTGCTGTGGTTCCTAATGGTACTTTACGTGCTGATATGACCTACAAAGCTTGTTGTTTTGTGCCTGCAGTGCTCTGATGTTCTTCCTATCCTGAGGGTCAGAAATGACAAGAATAAATGATGGTGACGAATGTCTTGCAAATCCCTGCTCCCTCTCCTTGGAAGTGTCCTTGCCAGGGCACAGCTCAGTGACCTTGCTGGCTCAGGCAGTGGCGGGGCAGCCTCCTTGTCTGGCTCACGGGAGTGAATAAAGAGGAGTTCCTGTGAGATGTGAGGGCAAATCCATTTATACATATTCGTGTTACACCTTCTCCCCAAAGTGCAGGGATGCAGCTTGGGCTGGGCAGGGGGCTTGGCCCAAGCTGAATGCATGCAGGGCCCCTCTGGAAAATACCAGGGAGGAGGCTGGAGCAAGTGAGGTTAGCCATGGACCCCAAAGCATAGAGACTATTCCAAGGACCCTGCAGCCTGTGTCTGCCCAGTGAAGGACTCAGTCAGCCCTGCTGGGGCAGCAGCTCCTGGCTCCAGCCAGCCTGGGCACTTGGACAGCAGCAACCACGCAGCTCATTAACCCAGCCCTCCGGCACTTGCTCTGCTGGCCTTGACACTGTCCTTCTTAATAGCTCCTCTTCTTTCCTTTTTTTTTTCTTTTAATAAAGGTAAATTAGCTATATGGATATGCAGGAACATGAATCAAAGGAATTCAGCTGACTCTTGAACGAACCGTTCATATAGAGATGTGCTAAAAGCACCAGGACATGATGGATGCAGCCTGCTCAGAAAACACCTAAGGACAAAACCTGCTTGTAAGGCATCACACTGCAGCCTCCAAAAATCTGATTATGTAGGGGGAGGAAAAAAAAAAATCAGGTTTTGGAATACATTAACTCAGTGGAACAGCACAGAGAGAAGGCACCAGCAAGAAGCAAATCAATTCCTGAAGGCTGCTGGGAAATTTCACTGAATTGGAGCTTCAGAGTAAGGCTGGCTGCACTTAGAGGAGTTATGTTTCACCTGAAATATTTAACATTGGGCATTTGAAATGCTCTGTGCGACCAAAGAGCCCACCAAAAATATGCTTACAAGGAGATTTTAGAGGAAACCTGGGCTCATGCCATGCTGTTGATGGGTGAACCCAGATATTCAGGTTGTTCAGTTTTGTTGGGTTTTTGTTGTTTTTTTTTTAAAAAAAGCTTGGGAGGGATAAGTTTCTGGCCTCCATCACAGAGAAGCAAAAATTACCATGCAATGAGTGCTGGTCTGCTTTTGGGACACGTGCTGACAGATCTGTTGTTAGGAGGGAGATGTTTCCATAGCAAAACCATCATCCTAAATGGCACTGTAATGCAGCAGAGATGCTGTGGTGGCCCCAGGGACCATCTTCCCGGACGATTCTGAGCATTCTTCCAGGGAATACAGGAGAGCAATGGCAGGGGGGATCAGAGCAGCTCATGGTGATTGCTCCCCACAGCACTGCCACAGCACCAGGGCTCTGCTGGCAAGGCTGTCAGCTCAGCGTTTTTCAGTCCTTTCTGACTTCAAAAGAAAACTACAACAAAAGGCAAGCTTGAAATAGCTCATTTTATCTCAGCAAACAAACAACTTGCTTTAAGCATCATTGTCACTCAGACTAAATTACTTTTAGATGTTTTTAATGACTGGGTAACGTTTTTCAGCTGTTCATTCTGCAGCACCCTGCTGAGGGACAGTCCATCTGTAAAGACCAAGGAGTCCAATACTGTGGTTGTTCTTTCTGATATTCATTTGGCTTTATTATTTGATACGTGATTCCCTGTGGCAGAGACGTTTTCAGCTAAATTTACAGCTACAAGCTCTTTTCTTTGCATAAAGGAGATCTGTTTCCGAAAGGGCTGGAAGGCTGGCTATGCGTGTTCCAGTGGAAGGTCAGGGATGTAGAGGAGAAATTCTGGGTGATTGAAGGTGACAGCCCAAATCCCATCTGCACTGAGGGTGACATTACTGTTGGGCTGGAGGGATTTTAACCCATCATTTGTTACCTCTACCTTTCACTTCACTTGTAATGCATGGTACAGAGAGCTGTGACTTGCAAAATGGTCTCACCAGGGACATGGTTTGTGACATCAGCCATGCAGGTCTCTCGAATCCCTCTTTCCAAGGCAGGTGCAGCTTTTGCATTCGTTTCTAAAGGCAACTTCTACGCCACTTGCCTTCACCATCTCTGGGTTTTGCAGTGCTTCTGGGAGATTGTATTTTTAAATCTTAGCTCATAAATTTTGGAAGCTACTTTCCTTCCCCACCCCCTCGCCCCTATCAAAGTGTCAGAGCTGAAGAAAAACTGCGAGAGTGATGGATGTGCCCGGCTCTGCTTGCCAGCACTCTGGTGTGTGTGTGGGGTGTTATTTACTGCACTGCTGGGGTTGTTTCTTCTTTGGTGGCAGAGACGGTGGTGTAGGGGCTCAGTGCCTGGGAAGGAGGGGTAGGATGCCCACGGGTCAGCCAAGCACTGGGCTGGAGGAGGCAGGGCTGGGAGAGAGATTACTTGGGCACCGGGACACAGAGAGCCAAAAGGTGAAGCTGTGGGGACGTGGATCCTGTCTGGTGGCTTGGCCCAGAGGGTGGATGCTGGGGGCCATAACACCTTCCTGGATTTAGCTCTGGGGGCTGCAGATTGGCTCACCCAAAAGGGCAGCTTTCAAAAGCCATCAGTCTTATCCCATCTCTCATGCAACCCCAGGTATTTGTGTTGCTCTAGGCAGTGTCTGGTACGGACCTGACCTGCCATGCTGGGGAAAACACCAAGCAGGGGGCTGTGGCCCACTGCAGAAACAGAGACACCCCTGTGCTCCATGGCCAGGCTCGAGCCTGCCTGCTTTTACTGGGAGCAGCTAGGATGATGGGCAGAGGGGTTGCCAGTGTCCAGCCCAGCTACTCACCTCTCCTGGAGTTATCCCTCTGCTCCTTCCCTGCCTGCACCCACCTTTGTGCTACTCCTGCCCCAGAGCTGGGACAAGACCCCACACTGAGCCCCAAAACTCCATTTTCTAATGGAATTCCCAGTGGCTGCTGGCGTTTCCCCTCCATGCTGCAGGAGCATCCCAAAGCAGCTCTGCCTAGTTGAAAGGCAGGTCAGGACCCTGCCCTCCCGCAGTCTCACCAGCCCTTCCCTGAGGGCACGCTACCGACAGATCCTGAGCCAGGGAGATGCTTTCCGCTGGCTTAGAGAGGTTTGCAGACAAGCAAACCAAACCCTGCCAGCTCCCTGTGTGAGTGCCTGTCCTCCGTGAACTCCCGTGCATCTCTTGCAGCCGGGCTTGTGGGAACGGATCGGAGGCTGCTGTGACTCAGCTGCTTCTCCCTTGAGAAAATCTGCCCTGGCACGGCGCTTGGCTCTGCGGCTGGGGCTGCCGGCACCTGGCAGCCTTCGTCAACAAATGGCCTTGGGCAAAACATCCCAATTTCCCCTGCCAAACATTAATGGGAGGAGAAATGCAGCACGTGATCTTAAAGGAAGTCGAGGCAGCAACTCTGTGACATACTGAGCTGCGGGGGAAAAGTCCCATCCCTCCCTGAAGCTCAGCCTTGGGCTGCAGGGGGTGCAGCACGGGCTGGCTCTTCTGGTCTGCCTCTGCCTTTTTCCATCTCCATATAACTTTCTCAGACAAATTCTTCTGCAATTGTAATTTTCCCTGCTGGCTCTCAGCCTGAAGAAACAGTGGTTTGGAAAGTTTGCTCAATGACTTGAAGGGAAGAGGCTCCCAAGCCTTTCATGCTCTGTGCCCACTGGAATATTTTTTTTCCCGGGGCTAATCTGTGGAGCATCACGCTTGGCTTGACGAGTTCATGACGCTCTCAAGAAACAGCCAAGCCTGGTGAGTGTGTACTCAGCTGCTGGGAAGACCCAGGTGCTGCTTTCAGAGCCCAGGCAACACCATCGGGTCTTTTCTGTTCCTCTGCTTCACACAGCTCTGCCGGCCTGGGATCTGGGCAGGCTGGTCCTGCAGGGGTCAAAGGAGACAGATGAGATGGTGGGTGCTGGAGCAGTGAGACTCACCCCATGTGTGGGGCTGGTGTGCTCCCCACTGGGATTTTTTTCCACGGAGGCAGGTAAAGCAGCAGTGCAGGTCTCACAGCATAGTTGAGGGATGGAGGGGCCTGGAGAAAGGCTGGTTTGCTTGTTGCTTTCTCACGTCAAAAGGGGAAAGTACCCATTTTTCCGCTGGTGGTTTTGACTTTATAACATGCCTCTCACCACGGTGTGGGCTGGCACAGCCTTAGCCTGAGTTTCACAACTCTTTTGTGGGTTTTATAAATCCCCAGCTGCTGGAGCACCGTGATTTTGTAACTCCCAGCTGGCTTTTAAACCAGTCTGGAGAGGAGCTTGAAATGGTTGCCTGCCTGCTGCCTCTCAGACCACAGAGGCTGGCAAACCAAATTCCAGATCCGGAGTTTTATCTCACTTTCCTTACTTGAGGCAAGGAGAAGGCAGGCTGCAGGTACTGTTGAGCAGAAGGCAGGCCTGCCTTAGGAAGAAGTTTCCTACCAAAGGCTGGGGATCCTGGTCAACCCCAGGGTTTTGACAGGCACTGATGCCCTGTTAGTGCTGCAATCCCTAAACAGAGCCCTTTGTGACAGGCTGCTCCCATGGTGTGCACCCTGCCAGTGTATTTTTGATTTAATCCTGACTGCTAGTTGATCCTGCTAAGTTGTTTGTATTTACACCTCTGTGGTACATAATGAAATCCTCTGTCTGACCAAACCTGGTTCCCAGTGGTGGGAGAGGGGACATACAGCAGTGGGGAGTGTGGGGATCTCCTGACAGTCACCCTGGACACCCTGGTGTGTGGGACATCCACTAAGGTCTTGGCTGTGCAGGATAAACCTGAGAGGGGACAAGAGGGCTGGAGCCTTAGGGGCTGGCATGTTTTGGGACTGCAGGCAGGTTGAGGGTCCCTCAGAGTCCAGGCTGACAATTGGTGCTGAGCTCCAACCAAGCCAGACAATGGTTCATCCCCAGCAGACCTTGAGGCACTTGAGGCAGAGCAATGTCAGGCATTAGGCACCTTAAATCATGTCGCCGTGTGCTCTGACAGGGTCCCCATGTCCCTCCAGGGAGGGTGCAGGGTGGCGGTGGCTGGGGAAGTGTCTCTGGCAGGGAGGACCCGGCAGCGCCGCCGCCCCGGGCACTGAGCTGCAACCTGAGTGCGCACAGGTCGCCGCCTCCCCGGCTCGGGGCGAGCGGAGCATGTGTGCTGGGAGAGCTGATCCGCGCTAATCCCATCAATATTTCAAGGTGTCGTGGCCCTGTTATAATTCCTCGCATCATTTGGGATGCTGGCTGGGATGGGGTTGTGGTGCCAAGTGAAACATGAGAGCTGCCATGGCTTTACCCTGGCTTCTTGGGCATCTGAAGGGTGAAAGGGGCTGTCTGTGAGCTTTTCTGCTCGCTGCCATGGGTAGAGTTGTGTGGCAGAGACAGGCGAACCCAAAAATGCTGGCTGAGTGTTGGCATCTGCCTGGTTTTGCTATGTGCCGCAGTGGTGGGGCTGTGCTATGCTGGGCAGCCGGCCCATGTACGGATGGGGCTGTGGCAGAGCCTGCTCTACCCGATCCTCTCTCTGTGGGACACAGTGTGTAAGTGACAACAAGAAGAAATTAAACAGTAACCAGTCTCTGGGCTGGTGATGAGGGCACAAAAGCATTTCCTTGTCCTAAAGGCTGTTTGGAGTAACAGGGAAGAAAGCATTACAGATAAAATCTTGCATGGTTTTGGGGAGATGGGTTTCCCAAGGCTCCATGTTGTGACTCAAAGGGACCCCTGATCTGGGCTGGCCCCTGGGCTGGGATAGGGGTTGTAGGGCTGTAAGTCCTATGAGGAGCAGATGATGGAGCTGGGGTTGTTTAACCTGGAGAAAAGGACATTCTGGAGAGACCTTATCACTCTCTACAACTGCCTGAAAGGAGGTTGTAGCAAGGTGAGGGTCAGTCTCGTCTCCCAAGCAACAAGTGATAGGACAAGAGGAAATGGCCTCAAGCTGCACCAGGGGAGGTTCAAGTTGGACATCATGAAGAATTTATTCTCTGTATATGTGGTTTAGTATTGGAATGGATTGCTCAGGGAAGTGGTGGGGCCACCATCCCTGGAGATGTTCAAGAAATGACTGGACACGGCACTTAGTGCTGTGGTTTTGTTGACCAGGTGTTGTTTGGTCAAAGGTTGGACTCAATGATCTCAGATGTCGCTTCCAACCTTAATGATTCGATGATTCTAGATCTGCCCCAATAGGAAATTCCTCTTCCAGCACCTTCCTGGCTCTGGGGTAGGGTTGAAGCAGGAACCAGACTTCCCTGCTTGGCAGAAATGATCTGCGGCTAGAGGGACGCAAGTGCATGAGAGGGTTGGGTCTGTTTGGGCTCCTGCTGCCTGGAACCCGCTCTGACTCTTGGGAAAACCATGCAAGGAAGAGGAAGGCCCTGGCCTTCAACCTCGTGGAGCCCTAAATTCCTTCAGTTAATCTCATGGGGGCAGCAGAGCAGGCAAAGCTCTGAAAATAGATCTGTTTCCAGCTGCCAATGACTCGTGTTAATTAATTAAAGCCTCGCAAGCTTGGGCCTGTAAAAGTGCAGTGCTGGTCGCGCCAGGCTCTGCTTGCTCTGCGCTCACGCACTAATTATCCTACTGCAAAGCCAGCAGCTAACGAAGCTCCAATTTGTGCTGGGTTCGGCTTCCAGCCATGTGGGAGGCAGGGAGTGCTGTTGCAGGACGGGATGGGCACAGTGCCCTGGATAAGGGGGAGCTTTGGGCAGCCCTGTCTCGGCCCTGGCATCCCCTTCCCCAGTGCTCATGGACCAGTTCTCCCCATAACTGGCCCCACAGCCTCCAGCTGTGCCTCTGCTAAGGTAGGGAATGGGGTTTCAAGAGGATGTGGAGGACCAGCTGCCTTGCAGCACCTGAACTCCCCATACCTGGGTAAGACAGGCTGGCCAAGAACATCCCTGCCTCACCATCCCTGCCTGGCCTCCAGTGCATGGACATCCCACTTCCACAGGGTGGGCAGAGGGGTGAGGCAAAGTGAGGCTTGGAGGAGATGCTAGGGTTTTGCCCAAGGAGAGGAAGAAATGGTAATTAGCCTTTGGTGCTAGGACTGGGCACTGCACAGCTTTGTAACTGTGGGCTGGCAGCACTCGGCCACCCTGCCAGCTCTGAGAGCTGAGAGAGCTGTAATCCAGCATATGCAGGTACAGCATTTCCCCACCTCCAGCCGATTTCCAGCTGCCCTAGATCCAACCTGCTGATTACACGCAGCGTTGGCTCAGAGTTTTGCTTTCGGGAGGCCTGCTGCTCCTGTGAGGGGTGAGGAGGGAGGGTTGGCCAGGTGCTGGAAGCTTACGAAAGGAAAGCAAACACAGGCCTGGACCTGGCAGCTCCTGCACATGGGGAGGAGCTGCAGAAGCCACCCAGGATAAAAAGGCTCCACACAGGGCCCCAGAGAAACCATTACCTGCCTGTGTTTCCAAACAACCTTCCTCCGTGTGTGAATGGCTAGAGGTGCTGAGAGCAGAGAGAAGATGGGGCATGCATGCTGCCTGACTAAGGCATGCAGTGCAGGGTGCTGGGGTGACTTTGGGAAGCAGGAAACCTTAGTGAGCACTGTGGCACTGGCTGAGGGCTGTGCTGTGCTGACACTGGTGGCTCTGACTGGGGTCTGTGGCGTGATGGCACTGCTAGCATGTGCTTGCTGTGTTGGCAGAGCAGGATGACGTTTTATCCGGGTTCAGTCGTGCTTTTGCATAGTCACAAATCCACGATACCAGCCCTTTGCCTCCCTGACTTTGCAAAGGGCTTCCACATGGGCCTTTTGAGGGCTGCATCACCCAAACCTCCTGTGCTGAGTGAACCTCCGGCCCACCACACTTGCTGGAGGCCGACCGGGGGCTGCACGGCAGCATTCCGTCCCTGCCTGCCCCAGCTCTGCCACGGGCAGCCACCTGTTTCCACGCAGCAGGGGCGGCCCTGCTCCACTCCCCTCCTCCTCCTCTTCCTCCTCCTCCTCCTCCTCGTCGCGGCCCCACGCCGGCGGCCGCTGGCTGCGGGCCGGGCTCGGCGGCCCCCGCGCTGCCGGCAGTGGGCGCACAGCCGCCTGTGCTGCCGAGCCGAGCCCTGCCGTGCCGAGCCGTACCCTGCCTTCCTCTGCCTTCCTCTGCCGTGCCGCCCGCGCTGCCCGCAGCTGCTGCGCCACCGCACCGCACCAGGCAGGTACCGAGGGGACGCCAGCCGGGGCGGGTGCGGGTCCGCCGGCCAGGGGGGTGCTGGCTCCGGGCGCCGCAGGCAGGATCCGGGAAGCTGGATCGTGCGGCTGGGTGCCGGTGCTGCGTGCACACGGCTGGGGCTGAGGTTGGGTGCTCAGCCCACGGGAAGGATCTGAAGTGCTGGGTGCAGGTGTTGAATAGCTTGGTAGGTCCTGGGGTGCTGGCTCAGGGTCGAGTCTGGGTGTGCAGGCAGGGTTTGGGGTGCTGGATTCCCGGTGCTGAGTCTCCCGGCAGGATTAGAGGTACTGGGTCCGGGTGCTGAATCCACAGGCAGGGTTGGGGGTCTTGGATCTGGAGTGCCGGGTCTTGGTCCGGTTCCAAGCAGGATTGGGAACGCCGGTTCTGTTCGCTCGGGCGCTGGATCAGGGTGCTGAGTCCACAGGCAGGATCTGGGGTGCTGGGTGTGGGTGCTGCTCACAGGAAGGGCCAGAGATAGAAGAGCAGAGCTCTGACCTGCTGTGGTTGAAATCCAGGGAATAGTGCGTTGGGGAAACAAGAGGGGAGAGCCTTGGAAGCAGGGTGGAGAGGGGGTCAGGGTAGGTCTGATGCAGGTGAGGATTTGGAGACGATGAGCAGGAAGGGAAGTGCGATATGCTGGATCTGGTGGGAGTGCAGGAGTTTTCTTTGGGGATAGGTTTGGGACGTGGGGTGAGGTGGGTCTGAGGCACCTGGGCAGGAATGACAGGGGAACATGCTGGGGTGTGGGGGAACACGATGGTGGGAATTGCAGACAGACAGGGCACCAACTCTGGGCAGGGAGGGCTGGATACAACCTTTTCCTTCCCTAGCAGGCTGAGGGGATCAGGGATCTGCCGGGATGAGAACTGCTTGGGGGTGTTTGGGAAGGTTCAGTGTTACCTGGGGTCAGCTGGTGTTTTAGATGACTGGGATGAGCTACTAAACTGGTGCAGGTGGTGCAGTGCAATCCCTGCCCCCCTCTCCTTCCCTTTGGAAATCAGGGGGTGGTCATGGAATGTGGCTTGTCTGAGCCTTGACTGCTCGAGATTCATCTCCTTGGGATGTATTGCTGTGGGGGCTGCAGATGCCCCCAGGCAAAACAGACCAGCCCGTGCTGGGAGCTTCTCTGCATCTTCGTGCCAATCCAAAGGTAGAAAGTACCTGCAGTGCTGGAATTTGGGGCTCTCTTTGCTTTCTCCATTAGTGCTCAGGTGAGCCAGTGACTTGTGCCTGACCTTTAAACCAAGAGCATGAAGTGGGAGGGGGAACCATGAAAAGACTCATTGGGTGCCAAGAAAAATGGTCTCCAAAGACAAAGAGGCTTCCCAAAATGGATGAGGAGTGCAGTTCTGCTCAGATGCAGGGAAATTATTAATAACAACAGCGGCATTTTTGGTGCTAGTTGGCCTGCCACTGCGAGCTTCGGCTGCTTTGCCTTCCTCTGCGGCAGGCGCAGGTTGGGGCCCCCCCACCTGAACCCCAAACCTGGGCGGGATGACCACGGCAGCCGCAGATGCTGCGTGCGTGCCCTGCAGGACAGGTCTGTGCTTCATCTTGGTTTGGCCAGGCTTGCTCTGCCCAGAGGGATGAGGGGCAGGGAGCTGCCCCCCAGCAGGAGAGATCCCTATCAGGACTTTGTTTTTGTGTTGCAACCTGAGGGGGAAAAAAACCCAAATCCCAACCGCCCTTTCAGTTCCTGCAGATGAGGCTTTGTTCTCCCCCCCGCCTTTTCCAACATCTATTTGAACCTTTCACCACTTTACCCACCAGGAATGCAGCGGGTTAGCTGGAGCTGGGAGGTTTATTCAGCAAATCTGGCAGGTCATGTGCTGGGAAAAAGCATCCAGGTGTGCTCAGCAAGAGTGGCGCAGGGGGCTCTGCCGGCACCCTGTGCAGGAGGGCAGCGGTGGATGCAGTGGTGCCAGCCTCGCCTGGCCGCGTATGGGGAATTTCCCTGCACTTGCCCGCCGGCTCTGCTTGGCATCTTGATGAGACTTGTTGGGAAGCAGCTCATGTGATGGGTGGTTTTGTGAGAGGGGGCCTGTCCTGGGGACCTGCTGCCTCTTGGAGGGGAGGGGTGATGCTCCCAGATTTTTCTATGTTTCCCCCCGACAGTGGTGCTGGGTGAATGCCTGTTCCTGTTCAAAGGTGAGAGTTCCCTACCTGGCTGGTGCTTCAGGAGGAAATGCTGCCATCTCCATCCCTCCCTGGCTGGCTGTGCCACCAGCTCCTCGTGATTTACAAGCATGAGGGCTTTGCCATAGCAAGGTCATCACCAAACCAACCCCCTTCTTCCTCCTGGGGCCTGAGCTCTGCTGTTCAGAGGCAAAGGGGGCCGAGGGTTTCAGGCACCAGGTAACCGACTGGTGTGGGGGCTGGGATGCAGCTTCGTGATTCAGGTGTGCTCTGGGTTCTGCTTTTCTTGTTGTTTAAGAGCTGCCTCCAGGTACAATCCCACCTCCGTTACCTGATGGAGGGCGACTGTTTGCCTGTTGCAGAGCCCAACCCATGTAAATAATGTGGGGATCTGATTTTGGGGCAGCAAAGCTGGTGGTATGCAAACAACTGTGGGAAAGGCCAGATGTTACTGCTTTTGTGCTGTGCAGTTTTGAATGCAAAGTGGAATATCAAAATTTGGTTTGACCCCAAATTGAAGCTTTGTTGGAGGGAAAGTAAAGGAAACAAGAAGATGTTGTTGAAACTGGAAGTCCTAAAACTGCTCCCGTCATCTGGTTTTGCTGGACTTTGGAAAAGAAAACAGTTTATCTTTGGAATAAATAAAAGGGAGAGGAACAGGCTTGCAGCAGAAAGCCCCATGTTTGCTCCAGACAAGTTGGGTTGTGCTCCACCTCTTGCCCCCGCTTCCAAGGGGACCTCAGGTTATGTGTGATTTCTGAGCCTCTGTTTCCCCTTGGGAAAGCCCCACACTGTCCCGACGGCAGGAACCCCAGGCATTGCCAAGAAACATCTTTGAAACTCAAACCTGGCTTTGGAAAAAAACTGGAAGACAAACCGGCTCTAAACAAACACCCGAGTTAATTCCGTGTCTTGCATTGTATGAGCCCAGTGAAATGAAACACAGTGCAGCCACAGGGACGGGAAAATGGATTCAGATGCTTTAAAAAGGCCTGAAATCTGCTGGCTTTGAGATGTCCTTTTACATTTAGGATTGGGATTTTTTTCTCATTTTCTTTCTAATTGTTCCTGGGAATTTAATTCTACAATTATTTTGCTGCTTCTGCTGAGGAGACAATGTGCTTCAGCCACAAAGCCTTTGAAGGCTGAATTGCAGATCACATCCAGTGCTGAGCCACTTGGATGCAGACGCCCCCTTGCTGGGAGAATTTGCTGTGATGTGGAGAGCTGTCTGTCTGTTCGTTTGTCCAGGCTGCCGAGGGGCTGCCGGCCAGCGGTGCAGCTTGTCGTGCGGCAAGTGAAGAAAGGATGCATGTTCGGTTTGGAGGTGATGTTGCTAGCACCGAGCCTGCCTCTTCCTCGTGATGGAGGAGGTGGGAGCCCCAGGGATCTGCACCCCACATCCCAGGGCTCAGTGGCTGCACTCTGCCTCCCTCATGTCCTGGATTGGAGGCGTGAGGGTGAAGTCAGAGCGGGGCCACTGAGTCTCGGCACCATCCGGTTTCACTTCCCGGTTGTTGCACGACTCCCTTCTGGACTCTCAGGTGCTCCCAGGCTGTGGGGTCAACCCAGGGCTTCTGCTGTGGTGTTTCCGAAGGGGAGATATGTGCTGTGTGAGAGGGAAGAGCCGTAGGGACTGTGTCCTCACTGCTGTTGTGGAAGCGCTAATAGCCTCCAGCAATGAGGAATTGTTCCTGTGAGGGGAGTTTCACTGCTCTGTCTGAGGGTTCTGGGTCTGGGCTGGCTGTGGCATCCCTTGGTGCTCTTGGTCCAACCACTGAGCTGCAAGAGTTTGCCCTTCAGTGATGCCTTAGGTTTTAACTTTTATATTTTTTCAAATCCTGTACTGTTAGTGTAACTCTGAAGTTTCCTTGTTAAGTAGCTTGTTAAGTACCTCTCTCTTATGCTAAGATAGACATAACAAAGCCTCTGTGGCTTGCTCTCCGAGGACACCAACACCGTCCTAGGCTCAAAAAGTGTAAACCATCATCTTGAGGAGGGGGGACAAGCTTTCGGAAATTATATCATTAGCTAAAGTTTTAATTGGCAAATTTATGCTGATATGCAAATGGACCAAACTTATGAAAGCGTGAAGAACTCGTGACCTGTCGTCCATTTTGGGATCCACTGAGGCAGGACCCTCTGGAGCCCAGAGTGTACCTCTGAAGGCCTTTCAAATAAATACCTCATTTATTTCCTTATTCCTGTCTAGTCTCTGTTTCCAGGTAGCCATTTAAGGCATCATCAGCCTCCCCTCCTTGCACCCTTCCAGGTCAGCTCTGGGCAAGGCCTCTGGATCTAGGCAAGGAACTGTTTCAACTAACAGACGGTGTTGGTGGGTTTTCCATTAGAGTGAGCAGTGGACGAGTGATCTGTTCTGCTGTTCTGGGCACTGTGCTCCTGCTGTCTGCTTGTGTCGTGCCAGGAGCAGCTGGAGCAGAGCTGTCCCTGTGCCTGGCAGCCATGGCACAGGGCAGAGCAGCTTTCCTTATTTTCTCAGTCAGACTGTTTTGGGTGGGTTTGGATGGGAATGGCTAGAGAGCTCTCATGGGGACTTGGCTCTGAGCTCTGTTGCTGCCTGGCAGCCCCTTTGAACCTCCTGTTCCACATCAGACCCAACCTGATGGAGAAGAGGAACAAGTTCTTGTGAGATTAGTGAAAACAGGGAGCTTGGGAGAAGCTAACACACCCTGAGCCCTGCAGCTGTACAGGGGGGATCCCTGCCCCTTGTGGTGTGGGCAGCATTCCCCACAGGAATGCAGCAGGGGGATGGTGATCAAGGTGTGGTGCTGGGGGCAAATGTGTCAGAAATTGGGCTGTTGTTCATTTTATTGCTGACTGCTCAGCTTGTCTTTTCAGGGATGTTTGGCTCCCTCCAACACTGGTGCCCCTTAAACTGCCCACATCCCTGACTGTTTCCGCTCGCTCTCCCATCCATCACTTTGCTACTTCCCATGTCTCCTCCCCACTGTGACATTTCTGGGATCAGAGCTGGGTGCTCTCCTCTGCTGGATGTGCTGGGCTCTGCTGGTGGCTGGTGGGGACTTTGCTGTGGGAATTCAAAGCCTGTTCCCATGGCCTGCAGGAGCCTGCCGCCCGCCTCCCTGGCTCCATGATGGCTGTGCTCTGCGTGGGGGTTTTGCATTGGGAGCAGGGCAGGATACTCTGTGAGAGGAGCTGATATTGCAGCTCTTCCTCCCCTTCTCTGTGCCCAAATCCCAAATTTGGGTAAAGGAGAAGTACATATGCTTCCTGAACAGCGGAAGCTCTAGTATGTGTCTGCTGAAGCACCTCAGGGTCAAGCATGGTTTTGTTTAAAGAAAGCAACTAAAATAAACCCAGGGAGGGGCTCCCAGGAGGTCACTGTGCTCCTTCTCTCCCTGACCCAGCACGGGTCCCCTCTTCCTGGAGGGCTTTTGGCAAGTTTGCATTTTTTTCTTGTGTTGTTGACAAAAATCCTCTCTGGTTGAGAAATATCTGTGCAGCAGCGCCAGCCCAGTCCCACGGGTCAAATCCTGCCCCTGCAAATCTATGCTGGGAACAGTGGCTTGTTTTGGGCTGGCCTTTGGAGATGCTGCCCAAAGTCAAAGGAGAGACAAAGGGAGACCCATGTCCTTGCAGGGCAACCCGGGCACGAGGCCAGGAGCAAACTCCTCAAACAAATAGATGGACAGATGGACACTATGGGCTTAGAGTGGATCTGATGTTTTATCATTTGCTGGCTGGGCTCTGCAGCAGAAGCAAAGTGCTGGAAGTTCGTCAAGGGCTGAATTAAAGTTGCCTGGCAACCTCCATCCCGGCTCCTCTTCCCACATCTCGCAGGATTTCCTACTCAAGGTCTGCCGCCTCCAGGGAAGGGGGGCCCAAAATGCATTGTGCTTGCATCCAGGCTGGGGCTAGGCTTGTCTCCCATCCCTGGATGGCTCCTTTCCCATAATTTATTGGTTGTTCCCACGCCTGGGAGCCGGGAGCTCTCCCCACCTCATCCCCTGGGGCAGGTGCCTTTCCCCCCACCCGTGCTGGGAATGGGTCGGGCTGTTTCAGCTGAACCTGAGGGCAACTTGAGCGGGTCTCCTGGAGGGTGGAACGGTTCGGTGACAGTGGGAATGCGAGTGACTGCAGGGGGACGTGCCAGGCTTGGCCCCAGTAAGTAGAGTGAAATCAGCTGCATGCGGTTTGGAGTGCCTGGGCTGGGCTGCCATGAAAAAGCCAAGTGCAGATGATGTCTTCTGGTGCAGTCCCTGATGCAGGTTTTGTTAAGGCTGTTTTGCAATGCCGTAACCCAGAGAAGACCCACTGGAAATCCCTGGCTCCCATTGGGAAACCAGCAGTGCTTGCTTGTAGTAGTCTGTGGTGCCAAGGGGAACGGCTCTTGAGAGAGGAGAAATGTCCAGCACCCACTCTGGGAGCCTGCTTGGGCTTTACTAGATCTTGGTGGAACAGCCACAAGCTGTCTAGGGAGGGGTGGGATGGGGAAGTGTCTTATCCCGCTCTGCAAATCTGTCCTGCCATCCAGAATGGATGCTGAGGGTAAGCTGGAGAAGTGCTGCTCCCACCCACCACTTCCATTCTTTCTCCTGAGTTCCTCTGAAATTAAAGAGCTGGCGTAATTCTTAGCTGTGCTGATGAGGAAACATCCATGGGGCGATCTGTAAGATCCTGTCTGTGGTCTCTCCATGTTTGCCAGCCCCACAGACAGCACAGCTTCCCTGCACTGCAGCTTGCAGACAGCTTGTTCTCCCAGGTTTTGCTGCCTTGTGACTTTGAGGACCACGGGGCAGTGGGAAGGGGCTCCTGTGCCCATAGAATGTCCTGCTGGCAGTGGCTGTGTTGAGGTATGTGGCAGCTTTTGCTGGTTTCTTTGGCCAGATCCAGGTTGATGAGACTCTGAAATTCACTCATCAAAAGCTTTTTGCTCCTCCGGAGACGCTGGTCATGGGGATTTTAAGGAGGTGCCGACTGGACCAGCCCATTTGGGTGTGCTGTGTGCTGGCTGCCGGTGGGAGGCTGAGGCCAGCACAGTCATGCTCACACAGCTTCCGTCGTGACCCAGTAAACCCAGTCAGACCTGACCGGAGCTCGCTCGCTCCCCTGCGCTCTCACCCACGCCTGCACGCCTCTGCCGCCCCACTGCTTTCCTGGCGTTCCCCAGGGACCAGCAAACACATCCCACTGGTGAGAGACGGTACCTGGCTCTGGCTCCATGCTGGGAGCTGTGGCTGAAGCCCGTAGGAGCACTGATAGCCAGTGGTAGGAGGGCGGGCTTTTGCCTCTGTAGATGTTACATGTTGTGAGTAGAGCAGCTGGTTCCCGGCTTCACCCCTCTCAGGGTGTCCGTCAGCCCTGTGGCTGCGTCCTGCCTCCACCATCCTGCTTCTTCAGTGTCGCCAGCCGGCGTGGGAGCTGAAGCTGGATTATCGGGTCCTATGTCGGCCCACCTGTGCTGGGAAGTAGGTGAGGTGCCAAGGGAGTTGGGAGCTCACTCCTGGGGCTGGGCTTACCGGGAAGTTTTTCTCTTAAACTCCTAGTTTCATTGGAGCTGCTACTGCTTTTCAGCCTCTTCCTCTCCCCTTTTTGTTTCCCTGCCCCAGACATAACTCTGGCATTTCCATTCCCAGCGTTTTTCTGTTTCTTGTTGAAGTGCTGGACTTGTGTAATCCATCTGCCCCCAGCCCTAGTGGTGGGTCCCACAGATCAAGACCTCCTCTGCTTCCTGCCTCAGCCCTTAGCTTTACCCTGAACTTAGAACTTGCACCCTGGCAAGGGGGAAATGATGGGTTTGGGGCTGTTTGCTGTGGCTGCAGACCAGGGTATTGACCCTGAGGGGAGCCAAGGATGGTTTCAGTTCCTTCTTTCTTTTTCTCCCCCACTGTAGGTATGAAAAATAAAAACTAGAAAATAAAAGTAATAGGGAAGCTTGGAACAGGCTTCTCTGAGTAAAATATTAACTAGCTCTTACCACGTAACTGATTAAATGTTCTTTAGGACAAAGTTACATCTGATCTCGGGCAAAGGAGCCTTTGGAAATGGGTGTAGCTGCTTCTCTGGAAAAAGCAGAAGAGCCCAGACCTGACAGCATGCAAGGCTGCTCCCCCCTGCCTGGCTAGGAACCCTGCACAATCCCCCAGCCTAATTTATTATTTTGATTTTCCCCCCTATGCTGGCTCAGTGCTTACGGTGAAATGTTAGCTGAGGCTGGCTCGCAGCGCCACGCTGGCCCTGTGATAAGCACCATCCCTGCTGCACTTCCAGCTCCAGTCCCCAGCATGCCAGGATCCAAGCAGCAGGCAAAGTTCAGGGCTTGTTTGTGCAGGGGAGATAAGGCCAGGACACCCGGCAGCATGCATGGCTGTTACTCATTTATGAGAGATCATTGTTTGCCTTGTCGTAAGGTTTCTCCCCTGCTCTCCTTTTCCATCCCAGGTAGAGCAGCTCTTGTGGCTTATGCATGATTCCAGACTCATGTCCTCATGTGGCAGCTTGGGGAAGGGTCCCTGCACCTTCCAGAGTGGCCCTGCTCCCGCTGGTGGGATGGAGAGTTGTCAGCGTAGGGCTGGCCAGGATGCTTTGGTGCTCCAGGTGTGACCCCACTGCTTGCTTTTCCCAAGGCTGGTGGGTTTGGCTCGTGCTAGACACGATGCCAGCAAAGCAAATTCTTTCTTTTTGACCTCCGTCTGCACTCACCTGCCTTGCATTGCTGTGCCATCATTCACGGGCAGACCCTCGGTCTGTACGGGGCTCATCCTGGAAACAGGAGTAACATGGAGGGAGCCTGCTCTGCGATCTGCTCCCTAAGGAGCTCAGCCCTGCAGGCTGCACCCAGGGTTGGATGATCTTTGGGTGCTTGGTGCTAGTCTGGAGCCTGGGGGACAGTGAGGCAGAATGGAAAAACATCTCCCATCTGCCCCATTCCCAGAATGCTCTAGGGCAGCAGGCAGTGCAGGTGTGAGATTTGTGTCTGAAACCCCTTTCAGGAAGCAGCACTTTGATGCAAGCTCCAGAACTGTGGCTGAATCCACGTCCAGCCCCTCACTTCTCCTTTTCAGCCCCAAAGCCCTTTTCACTTTGGTTTTACCTGCCCTCTTCCTGGGACCCGGCAAAGTATTTGCTTCAGGGAAATTGTCTGCAGTGAGCGTGTTTGAGCAGCATCTCTACAGGGTCAGGCATTTGGTTTATATATATATATATTTATAAACCTCTAGGCGAATATATAGGTGCTGGTTACTTATGGGGAGCTCTCTGGCTCAGAGATACCCAGTTATCTTTTTCCTCCTTAATGCCTGCAAGAACTAGTGGCTTTGCTCAGTGCAGCTGGGAAAGGTGGGGGTTATTTGAGAGGGATCAAATGCATGAAAGTGAGAGCCAAAGTGATGCCGAGCTTCAAGGCAGCTTGGGAGGAAAGAGAAACTGAAATTGCATGGAAAAACACTGGGGGAAAAACATTGTTTCCACTTGAAAAGATGCCAAGCAGTTCCTGTATGGATTTTCCTTCACCTTACGTCGCTACATGCCTGGAGCCTTCTTCCCAATGCTTCAGTCCTCAGGTGTCTCACTATGTCAGGAGGGGCAAAACTGGGGACAAGTATCTTGCACAGCAGGACGTGGTCAGCTGGGTTTTTGGGATGGAGAGGAGACCCTGGGCTCCCCAGGACCCCCACTGCTGCCCTTCCTGCTGCAGCCACGCTGGGGAGTGGGTCTTGAGGTACCCCAATGTGCCAGGAGACCCACAGAGGGGCTTGGCCCTGAGCCCCTTTCTCTGCTTTTGAGGGACAAATGTGCCTGCTTTTTGGATGTGAAATGCAGTGGGGGATCAGCTGGCTCTGCTGAAACATATTCTTCAGCCAGGGGGATCTGCAGGAGCAGAAGGCTGGGAGAGAATGAGGGATGAACCCAGAGAAGACTTTGAGGAAAATGTACCTCCAAGCAGCTGACCTGAGTGCTCAGCAAGCAACTCACCACTGTGCCGGAATGGCTGCTGACCCAAGGAGATGCTGCAGAAGATCACTCTGCTCTGTGATCCCCTCCATGCTCCATGATGGCTGCAGGCTCCACACCTCGTGCCGTGCCTTAGTTTTCCCTTTAGCAAATGAGGGTTTGTTTTTCCCTGAAGCTGTCCCTGGTCTGAGGCTGTGCTGGGTCAAGCATCCATGTGTGTATGCAGCTGGCTTCCTCCCAAACCTGCTTGCTTGTGAGGTGCTGGGACAGCGGGAGTGTCTGAGCCAGTGCTCTGTGTTTCAGGAGGGTTTGGTGGCCAGCCCTGTCCCAGAGAGCTGGAGAGCCCGTGCCGAGGATTGGCTGTGCCGGCCTGGTGGCAGCGGCTGAGGCGGCTGCCCCTGCTGAGAGAGCAGGAAGATGAGCAGAGGTCCAGCACATCTCCTGACAACTCTCTTCATGGCAGCAGCAGCCATGGGCTACCCATCGCTGCGCTCTGCCGCCGACCTGGATGCCACCCCCAGGACAACAGTCGCCTTTGATGGTAAGGGGGTGTGAGTCCTGGTGGCAGCAGTGAGGTTTGGGATTTTGCTGGCACTGGCCTTGGTGCATTGTGACTGCAATGATGCAACCCCCTTGCCACCTCCCTGGAGCAGGGGGCTCGGCGTGGGAGGGTGGCTACCTGGGGGCCTCTGATCCCCTGGGCCCCAGAAATCAGAGCCCACATGCCTGTCTGGTACTGGGTGCCCCAAAGAAGGGAGCACGGCAAAGTCATCTCCCCAAAAGCCAGAGGGGGACAAGGATGTGCAGGGAGACAGCCCTGACCAACCCCTGGGCCCTGCCCAGCAGTCCTTGGAGGCTGTCCTGAGCTGGGCATCACACCTAGGCTGCGATCTCATGGCCCAGATAGTCAGGAGGAAGCTTTCTTCCATGATTTTCTCTAATTGCCACTGGGCTCTTGACCTCCAGACTCTGTGGTGTCAGTGAGCCCAGCAGTGTCATTGTCCCTTGGGAATCCACGTGACTTCATTGGCCTCATTAGTGAGGCTCAACTCAGCAATTGATGGTGGGAGAGTTTCATTAGCAGCTTGGGTGCCCTTTTCTCTCCAGATGACCCCTCTTTTCTAGGAAAGGGAGGGAATAATTTCTTTTCCAGTTCCTTCTGGAGTCCCATAGAATTTTCACTTCCTGGTGGTCCCCCTGGGCAGGGCTGAGTCCCACCTCACACTTCTCAGCACCCCAAATTGGATGGTTTCATTGGCTTGGTGGGCAGGAGCACTCAGCCCCACTGCAGAATTGCTCCCCTTGCATGGCAGTTTAGGTTCAGGGTTTTTTATCCTTCCCTTTGGGCTGGCTGGCCTCAGTTCCGAGCCAGGGTCACTGCCAGTATGTTTCTGCTTTCTTCAGCAGTTCCCCAAACACCGTGGCAGGTCTGTGTCCAGCATAGACATTGCAGCTCCCACCCCTGTGCTTTAATTAGCAGAGAGGAATTTCCTCTGTGAGCCTGAGCCAAATGAATGCCTTTTGCCTTCTACCAAACCTCGTCCCTGCCTTTCCTCCTGCTGTAACTGCTGTCACCCAGCACTGTCTACCTGATAACCTCAATGAGTGCTATGCCACCCACTTCCAGCTCCATTCTCTTGTCTTTTCCCAGTGGCTCGCGCTGTGCCTGCCCCGGGGTCCCCCTCAGCCCCCTGTTCCCTTTGCAGAGCTGTCGGAAGTCCGGCGCTTCAACGCGCACACCCTCAACTACAGCACCCTGCTGCTGGAGGACGACCGGGGCATCCTCTACGTGGGCGCCAGGGGAGCCATCTTCGCCCTCAACTCCAGTGACGTGGCCGACGGCTCCCACCGCACGGTGAGCCTGGCCTCTGCCTGCCACTGGCTGGTTGTCCTCTCCTGTCCCACACTGCCTGATCTCCATCCTAATTGTGGCCACTCTATCCCTGCTCAACCTCCCCCTCGCCATCTCAGGTCTTGCCTGGAGGTGATGACTCCAGGTCTGTCCCCAGGCCCCCTGTGGACATCTGGCCCGTCTCCCCAGCCAGGCAGCAATGGGGACAGTGGTGGGACACATCCCCAAGATCAGCCCTGCCTGCTTCAGGGGCACCCCAGCAGAATGAGGGGCAGGGGGGGGAATCACACTCTTTGCTACCCCAGGGAAGGATACCCCAAAATCCTCCAAGCTCCTGCAGTGCCCTGGATGTCTGCCCACAGGTTGGGATGTGGGACCACTCTCGCCCACGGCTGGTGGGATGTGTGCAGGGTGCCATCTTGTGCTCTGAGCAACTGTCCCTCCTTAAATAAATAAAGATTTTATCATCTCTCATGGCTCTGATGAAAGCTGGAGCTTGCAGTGATGGGTGACCGTGCAGTGATTAGGGTCACGCAGTAGCAGTCTCTCTTGCCCTTGCAGATCCACTGGGAAGCCTCCCCTGAGAAGCAGATGGACTGCCTGCAGAAGGGCAAAAACAACAAGGTAGAGCTGCTGGGTGGGAGCCGGGGAGGGGCTGCCCCCGCTTTTCCTGGCTTGTAACGCCTGCGCTCCCCCTCCGCAGACTGAGTGCTTCAACCACGTGCGGTTCCTGCAGCGGCTGAACAGCACCCACCTCTACGCCTGCGGGACCTACGCCTTCCACCCGCTCTGCGCCGCCATCGTGAGTATGGCTCATCCACAGCTGCCACCTGTCCCCTGCCACTATCTCACCCCGGAGACCTGTAGGCCCTGTCCTCTCCCACCATCTCAACCCACAGCCCCACTCCCTTCCTGCCTCTGTCCCTGCCCCTCCCTGGCTCGCAAGTCAGTGACCCCTGGCTGGGATGAGTAGGTTTGAGGATGTGACCGTCATGATGCAGACATCATAAGTCTCCACCCCAGTTCTTGGACTCTGACCCCAAAGTGAGAGGGCTGGGGGTGGATCAAGGCCATGGACACGTGGGCTCAGCAGGATGGGATGCACCAGCCCTGGAGCTGGTCTCCAGTGTCTGCTGTTGCAGAGTCCCCTCCCAGAGCAGGGGCTGCAGAATGGCTGATGGCAGGTGGCATGCATGCCCAGGGAAGGATGACAGGCAGGACTGACTGAGCAGCCCCTCCCCAGGGGTTTCCTGTGCCAGTCTGGGAGTCCCCATGTGGCTATGACTCATGGCAGAGTGTCCAAGAGCAGCCTTGTTTCACTGGCAAGCGGGGACTTTGACCCCCTTTCAGTAGTTCCTTGAGTCAATGGAGACTCAATTGCCCTTTGCCCACCTTCCTCCCCAAGCTGGGGGGCAAAGAGGCCCCGGGACCATGTCTGCAGAGTGGCCAGGGAGCCCTGGAGAGGCTGTGCCTGTTCCCATGGCTGTGCTGCTGGTCCGGTTTGGCCATCACACACACTGGAAATTGGGCGGAGGAGCTGCCAAGCTGGAAAGGCCCCGTCATTATTTGACATGCTTTGAACTGCAAACCCCAAAGAAAGTAACTCCTCCATGACATGGACAGCACCTGGGGGGGACCCAGGCTGGCTGAGCAGCATCTGCCAGCCAGGCACCGTCTGAGAATATTGGCTGCACTGGCTGGCTCCTGCCCAGTGCCCATGCAATGCCAAACTGGGGCTCTCCTTCCTCCCAGAGCCCTCTACCCACTCTTGGCTGGGGGCTGTGGCTGGCTGTGTGGTTTCTGACCAGCTGGAGGGTGCCGGGGGGAGTTTGTCTTACCTGGATGGCTGTGGGCATCACTTTGTCCCTGCTAGCAGCTTCTGCAGAGAGCCTGAGGCTGGCAGGTGAGGTGGATCTGTCCCCCCCTGTCTAACCTGATTCCCTGTCCCCCTCAAGGATGCCAGCAGGTTCATGTTGCCATCCCACTTTGAGGAAGGCAAGGAGAAGTGCCCATATGACCCTGCCCGTGGCTACACCGGCCTCATTGTGGGTAAGCAGCATCTTTCCAGGGCTGGTGGGGACATGTGGGATGCCACTGACCATGGCCCCATCCCCAACACCCCTCTGGGGGGTGCCAGGTGGGTGGGTTCCACATGCAAGGCACCTTAGCAAATCAGGACATGGTCCTCCCCCACTTGTCTGCCTGGGGCATGGGGCTGCTGGGGGCCTGTGGCTGTCCCCAGGCTGCAGGGCCATGCTGATGGGCACCTGCCCTGCACAGACGGAGGCTTGTACACGGCAACACGTTATGAGTTTCGGAGCCTCCCTGACATTCGGAGGAACCTGCATCAGCGGCCACTGAAGACAGAGGAGTCCCCGCTGCACTGGCTGAATGGTGAGATGTCCCTGTCCCCTCCAGCCTTTGGTTGGCATCATGGGTTGTGGGACACTGCATTGCCTTGGAGAGTGTGGAGCAGGTGTGGGGGATGGCTCTGGAGTCCTATGTGCTTTGCTATGAGAAGGAACTGAGGTAGGGAGGGATTCCCCATTCTGCATTGGTCTCCAATCACCACCTCTTGTTCCATGTCCCCAGATGCTGAGTTTGTGGCATCTGTGCTGGTCCGGGAGAGCAAGGACAGCCCAGTGGGTGATGATGACAAAATCTACTACTTCTTCACGGAGCGGGCAGGAGAGGAAACCACATCCTTCTTTGACAAGAGTCAGGTGGCCCGAGTGGCCCGGGTGGCCCGTGTCTGCAAGGTAGGCATGTTCCCAGCCACAGGGAGCCAAGCACTGCTCCTCTTGGTGCAGGGGCAGCATGCTTCCACCTGTGGGGAAACTGAGGCACAGGCAGAGGGGAATGAACACCTGTCCAGCCTGTGCAGAAATGCTCCCTGCACCCTCCCAGAGCGACGTGGGGGGGAAGAAGATTCTGCAGCGCAAGTGGACGTCCTTCATGAAGGCGCGCCTGGTCTGCTACATCCCCTACTACGAGGTGCTGCGCAGTGTCTGCAGCCTGGACGGGGGCGGCTGGGCCAGCACTGTCTTCTACGCTGCCTTCACACTCTCCGCACAGTGGTGAGTGGGGCAGTGGCCAAAATGATTTGGGCTAAAAGTCTGCAGCACCAGGGCAGCCGGAGATGCTTGAGGGGATGCGCAGACAGGTGCTGAGCACCTGGGAGTACGTTGGTTGGGAGCATCTGTGGATCTGCCCAGGCTTAGGTGAGGTTCTGCCCCTCAGGAGGACCATGGAGGCCTCGGCCGTGTGCCGCTACAACATCTCAGCGGTGCAGCGTGCCTTCGAGGGCCCCTACATGGAGTACCAGGACTGGGCTCGCAAGTGGTCCCGCTATGACGGTGCAGTGCCCGAGCCCCGGCCCGGCTCCGTGAGTGCCTAGGAGTGCAGAGCAGGGGGGGCATGGGGCAGCCGCCTTCCTCTTTGACCCCCGTTTCCCCTGGGCAGTGCATCACGGACCACTCCCGCAGGAAGGGCTACAACTCCTCGCAGGACCTGCCCAACAGTGTCCTGGACTTTGTCAAGCTGCACCCACTCATGTTTGAGGAGGTGAAGCCAGCCGGCGGGGAGCCGCTTCTGGTGAAGAAGAACGTGGTGTACAGCCAGCTGGCTGTAGACAGGGTGCAGGCCCTGGATGGCCGCTCCTATGATGTGCTCTTCATGGGGACGGGTGAGTGTGGGATGAGTTTGATAGGCCTCTGCTGGGCAAAGGGCACAAACACTTCACACTCCCTCCTGAATCCTCTGCTCTGCTCTCCAGGGGATGGCTGGATGCACAAGGCTGTGGTGGTGAACTCTGGCATCCACATTGTGGAGGAGGTACAGGTGTTCAAGGACGTGCAGCCTGTGGAGAGCCTGGTGATCTCCCACATCCAGGTGAGGGGTGGAACAAATAGGGGACACCACACACAGGGCATGCTTGTGCTGTGAAACTGCCATTGTGCTGTTTGGGGGGCTGGGGGGACGTGACTTCCAGGTCACCCCAGCTCAGGATATGTGCTGGAGCCCAGAAGGGTAGCCTGAGGAAACAGACCAGCCTGGCCCCCCACCTCCTTGCCAGCTGCACCCATCAGCACTGACTGAGAGCTGGGGGCCATTCTCATGCACACCCATGAAGGGAGAGCTCTGCTGTGGGGCTGGGGGGGATCTCTGGGCACCATGGGGCACTCCACAGCCCAGCAGCACCATGCCAGATCCATACTGAGCCAGCCCTTTCCCCCTCAGAGGAGCCTGTATGTAGGGGCAGCCAGCGGGATCGTGCAGGTGCCCCTGGCCTCCTGCACCAGGTACACCTCCTGCTACGACTGCATCCTCGCCCGGGACCCCTACTGTGCCTGGGATGGCAGGGCCTGCCGCGCCATCACCACCACGGACAGGTACGGATGGGTTGCCTGTCCTGAGCTGGGTCCCCATGACACATCTCCATGTGTCACCCCGTGGCACAGTCACCCCAGAGCCATCTGACAGTGGGTCTCCTGGTGGCCGTGACCCCTGAAAGGGTGGGTTCAGCCAAGGCAGTATGGCTGAGCCCCCCATGCCTTGCAGAACAGGGTTGGTGCAGGACATTCAAAGTGGCAACAAGGGATGCCGGAGCAGCTCTGGACGGGGTGAGTCTCTGCTGCCCTTCAGAACCACGGGGATGCTGGTGTCCAGCATCCCTTAGAGTGGCTGGGAGAGGTGTAAGGCAGTGCGTGTCCCCGCAGGCTCCCTGCTGTGGAAGAACCGGACGGTGCTGCAGGGGGACGATGTGCTGCTGCCCTGCGACCAGCGCTCCAACCTGGCCCGAGCCGTGTGGCTGCTGAATGGCAGCGAAGTGCTGGGCACAGGGCAAGACCGGCTGCGCGTGGGGGTGGATGGGCTGCTGGTGACGGACACGCTGCCCCAGCACAGTGGCGAGTACCGCTGCTACGGGGAGGAGCAGGGTCTCCGGACACTGCTGGCTGCCTACAGCCTCACCGTGCTGCCCGAGCTGCCCCGCAGCCCTACAGCTGCCCCGTCACCCCATGCTGCCAGCCAGGTGACCAATGACATGAAGGTGGCTTACATCTCTGCCATTGTCACCTTGGTGGTGCTCTGCACCGTGCTCTGCATCATTCTCCTGTACATGTCCTGCCTGGAGAAGCGCAAGGGCAAATACGTGCTAGGGGAGCCACGGCCAGCCAGCGTGGAGCTGCAGACGGTCTCGGCCAACTGCCTGCGCAAGGGCCACCGGGAGGAGGAGGAGGAGGAAGAACTCACCTACCCTGATGGCTGCCTGCGGATCATCCCTGGCGAGGCGCCCACGGCTGCCACCTCCC
The DNA here is from genome assembly GCA_013396875.1 of Vireo altiloquus. NCBI lineage: Eukaryota > Metazoa > Chordata > Aves > Passeriformes > Vireonidae > Vireo > Vireo altiloquus. Next base: position 2,148,367 of record VZRF01003198.1, read on the forward strand.
CAGTCAAGGAGCTGCCGGTTGGCGTGCCCCCTCTGCCACCCCCGCTGCCAGCTGAGCTCACCAACGGCGTGGGGGCTCTGCCCAATGTCCTTCGCAAGATGAACGGCAACAGCTACATGTTGCTGCAGCAGCAGGAGGAGCCGCTGACCTCCCCGCTCTACAGCGCATCCTTCACTGAGGAGCTCAGCAAAATTCTGGAGAAGCGAAAACACACACAACTGGTGGAAAAGCTGGATGAGAGCTCTGTTTAGGGGCTGGGGAGGAGGGTCCTGCCAGTGGGACCCTCCTCCCCTCCAGCCCCTTCTCCCACCCTTTACCATCAGTGTTACAAGATTCAAACAAAACTACCTCTGGGATGGAAGAGCTGGGCCGGGCCCAGGCTCAGCCATTCCTTTAGCTTTTCATTCAGTTTTTTGCTGTACAGAAAAAAGAAAAAGTATCTATTTAAATTTGGAGCTCTATTTATGTATAAAAACTCACCAATGGTGGCCACGAGCTGCAGACAGGAACTGGCACCTGGCTGAAGGTGGACATCATGGGGAGGGAGAGTTTCTGTCTGTTCGTCCAGGTGTGAGAGGACATTGTTGTGGACGTGTGGACTTGGCCAGCCCTGCTGGGCATCCCTTGGCACACAGGAGCTGGATAGCTGCTGAGAGGTGGGTGAAGAACAGGGAGGGGGGCTGAGGGCTGACACACTGTGCCTGTGCCTCTCACAGGGCATGGGATCCCTTCCCAATGCAGGGCTGGTGGGGTTTCCCTAGCTGCGGTTCTTGGGCAGGAGAGGGGCCCTGGATACATCTCACATTGTGAGGGGTGGTCTCGGTGGCTTCCAGCCCCTGCCCGCTCTCCCACATCTGCCCCCTCAGGGTTTCCTCTCTGGGAGAGGATGATTTGCCGAGGGAGAAGAGATAGGGCGAGGAGCTGATGTCCTGAATACCCTGGAGCAGCTGGTGAAGGGATATGTGTCCACTGCAAAGAGGCCACAGGTGAAATATTGGGCTGGGTGCCCTGGGGAGGTGGCATCCCCAGGGCCTCCAACCCTGACAGGGCTCTGCTCCCTTTCCCCAGGGCACTGGATGCAGCAGCAGGCAGCAAGATGCACTGGCAGCAGGACTGGCAGCCACCACAGTGTGACGAGGGACCAGTGCAGCATCCACATGCCCCTGAAGTCTGCAGTGCCCCTGTGGCCCCAAGCACAACATGTTTCTGCCCTCCTGTGTGGTGCTGTTGGAGAACTGGGGTTCAGGCACAGCCCTGTCACCTGTGGGAAGACATGTGGGCACAGAAATGTCTTCAAACAGTGAGGAAGAAGAACCTTGGACAAGCGGCTGCCTCCCTCTGGAGCCTTCTCTTTATGGCACTTTCCAGGAGCAGCCATAGTCCCTAAATCCTCCCAGCTATTTCTGCTTCTGCCACCTCCTGGGGGAACCTGAGAGATGGGAATGACAAAAGCATCTCATGTTCCAGGGACAGTGTGGTGACACTGGAGAAGCTGAGGAGGGACAGATGCGTGGGAGTCCGCGTCCTACCCATGTTCCTTGCTTGTACCTCCATGATCAGGACACTGCCAAAGGCTCAGCCCTGCAGGCGAAACAGGAGAGGGGTGATAACCCCTGGGGTCCCTCATGAGCTACAGCTCAGGCCTCCTATTCCAGGAGTGAGGCTTAGCAGGCAAAGGCAAGAGTTGCACACTCTCCCACCCTGCCCCAGCCCTTGTTTTTGCTGCAAGGGGGCGTGAGCCACCCCCAAGGACCACCCCCATCCCCTCAAGAAGGGGCATCACTCTGTGTCTGGCACTCCTCATGCACAGCTCCGCATCCCCCCCAGCAATAAACACGGCTCTGTCTGGACATGGTGTGGCAGTGTCCCTCTAAGGGCAGGAGAGACAGATGAAGAGACATGAGGGTGGAGAAGGCTTTATTGGGGCTGCAGGCGTGGGCCCTGGACAGTGAGGATGGAGGGTTTGTTGGTGAGGGGGTGCCACTGGCCCTGGATACTGGGGTTGTCAGTGTGGAAGGGCTTGCGAATGCGGATGATGTCCAAGCCAGACTGGTTGGCCAGCTTGGTGGCCAGCTGCACGATCTCCTCACTCGTCTTGCTGGCAATGAGCTCGTCCCGCACTGTCCCGTTCACTGCAGCAGAGTGAGGGGGTCAGGCCGTGATCCCCTCACTGCAGCCTCCGGGGGCAGCTGCTGATCCCCATCCCACAGCAGCTTCCCCAGCACCGTCTGCACCGGGCAGAGGTGGTACAGAGCCGGGGCAGGGCAGCGAGACCCCCGGTCCCCATCTCCTTCCCAAGGCCCCCAGCACTCACAGTACTCGGCCCGCAGCACCGGGGCCGGACCCGAGCCCGAGTGGGGGCTCACGTAGAGGACGACATCGGGGTGCTGCCGAGCGAAGTCCTGCGCCGCCTCCTCCACGAATTCCCTGGGGGCCAGAGGTGACCGTCAGCCCCAGCCGGGACAGAGAAGGGGAAGAATCGCCATAGCCGCCAGACTAGGGTCACCCTCCGCCCGCGCCGGGCCCACAGGAAAAGGCACAGCGCAAAGTTCGGGGTGATGCCCCCGATGCCGCCTTCCAGCTCCTGCCCCGTCCCGCAGGAGGTTTGGGGGTCCCACCCCGCCGCTGCCCCGTGACCAGGGGCAGTAGCACTGTCCCCTGCCCACGGTGATAGGACCAGGGGAAGACCGATCCCCCAGTCCCCAGGCTGCCCCCGCCCCATCCCCGGCAGTCGGGCGGTGCCTCCGGCCGTACCTGGCGCCGCGGGCGTCGGCGGCGGTGGGGCTGAAGAGGAGCTGCAGGCGCTGGAGCTGCCGCACGTACCGGCCCACGCCGTTGTGCAGCACGGCGGTCAGGAACCGGCTGGGCGACCCGCGGCCCGTCATGGCTCTGCGCTCACCCGGAGCCGGAACCGGCGCGAGGGGCGGGACGGGGCACCCCCGGCCCCGCCGGGAAGTGACGCGCCGGGAGCCGGACCAGCAATGGCGGGGTCCGTGCGGACCCACGTGGGGGCTGCGGCCTGAGCGGCTCTGCGGGGCCGGGGGCCGCGGGGTGGCCGCCCATGCGGAGCGGCGGCGGCGCGGGCGAGTGCCGGGGCGGTCAGGATGGCGCTGGTGCCCCTGCGGCCCTGCAGAGCCGCCAGCCGCCTCCTGCCGCTGCTGTGCGGGGGGGCCAGGAGCAAGGGAGCCTCGCAGAGCCCCGGGGCGCCGAGCCGCCTTGGCCAGCGGCGCTACAAGAAGGACGTGCTGCCCTCCCCCGACGAGCCCGCGCCCTCCATCTCTATCACCGAGATCCGGCAGTACCTGCGGGCGCAGGACATCCCCTTCCACGATGGCTACAGCTGCCTGCACACCCCCAGCCTCTTCACCGGCGACCGCGGGGATCAGCCGCTGTCCGCCAATGCCCCGTTCACGCTTTTCATTGACAAGACCACCGGCAGCTTCCTGTGCACAGCCACCCTGGCCGAGGGTACCTGGCAGGACTTCCAGGCTAACGTGGAGCTGCGGCACCGCGGCATTACCCCCCTTCCTCCTGCCAGCTCGGAGGAGATGCAGGAGGAGATGCGACAGGCTCACGAGGATGCCCGCTGCATCTGGGAACGGGCTCTGCCGCTCTGGGAGCTGCTGGATGAGAAAGAGACCAAGGAGACCAAGGCTTTGTTTGGTATCTCCATGGTGACAGATGCCACCCTGAAACGCTTCGGGGTGCGTTATCTGAGAACTGCCAGGTCTCTTGTCTTCCCCTGGTTCAGTCCTCAGGATGCGACCCTGAAGGGCCTGAAGCTCGTGAGGGTGGAGAAAAAGGGGGGCACGATAACTTACGTGGAAGAGACTTTACCGCGCTTCGATTCCTATCGCAATCTTTTTGGGCTGCCCCTGATTGGCCGCCGAGACACAGAGCTGGTCTTAACTGGGTGGGAGCTGGATGCCCTGGCCCTGCACCAAGCTGCAGGAGTGGCCAGCCTGGCCCTGCCACGAGGCACCAGTTGCCTGCCTCCCACCCTTCTCCCCTACCTGGAGCAGTTCAAGCGCATCACGCTGTGGCTCGGTGAGGACTTGCGCTCCTGGGAAGCTGCCAAGCTCTTTGCCCGCAAGCTGAGCCTCAAGCGCTGCTCTCTGGTGCGCCCTGGCAACCTGCAGCCCCGGCCCTTGGAGGCTCTGAACCAGGGCCTGAACGTCACCAAAATCCTGCGTTCTGCCCTGCTTGCCAGCCACAAATCCATCGTCTCCTTCCGGCAGCTGCGCGAGGAGGTGTTCGGGGAGCTGGTGAACACCGAGCAGGTGTCTGGCGTCAAGTGGGCACGTTTCCCCGAGCTCAACAAGCTCCTCAAAGGGCACCGCAGAGGGGAGCTCACCATCTTCACAGGTAACGGGCACAATGACCAGTGCACAGGGGAGCAGAGGGGTCTTTGGTGGCTTCGCCCTCCTGGGGGTGGTGCTTCACGAATCTTCCAGGTCTCTTTCTGCTCAGGGCTTTGACTGAGCCTGTCTTGTGGGTGTGTGAGAGGCTAGGGTGCATTTCTCAGTGTGGTGGGACTGAGCCAATGTGTTGATGGGCTGCCTGCCTGGATGAGCGTATGAAGTCCTGGGCTGTCCCTTACCCCTGCTCCCACCTGCCACCTCCTGTCTGAGCCCTCCCTTTGCTCAGCCCACTGGCTGCCCAGCCCTTCACAGGGACCCGTGGGGACCCACGAGCTGTGGGAGGCCATGCCAGAGCACCCAGGTATGTAGTGTGGCATGTGAAGTTTATTTATGGTGTGAGTGCTGCAGTTGGGCTTCCCTTATCCCACTCCCTGGTGCTTCTACCTCTAAACAACCCCCCAGCATATTTAGGATGGGTCAGATCATCTCCCCCAGCTAATTTCTCCTATTATTGTCCTTGTACCAGGCCCCACAGGCAGTGGGAAGACCACATTTATCAGCGAGTACGCACTGGACCTGTGCATGCAGGGAGTGTGCACGCTGTGGGGCAGCTTTGAGATCAACAATGTTCGCCTGGCCAAAATCATGCTGACGCAGTTCGCTGGCCGGCGCCTGGAGGACCAGCTAGAACTGTACGATGAGTGGGCTGATCGCTTCGAGGAGCTCCCACTCTACTTCATGACCTTCCATGGCCAGCAGAACATCAAGTATGGTCCTGCACCTCCATTCCCAGTGGCATTAACCCCTCACGGCATGTGCTGCAGGGCCTTGGGGAGCTGGGGCTCTTCCCCCGCAGTGAGTCACAGATTTGGGGCTGGCAAGAGGCACATTGGAACTGTTCAAGTCCCAGGGTTGGTGTGTGGGGACTGTGTGGCCAACCATCTGTGTTCCTCCAGTCATGGGGACTCTCAGAGCCTCTCTCTGGGGTGGGGATGAAGCAGGGGACTTGACCCTGTGCTAGGTGGCTGCTCTGAAGCCAGTCTGTGCCCATGGCAGGACATGTACCCCCACACCCTGCTTACCTGCAGTGCTGTTGTTTGCTGAAGAGGGAGGACAGGCACCTCCAGCTCCTTTATTCATCAGGCAGTGTGGCACCTGAATGCATCCCCATATGCCCTGAGAATCCCTGTGGGCTGAGGGCATTGCAGGGCAATGGGCAGGGACTGTGTAGGCAGCAGCTGGGTCCTCCTGATCCCAGCCACCTTTACTTGTGGGGATGGGGCTGCACTTGTTATACAGTGGCTTAGATGCAGAGGTGGGATGTGTCCAGGTCCCATCAGCCTAGTACCTTCGAGCTCTTTCTCTGTGACCCTTTGCCTGGCTCAGCATTCCTATCCCTACCTCCACTAATCCCTGGGGCTGATCCTGGTCTCCCCTGCTCAGGGCAGTGATTGACACCATGCAGCATGCGGTCTACATGTACGACATCACCCACGTGGTCATTGACAATCTCCAGTTCATGATGGGACACGAGCACCTCTCTGTGGACAGGTAATCCTTCTCCAGTCTGACCTTTCCTACCTCTGCCACCCTCACTGTTGGAGCTGTCCCTGTCAGGTGTCATGGCAGGGGCTGAGGACCCACACAGGGTGTCCCCTTTACTCCTGTCTGTCCAGCCTGTTTTGTTAAAGGGCAGCCACTGTCCTAGGGAGGGGGAGGTGGGAGGGGGTGAACAGATTACCAGCCATCCCTGCCGTGCCACATCCCTCTTCCTATGTGGGCTTGGTTGCCTCACAGAGAGCAAGCCTACATTCCTAGGTGGTTCCTGCTGTGGGGATCAGCACCTTGCTGCCCCCAGCCACCGAGCAATTCCAGCCCCTGACCCCATTCTTGCTGCTGTGGCAGGCTCGCTGCCCAGGACTACGTCGTTGGTGCCTTCCGCAAGTTTGCCACAGACAACACGTGCCACATCACCCTGATCATCCATCCTCGCAAGGAGGATGATGAGAAGGAGTTGCAGACAGCCTCCATCTTCGGCTCTGCCAAGGTGAGCTGGGCTAGGGTGGTCTTTCCTGTCCCTTGGGCACAGCTTATTCCCAGGAACGGGCTAGGATATGTTGGGCAGTCATCCTCAGCTCCCATCAGCATCCTAGATCATCACTGGGGGCTTGAAATGCGTGGGATGTCTCCCAGAGTCCTGGTGCAGGCAGAGAGCAAACCCATTGTCAGCTAAAGCTCTGTTGGGGCTTTAGGTGCAGTTAGTTAATACTCGTTATGAGTGGAATGTAGTAGGAGATAATTAAAGAGGGAGGCAAGGAGGGTGTGGGGATTGGCCCTCTGAGTACTTTGGTCTCTTCTGTGATGCTGACCAACCATGCAGTGGTGGGCAGGAGGTGCTTTCTGTTCACAACCCTCCCGTGATCCCAGTTTGCTGGGGTGTGCCTGGTGGGTCATTGGGATGTTCCAGGGGAACACAAGGGGTTGATGCCGGGGAAATCCTGGAGTTGCTGTGGCCTGGGGTGCCCTGTAACAGGGTTTAAAGGAGCTGGGCAAGCATTCGTGAGCATCTCTGAGGCCTGTGACTCTGGCAGCATTCTTGGCACCCTCCTGGAGATGTTTTCCTCTCCCCAGGCCAGCCAGGAGGCCGACAACGTCCTCATCCTGCAGGACCGTAAGCTGGTGACGGGGCCAGGGAAGCGCTACCTGCAGGTGTCCAAGAATCGTTTTGACGGGGACGTGGGTATCTTCCCGCTGGAGTTCAGCAAGGCCTCGCTCTCCTTCTCATCTTCCAAAAGCAGGGCCAGGCTGAAGAAGATGAAGGGAGAGAAGGAGCTTTCAGCCAACAAAACTGTGGAGGGAGGCTCAGGGGCCTCCAAGAAGCCGTGAGACCAGCAGGTCTCTTCCTCAGTTCATCTGGATGATCCCAGCTCCTCTTCCCTGGGAGCATCTATAATGCATCTCTGTGGGCCTTTCTCCTGCATGAACAAACCTCTTGACCACCAGCACAGTGTCTCTGAGATGGGGGACCACCATGAGAGGAGGAGTGGTCTCATCCTAGCAAAGAGTGGCTGGAGAAGGTGCTTCGACAAACACTGGCTGCTCCGTGTTGGTGCTGAGTGCTGGGAGCATGGGAGGAGTGGAGGCAGAGTAAGCTAGACGACAGTGGGAATGGTCTGCAGGCCTGGGACTTGGGTATCTGTGGACCTGGGGCAGGTCGTTAAATTGTGTCTAAAATGGAGCTGAAATCATGAGCTGTCACTAGCTGGGAGGGATTGTGGGGGGCAACTGTGTAGAGAGGCACGTAGTAGAAACCCCTGTGTCACACATGGGGTCTGTGGACTCAGTCCTGGCTGGGATGGAGCCAGTAAGGGAAAGATGGTGAAGAAAAGTGTGGGAGATTGTGGGTAGCTTTTGCTCTGGGGTGGGAGCAGGTGTGACAGGAACTTGCCTGTTCTACCCACTTGGCTTGTGCCTGACCTGGCTCCCTTTGCTCAGGGTCTCCCAAGCCCCTGTCTCCAGGGGACATCACCAGCAGTAAAACCATGTGAGGAACAGCCCTGCCTTGCTCTGTGGGGTTGGGGGGGCTGCCATCCCCCTGCCCTCGGGGCTGCAGGCAGCAAATACTGTGACCTGACTAGTCCTTGCCATGGTAGGAAGCATCCATGGCCGGATCTTGGTCTAATCCCTTTGATTTTTTTTTTCTCTTTCTAGTTTTATTAAAGCATAAATATGAGTGCCTTTTCTGTCTCTGTGACTAGAATACCCTGGGTCTGGGGAGGGTACCTTGGTCAGGGAGGAGGTGGCCGCCTGAGGATGTCCCTGCTGTGCCGAGCATCCTGCCCCAGCCCTGGCACACCGGATTATTACCAACCGCCATGCTGGGAATAGTTTTAACCTGAGCCATAATGAGGGCTCAGAGCAGGTGGGTGGTACACACCCAGCCCTGGGTTTCCGGGGTGCACCAGCTCACCTGGAGAGCACCGCTGGGTGCTGGTGTGAGCACCCACAGGCAGGACAGAGCTGATGGCAGAGGAGCGTCCTGGGGAAGCAGAGGTAAGGCAGGGGTGCGTGGAGCTGGGTCAGGGTTCACATGGCAGTGTGGGTGGGGGCTGTGGGTGTCCCTACTCAGCCCAAGGGACCCCTCCATCTCACTGGCTTCCATTTGACCCAGTTTGGTTCAAGTTAGGTGCTGTCATGGGGCTCTAGAGTGGAAGTGAGGCAGTGGGATAGCCCAGGACCCCGTCTTGCACCCATCCCTCCATGGGTCGCAGAGGGGGTGAAGAAGCTGAGCCTGTGGGGGGACCTTGGCTGATCCCAGACTCCAGGGGGCAAGTGGTTTCATGAGGGCTTATTTTATTGTCCTTTTGCCCCCAGTTTGGGTCTCTTGGAAAGGCTGGAGGGTGGCAATAGCTGTAACAACTCATGGGGAGGAATGGTGTGATGTCAAGCGGGGCAGAGGCCTCTAGACCCCTTAGCAGAGTGGTGGGCTCACCAAATAATTGCGGAGGGGGCATAACCTAGAGGCTGATGATCCCCAGAGGCCTGGGGATACTTTGGGGGTGCAGAGCCCTGAGACGGGGGGCTTGGCTGGGGCAGAGAAGGGGATGAGCTCCGGGAATCCCCCGGAACGGACGTGACTGGGAATATGCCGGGCGAGGGCACCCCACGCACCCCTCCATGTCCCCCCGTGTCCCCTTGTCCCCCCGTGCCCTGGCCCCCGTACGGGGGCGTGGCCTCGTGGCGGGGGCGGAGCCGTTGGGGGCGTGGCCGAGAGG
>VZRF01003198.1:2157546-2171998 GCA_013396875.1 Vireo altiloquus
TTTGGGGGGGTCCCGGGGTTGGGGGGGCAGCGGCGGCCCTGGAACTCCGTGCGGTGCTTTGGGGATGTTTCAGGGGCACTTCGGGACGGTCTTGCGAATGCAGAGGCCCAGGGGCTCAATGGGGTAGTTGAGGGAGTCGCGGGGCACTTTGGGGGTGCTTCAGGGGCGAGCTATGGGGCAGTGCAGGCCTAGGCGCGTCGTGGGGCACTTTGAGGGTGTTTTGGAGCACTTTGGGGGTGGTTTAGGAGCACTTTAGGGGAAGTGTGGTGCAGGAGAGGCCCAGGAGCGCCGTGAAGCATTTTAGGGGTGTCGTGGGGAACTTCGGGGATGATTTAGGGCACCCTGGGGGGAGCTATGGGGCAGTGGGGCCCACGGGTGCCATGGGGCAGTTCAGAGTGCTGTGGGGTTGGCGTGGGTGGAAAGCACCATGGGACAGGCTGGGCGCTGTGGGGCTCAGTGGGGCAGCGGGAGGTGGGTGGAGGGCAGGGGTTGCATTGGGCGGACAAGGGGGGGCAGCGCCATTGAGGAAACCTCAGGATGCCGGGGGCCTGGAGAGGGGCACAGCTGGGAATTGATGGTGTCCATCCCACATGTGCTGGGTATGTGGGGAAGGACGGCTGACTCCCCCTGCCCTGGCCCTGAGGTGCCGTCGAGGCAAGGGGGTCCCCAGGGGCCCGGAATCCCCACAGCAGCTCAGGGTGAGGGTCTGGCCGAGCAGGGACCGAATGTTCCCTTGCCATTTAGGGGTCGGAACGGTGGGATCCGGCAACGCTGTGCTCCGGCCGGAGTGGCTGGAGGTGACGCCACCCCAGTTGGTGACTGGTTTTACTGGGTGGCCGGAGGCCGGGCTGGGCACTCCCTCCCTCCTCGGGCGGCGGTGGGACCCTCTCGGCCGGCCGGGGGGCTGGGGGGAGGGAGAAGCTGAAGTCTGTTCCCACCGCCTTCCTGGCGGAGCCCCAGCAGTGACGGTGTCCCCTCCAGGCTGCGCAAGGACTCACTGTCCCCAGGGGTGTCTGTCCCTTTGACCTGCACATCCTGGGGGAGTTTCGCTGGGGTGGGGTACTGTCCCTTGGCTGGCTGGGCTCGGGGGCCATGAGATGTCCCTTTGGGGTTCCTGATTCCTGTTCCTCTGGCAGCAGCAGGTCCCCATGGCGGGCTCTTGTCCCCACAACACCTCCCGGGGTGACCGCAGCCCACCCTGGGTGCCAGGAGCAGCGCACCCGCCGCCGGGCTCCCCTGCCACCCTCAGTGCCACGCTGGCACCACCCGCCCTGGCCCTGCCGGCGGGGGGACTTGGGGGAGGGAGGGGGCAGCGGGGAGCACGGGGATCCTGCTGCCGTTCAGCTCCCTGACCCCCTCCTCTTCCTCCCCCCCGCTTCAGGGGCCGGCGGAGCCGTGTTCACGGAGCGGGGGCCCGAGTGGACCGGACGGATGGGCAGCGGCTGGCGAGGTGAGCGGAGCTCTTGGTGGGGGGGGGGGTCACCCACCTGCCCACCCAAGGGTATCACGAGCGCGGTGTGAGGTCACGGTGCCTGGGGATGGCACGTGCCGGTGGGGGTGACGGTGGCGGGGGGGGCTGGCTCGCCGGCATCTCTCCGCTGCCCGCCCTCCTCGGGCGCTGGCAGGCGGATTGATTTCAGGTGACAGCTCGGCGGGCGAGACCGTGCGGGCAGCGCCGCCCCCCCGCCCGCGCCCTGTGCCAGCCGCAGCCATGTGCGAGATGCGATGAGGCAGCGGGGGATGGATCCGGCCCGTCGGCCGGCTCCCGTCACGCCAGCGTATGGCGTGGGTTGGGAGGGAGTCACAGCAGAGACCGGCAGAGCCCCCCCAGCTGGAGGGGGCAGGAACAAACCACCGTGTGTTGGGGCTGGGAAAGAGCCTGGTGCCCACCGGGCAGCTTCCTCCTTGGTGGCCCTCTCCAGGGAACTCTGTGCCCCGTTGTGGATGGTTTGGGATGGAAAGCAGTCCTGTGTGGGGTCACTGCTGAGAGGTGGGGGCTGTGGGGCAGAGGAGGTAGCTGACACTGGTGTATGGGGCTGTCCCCCGCTCCCCATGAGGCTGCACTGGTAGGTGCTGTGGGGCAGACAGGCGGGCAGGCTGCCTGTGAGCCAGCTCTCTGCAGGCCTCTCGGGATTCGCCTCCAGTCCTGGCATGCTTCCCGTGGCAGGGTCACGCCAGGGCACGGCATGAGGCAGGACTGCATCGCCGCTGCCATGTGGTGCCCCCAGCACCCCACAGCCCCTGGCAGCCCCAGGCGGCTCCATTGGGGTGCTGAGGCCAACTTGGGGGTTGTAGTACCATTCCCCACAACTAATCCTGGTTTCGTTCTGGTTCATCTGGCACCTCCTTCTGTCTGCTTCCCCTTGGGCCAACCTTCACCTGTAAGATTAGGGTTGGTAACTGGGGACCTGGGGGTGTCCCTGTGCCCACCTGGGGATGCTGGCAGCTGGTGGGGCGTCGTTTTCAGTGCCCATGGCTCTGATGCCCTGTCTCCCTTGCCTGCAGGCTGCCCGTGTGCCCCTGCCCGCCGGGGGCCCCCCCGCCATGGCCATTGTGCAGACACTGCCGGTGCCCCTTGAGGCCGTTGCTGAGGGGGCCACACAGCTCCGTGTCACCACCCGCTCACCCCCTGCCACCATGGGCAGCGTGGGCAGCCTCCTGCCCGTCCGGCCTCGCCACGACTGCGCCAGCGATGGGGATCCCTCCACTGCCTCCTTCGGCAAGCAGGAGGGGCTACTCCGGGCCACTCCTGAGGAGCCCCGTGTGTCTGTGCCCGGTGTCACCCACTCCTATACCAATGGGGGCTTCTGTGGCGACTGGCTCGATGCCTCCTCTCCTGCCAGCCCCTGTAGTGACTCAGATGATCTCCATGATGACCAAGCACCAAGTGATCACCTTCAGGGGCCACCCCCCAAGCTCATACCAGTCTCTGGCAAGCTGGAAGAGGTGAGAGGGACAGCAGCAGGGTGGATGGGTGTGTGCTGCGGTCTTGACTTTACACCCTGTGCCACACTGGGACTGTTGGCTTAGATGTGTGAAATGGGGTCATATGGCCACACTTCTGGTGTCCCTGGGGAAGTGGCAATCCCCGTGCTCTTACTGTCCCCTCCATCATGCCAAGGGTGTTTGGGGTGCTCACCTGGACACCCATGGAAAGGGGATGAAGGAGGTGGTGACTGGCCCCTGTCTCCTTTGGGGTGTGAAGGCATCAGGGCTGGGGGCACCCACTGTAACATTCCTAGGCAGCCCTTCTTGGGGTTAATGGGTCCTCCCCAACCCCTCATTCTCCCCTCTTTTCTTGGCAGAATGTGGAGAAGACCCTGATCCGCCCCATGGCCTTCAAGCCAGTGGTATCCAAGCTTCGGAATGCCCAGCCAGGCACACGCCTGGGGCTCTCGGAGAGCCAGGTGAGCCTCACCCACTTGCTGGGTGCTGAGAAGCCTGGCTCTCTCAGCTGCCGTGCCAGCACCCTCTCAGACTCGGGGCGCAACTCCCTCTCCAGCCTGCCCACCTACAGCACGGGCTGCAGCCAGCACCCAGAGGTGGGTGTCCTGCCCACCACCCCCCATGGCCCCCTCGAGCCCCCGGGGGGCTGCCGCCCCTCCAACTCGGACAGTGGGCGCTCATCCTCCAGCAAGAGCACAGGCTCGCTGAGTGGCCGGGGCCGGCCCTCCTCGGAGAGTGGCTCCTGCGGGCGCTCTCCACTGCCTGGCGAGGAGGCCATGCTGGTGCGGGAGCTGGAGGACAAGCTGCGGGAGAGGGAGGCTGAGCTGCGGCTCCTGCGTGACAGCCTGGATGAAAACGAGGTGGCCATCTGCCAGGTATGTCCCTGATGTCTGCATGTCCTGTCCATGTCTCCCTCCCTGGGGCACCTTGTGTGTACATATCCCCTGGCTGGGGGTAGGGACCCGCTTTGAGGACCCTTTACAGACCCTTGCAGGGGGATACTTTTTCCAGTGGATCTTTTGGGTTTCTCCACCAGTTGGGTGATCCTATGTAGTCCATGGGGGAGCCTTGTATGGCCTATGGGACCAGTTGTACAGACTGGGTTGCCTTATCTTGGGATTTCCTTTTTTGAATGAGCCTGGAACCTGTGGCTTCTCCCTGCTTGTGATGGAGCTGGAGGAGCCCTATAGTTTCTGGGGGTGCTAACGTGGGGGGCCCATAATGCAAAAGGCTAGGGGAGCACAAGGAGGTGTGTAACACCACATCTCACTCTTCCTGGACCCTTCCTCCATTTCGGGGACATGTGCTCCCCTCTCCCTGGGATGCCTGTCTTGGAGATGGCAGCTGAAGTGGGAGGGTGCTGTGCTGCCCTCTCAGCACCTGTGTATCCCTTGGCCCAGGTGTTTGAGGAAAAGCAACGTCGGTGTGAGCAGGAGCTGGAGGGGCTGCGGCAGCGCTGTGCGGCCCAGGCGCGGCAGGCGGCCCATGCAGCACATCGGGGGCAGCAGGTCCTGCAGCTCCAGGTGCTGCAGCTGCAGCAGGAGAAGAAGCAGCTGCAGGAGGACTTGGCCCAGCTGCTGCAGGAGCGTGAACTGCTGGAGCGTCGCTGCGCCTCCTTTCAGCGGGAGCGCACCGAGCTGGCACCCCGGCTGGAGGAGACTAAGTGGGAGGTGAGTCGCCCAGCAGTGCCAGGGGTGTCAGGGGGTGCAGGCTGTGGCTGGGGGGTCCTGGCCGGCACCTGAACGCCATCGTCCCCACAGGTGTGCCAGAAGTCGGGGGAGATCTCTCTGCTGAAGCAGCAGCTGAAGGAAGCGCAGGCGGAGCTGGCGCAGCGGGGCGCCGAGCTGCTGGGGCTGCGGGCTCAGCTGCGGGAGGCACGGGCGCAGCTGCAGGCGGGCGAGCGGCGGGCGCAGGGGCTGCAGGAGGCCGCCCGCCTCAAGGCGCTGGAGCTGGAGGTCTGTGCCAACGAACTGCAGCGCCGCAAGAGCGAGGCCGACCTCTTCCGTGCCAAAGCCGGCCGGCTCGAGCAGGAGGTGGCAGGGCTACGGGAAGCTGCCCGCGGGCGATGCCCCCCAGGCACCGGTGAAGGGTGCCCCCCACCCGGTGAGGGATGCCCCTCAGCCGGCGAGGAGTGCCGGGGAAGTGCGGGGCTGCGGCGGCAGCTGGAGCGGCTGCGTGCAGAGGTGGCCCTGGAGCGGCGGCGTGGGCAGGAACAGCGGGATGCCTTCGAGCAGGAACGCGGCACATGGCAGGGCGAGAAGGAGCGGGTTATCCGCTACCAGAAGCAGCTGCAATACAGCTACATCCAGATGTACAGGCGCAACCGGCGGCTCGAGCAGCGGCTCCAGCATCTCCGGCTTCAGGGCGAGGATCCCCTGCCTGAGCCCTGTGACCCACCTGACCCACCCTTTGAGGAGATCACAGCCACCGAGATCTGAGATGCTGTCTGCCCTTGCCCCATGCTTGGAGGGCTGAAGGGGCCTCCAGCCCCTGTGATTTTGGGAGCTGTGGGGCTGTGGGAGGCCCCTGCTCTCCCCCAGCTCTGCAAACTGCTGGCACTGTGAAGGGACAGAGGAGACCACAGGCACTGCCCCCTCCCCAGCCCTGAGGTCTTGGGGCGAGGGTGTATCAGTGCCCACCACAGTGAGGGGTACCCGTGAGATGTGGGGTCAGGTGGGTGCTGAGTCCTGGCCTTGGGGCCGCCCAGAACTGGTTTCTGCTGATCCTCTTAGCTCCTGGGGATTAGTGGCGCTGGCTTCAGCCAGGGTCACCTTGGGCAGGGGGAGGGCTGACTTGCCCCCTCCCTCTCATCCCTGCTGGCACTGTCACCCAGTCACTTGGTGTGTGCCCTGTCCCTGCCCACGCCAGCCTCCCTCATGCCCCTCTGTGTGTTTGTCAGGGAATTCATTTCTGTGCCATTTTAAATAACTCTATTTTTATAGGACCGACCAAAACATATCACCCTCTCCCAGCTCACACCCCACCAGTCTGTGCCCTCTCACCCCTGCCACGGGGCAGCTTGCCCTCAGTGCCTTTCCCATGCCCTTGCCTCCAATATCCCTCTGTTTCCCCCCCCAAAAAAAGCCCATGCCTCTGTGATGCCCAGCCTGCCAGGGGAGAGGGGCGTGGTGCTGCACGTGCCAGCTGGGAACACCGTGGGGACACCCCCGGGGATGGGCAGAGGTAGGGGGGCCCTGCTGGGCACCCGGGGGGATGGGTCAAACCAAAGGAAAAGTCTGGCTGTGCCCAGCTGTGGCTTGGTCACCCCTGGCTCCAGGGGGGGAATTTTTGTACTTTATTTCAGTCGTGTCTCATTCCCAGAGCCTGGCTCGTCCGTGTGCCACCCGGAAACGGCGATTAAAAACAAGCCCCTGGCTGTGTTTTTTTCAGGTCTCTGTCTGCGTGTCCAGAACGGGGTCAGGGACCAACTCTCCTTCCCCTGTGTTGCCAGTGCTGCCCTCCCTTGGGTCCTGCAGTGGGCAGCTGCTCCATGCCCTTGGGGCAGGTCTGGCTCTCATACCCTCTGGCTGCATTGAGACCAGCCACAGCTCGGTGCAGGAATGAGCAATCTGGCTCCTCTGGAACGCAGCGTGGCTCCTCGAATAGGGGGTGCAGCATCACTCCGGAGGTGGTCCAGGCACGCGCACCACCAACTCCATGGGCTCCTTGGCTTTGTTGCGGTAGGCCTGGCGGATGATGTCCACAGCCCTCTGGTGCGTGACATTCTGCAGGCTCTCCCCATCCACTGACACCAGCTCCTGCCCAGCCTGGGTCCCAGAAGGGAAGGCCTCATGGTGAAGTGCAGCTACTTTTGGGGTGCCAGGGGACTGCCAGCAACCCATTGGCACCAAGGGATGGGAGTGTCTGGATGTCTGCCCACCCCCTGGCATGTGCTGGTACTCCCCTACCTTGAGGATGCCACTGAGGAAGGCAGCTCCACCAGGGAAGATCTTCTCAATCTTCACCACTGGCTGTGCCCTTGACTCAATACCACCAGAGATACTGATCCCTGCAAGGGAGACATGAGACCCTTATACCTGGGTAGGCTGGGACCTCCACCGTCTCCCAAGCATGGCACCACCTTTCCCTGGGTAGCTGCACCTCTGTCTTGCCCTGTTTGGTAGGTCCTACAGAGATGAGGGGCCAGGGTAGGGACAGCTCTTCCTCCCCATTCTCATTTTGGAGGAATGCTCTGGAGTTTGCCCCTTGCCAAGGGGGTGCCACCCATCCCACTGATGCTCGTGCCAGAAGGGTCCTCACCCCACCCCTGGGGTCTCACCCGTGTGCCACCCACCCATGTGCCACCCACCCAGCGAGTGCTTCAGCTTGGAGAGGGTGACGGTGAGCAGATGATACTCTTCCTCCTCCTCTTCCTCCCTGCCAGCATCTTCCGGGCCATTGGTGGCTGCCCCAGCCCTCGCCTCACCCCCTGGCCCCCCAAAGAGAGGGGCAAGAGGGGGTCGTGCCCGCTGGGACTTCACTTCGGCCTCTCTGTCGGGTGCTGTCCTGGGGGGCTCCTTGCGCCAGGTGGCCCGGGGGCTGCGAGAGTGCCCATGCCCCTTGCCGGCAGGGGACTCGGCCAGCAGCCAGTTGGGGGATCGAGGGCCAAGGGTGGGCAGAGGCTGGCTGGTGGAGGCATAGGCATCCACTGGCACGTCAGGGAGTGGGGTGTAGGTGCGGGGATGAGGCCGGCGGGGACTGGGGGAGGCTCTTGGACGGGCTGGGCTTGCCTGCTGCTCCCCAGCTTCCTCCGGCTCTGGGGTCCCTGCTGGCTTCAGCAGGAATCCGCCCCGATAGTCTGCAATGAGAGGGGCTCAGAGATCTCCCCAGAGACCCACGCCCTGCCACGCCGGCCTCCCATCAGTACCCCAAAGCCCTGGGTCCTATACCACCTAAGGCCCCAGATCTTTCTCATTTAGGGACCCCTAGACACCCCAGCTCTCTGCAGGCACTCCATGTCCTCCTCCCCAAGAACCCCAGCACCCACGATCCACACAGATTGTGCTGCTCCCAATACCCAGGGACACCAGATGCCTTATTCCCTGGAACCCCCTGCACTGAAGTATCCCAGCTCCCTTTCTCCTCCCCTGAACTGCCCCCCATACTCCCTCCACCCTTTCCCCAGTGGGCAGCCAGGTGTCCAGGCAGACCCTACAGGTGGCACTTACCAGGCACTGGTGTGATGAGGTGTCTCTTGGGGGGGACATCATGGTGGGCCGGGCGGAGGGCAGGTGAGCGCACTGCAGTCAGAGAGAGCCTCCAGTCACCTCCTGAGCTGCACCCACCCCTGACCACTACCTGCCAGTCAAGGTCCCTGGGAGGCTGGGATCTACCTGAGCGGCTCTTTAGGGCATCAAAGGCTTCCAGCTCCAGGGGCATCACCATGCTGTCAAACCTGCCCAGGTCTGTGGGGGCCACCACACTCCTGCCAAGGGAAAAAGGTGGGAACAGGTTGTAGCAGCCTCTGGGGTGGAGTGTGACGAGAGCTGAGGAGCATATGTGAGGGTCCACTTCAATCACACCAGGCTGGGCAATATTGGGGTTCACAGGTATTTCCTAGCAGCACTTGCCTCACGTCCCGTAGCAGTAGGACCTTCTCAGGCCGGTCCAGGATGGCCAGCAGCGGCCGCACCAAATCCTCCACGCTGCCCTCGTGCAGGTACTGCGGGCACAGGAGAGGGGTCAGTGGTGGATGCCCCCTCACCCATCCCTTGGTTTACCTCCCAGAGCTAAACATGGGCACAGAGTGCTCGCCATGCCCCTAGGATGCAGGAGCTTTCTAAGGATGAGCCCAGGGTGGCAGCGCCGCCCTGCCTGTGCCCCATCTGCGCTCTGCCTTCAGTGCGTACCCGGGAGCAGTGGCGGAGCACGGCTGTCACCTCATCGGGGCTGAGGAGACGCGCAGCAGTGTCCTGGATGTGCGGGAGCCGGGCCTCAGGGTCGCTGCCGTTGGGCTGCAGGGTGGCGATGCCCATGGGGCCCAGGATGGTGGCACGCCGGCTTTTTTCTGGGGAGGCACAACAAGGAGGGGTGGCCAGCGTGGCAAGGACTGCCCCAGGCAGCCCAGAGAGTTCCCCAAGCCCCCGATCCCAGCAGCTCACTCCACACCAGAGCGGGATAGACAAAAGCAGTGCAGGGCCAGGCGCATGCAGAGCCTGTGCCACACCCCCCCCCGGGCACACGGGCAGCCCCGTTACCCCGCTTCAGGCTCCGGATGACAATCTTCTGCACAGCGCCTACTGCAATGGAGATGGAGAGCGGTGAGTGCCCAGGGCAGACAGCAGCATCACCACCCACTGTCAAAACTGCATGCTTGGGGAAACCTCTCCCTATGCCCCCTCCATGCCAGGGATGCCACAACAGGCCCACAGAAGGGGGAACAGTCCCAGGTCGAGTCCCTCTCTGCCCTGTCACCCAGGCTGATACCTCTGTCCCCGTCAGAGCGCCCTGGGGACTTGGCCCGTGCCCGGCGATCAGAGCCAGGAGCCTCCTGGCTGGGAGGGGCCCAGCTCTGGCTGGTGGCACGGCCCCCCTTGAAAAAGAGGTTGACTAGGGTCTTGGAGCGGTGCAATCCTGGGGGACCCCCTCGTGCCCCTTGTCCCTCTGGCTTCTCCTTCTTCCGCTTCTCCTCTGTGGACAAAGAGAAGGGGGTGCTGAAGTGGAGAGGTGAGGGAATGCTATCCCAAATCTTGTCTGGGGGCACGGAACTTCAGGGGATTGGAGGGGCTATTGGGAGACACTGATTAGAAAGGAGTCCTTCTGTGGGGTGCAGTGGATCACTAGGGGCCATAGGGCTGGGCTTTGGGATGACTGGCAAGCCCCAGGGACAGAGCTGGGGCTACGCAGGGTTACAGGATACCCAGGGTCGGTGGCCAGGGGGCCATATGGCCTATAGGGTGCCAGGGTAGGGACCAAGATGTTTGCTATAGGAAGCCCAGGAGCGGGGGCCAGGTATCCATGTGGGTCAGGGACTACAGGATGCTTGAGTCGGGACAGGTTGTTCACACGTGGCAGGGCCTGAGCTGTGGGACTCCCAGGGCTGGTCATGCATGGTTGGAAGGGGACTTCAGCCAGGGTTGAGTCCATGTGTGGGGCTGTGCCCCAGTGCCTACCGGCGACAGTGAGGTCACTCTGGGAGCGTGTAATGGGCTGCCGTGGCCGGCTCAGCGCCAGCAGAAGTGCTGTCTTGGGTGAGTGGGTGAAGGTCCGGCGTGGATAGGTGCCGGGGGTCTCGCGGGTGCCCTGGCCCCGGATGGCCGTGTCCCGCAGCAGCTCAGGGGGCCGCACTGTGCGCCGTGTCTCTGGCAGCCCCTCAGCAGCAGGCTCGGTCTGCATGGCCCGCTCGGCACGTTCCCGCACCCAGCCCCGCCGCGGCCCGTCCTCCGTGGAGATGGCCACATCCACGGTGCGGGCTGGGGGCACTGGGGCAGCCGTCCCCAACCCATTCACCGTCGCTGGTGCTGGTCCCGAGGAGTAGGAGGAGATGGAGGAGCTGGTTTCCGAGGTCTGAGACAGCTGTTGCAGCTGCCCGTTGGTCACTGCAAAGGCACAGCAAGGACATGCTGTGACACATTGTGGGCTACCTAGAGCTTCGTGTCCCTCCCAAAGACAGCGGACATGAGGGGAACCCGCAGGGCCATGGGGACAATGGGCTGTTGGCCATTGCATAGGGATCGTTATGTCCTCTCCAAGAAAGTGGACATGCAGGATGCTGTGGGATCACAGGAACCACAAGGCTGCTGGCAGTGGCAGGGGGCTCTTCACGTCTCCTCCAAGGATGGGGGACAGGTGGGACCTGGCAAGTCCATCAGGTCTATGGGTATGCTAACAGTGGCACAGGGAGCTCCCTGCTCCCTTCAAGGCCTTGGGACTCCACGGCATGCAGACCTTCTCCCTCTCAACAGTGGTCAGACATCTCATGCATGGGAGTCTCAGCCCCACCATGCCCCAGCCCAGCGCCCCTGCCAGTACCCGCGCAGCACTGCCCTTACAGCGACTGAGCCAGCAGTACTCGGCCACCAACTCCTTGTAGGCAGGGAACCGGCCTGTCTCCTAGGCACGGGGGGAGAGAACAAGGGGGTCAGTGAGTGCTGGCTGCCCCGGCGAATTCGATCTGGTGCCAGCCATGAATAATGCATCCCCCCCTCCGACCCGCCTGAAACCCAACCAGCCAGCAGCTGCACCAGCCTCCGGCACTAGGCTGAGCTGGGGCAGTGCCAGTGAGGGGACGTGCCAACCCCTGCCTCACCCCAGGGGTCCCATGGGGCTGGGTGTGGGTACCTTGATGGTGAGCATGATGTGGGTCTGGCCCTTGAGCACCTCCACTGCCTTGCTATGGCTTATGTCTTCAAACTTGACTCCATTGGCTGCAAGGACTTGGTCTCCCACCCGAATGCCATTTTGCTCTGCCAGCCCTCCGGGATCCACCCTAGGGCAGCAGGGGGATAGGATGAGACCAAGCCCTTACTAGAGTCCTGCTCCTTCCCCACACCTCTGCTTAGGTGGCTCCGTGGCTCAGCACCCATGCTGGTAACGCCCACGGTCTTCTGAGAGTGGGGGGACTCAGCCAGAGAGGAGGGGCCGAGCCCCAGCATGAGCACAGCAGAGATTGGGGTGTCACAACCCCTTCATGCCCCGGGGCAGCCATACTTGGAGACGTAGATGCCGAGGCCGAACTCTCTGCCACCGCGGATGTTGAAGCCCAGGCAGTAGTCATCGGAGGTGGTGTAGAGGTGGACGATGCGCCGCAGTCCGTCCTCGGAGCCGCTCTCTGATGGTGTTGAGCCACTTTTCTCTACTACCAGGCGCCTGTTCACCACATCCACCCTGGAGCATGGGTACAGTGTAGGGGGTCTCAGGGATTTGGTTCTTGTCCTCCAGCAGGATGGGACCATTGGTGGCACCCAGTGGAGGAGAGTGACGGGGAGGCGATATGTTTAGGATGGGGTTTGCACCCACCCTACCTGCCTCAGACCTTCCTAGCCCATCCTGTACCCCACCCTGGTCTCTCCCCACCTTTGCCAGACACTTCTGATACCACTCCACCCTGGGGGTCCCCCAGCTCTGGGATCCTCAGAGTTGCCCAGAATTCCCCACCAACCTCCCCCAGCATGCCCTCCATGGAATTGCGTTCTGGGGGGCTGGCATGGGATACGCCCTACTCACCATGCTGTCTTCTCCTTGGAGAACTTGATTCCTGGCACACGGCCCATCCGCCGGACCACCATGCGGAGGCGGTTGTTGCCAGTGAGGACCTTGACAGCGCTGCTCATCGTGATGTTCTCCAGACTCACACTGTTCACCTCTGTGATCTTGTCACCAACACACAGCCCAGCCTGCTCTACAGGGGACACATGGCTCATCTGGACATCTGACCTGGTACCGATGCCCTTGTTTGGCATTCCCTCCCTCAGTGTGTCCTCAACCTGATCCGAACCCCTTGCAAACAGATGTGGGGGTGCCTGACAATTGCACTGAGTGGCTTGTCACCTTGCCACAGCTTGGGGATGGAGCTCAGAGTCATTGGCACAGGGCTCTCTACTCTGAGTCCTGCCCTTCACTTTGGGCAGCCTGAAAAATCTCATGGCCAAAGGCAGCAAGGAAGCAAATGGTGGCTTTCCACCATGAAGATTGCTGTGGTACCATGTCACTGGGAGCTCCTTGAGAGGCTGCTGCTGGCATGTGCCCATCTTCACTGGTGTCCCTCACCCTGACTCTCTTACCGGCAGTACTGCCCTCCTCCACTTTGCTGACAAAGATGCCCAACCCATGCTCAGAGCCGCCACGGACGCTGAAGCCCAGTTTGCCGTCCACGCTCTTCTCCACTGTGATGGCATTGATGATGTCACTCTCGTTGCTGCTGGCTGTGGGGACAGGGGAGCAGATGAGTCACCCACGCTGGGTGTGAGCAATGGCAAGGGGCGTCTCTTGCTGGGAACATCCCCAGGCCCAGGACAGCCCTCCCTGCCCCTAGACCCAGGGGATTCAGCTGTTGGGGCCCTCCTGGCCACATGGGTGGGCAGAGGGCTGGGACACCCTACGCACCTTCGATGGGAGCATTGATGAGGATGACACGGCCCATGGGGGAGGTGGCACGGCTGCTCCGGGTGGTCCCATTGAGCAGGCGGCTCTGCTTGCTGAGGAGGTAGCGGGGAGCCAGGCTGGCTTCGCTGCTGGAGCTCCGTGACCGGCTGCCTGTCGTCATCCCTGACAGCACCGCGTCCCAGTCCTGGGCCATGGTGGTGCTGGGCACTCCGGCGTCCCGGCCTCTGGCTCAGGGCGGGCTATGTCCTCACAGGGCCAGGGATGCCCGTCAGCCAGCAGGGGACATGGCATAGTCCAGCAGCACATGCCCGAGCTTGGGCACTGCTCTCTTTCAGCAGTGCAGTGCTGGGGGCAACCGGCCTGGGTGCTCGCCTCTGGCAGGACAGGTCCCAGGCACAGCAGCACAGCCTGGAGGGACAAGGAGCTTTGTGACCCCCTCTCCAGCCTGATCCCCTTCCATCCTATAGTGTCCCGAGGATCAAAATGTCACATAGCTCCTGGGTACTGCCATGGGGCTGTGGGCACAGGCTGCCCTGCCCTGGGGTAAGGATGCTGGAGCGCAAAAGAGCTCTGCCTGGCAGTGTAAATCCGGAAGAGGGGATGCAAAGGGGCTTTACCTGACAGCGTAAATCCGGAAGGGCTCCAGAGAGGGGACGCGGGGACATCAGCTTTATGCTGGAGAGCAGGACCTGACCCCTCTGGCCATTCCCCATTCTCCCTGGAGCCCCTCTGAATTCCCAGCGCCATGGGGCTGGAGATGGGTGCGCCAGTCCCCAAGCCAGTTCCCGCGGGGATTTTCCAGGAGTGGGTGAAACGCCACGACGGTGCCACCCCCCACTTCATTCCCCGCTCGCCCCAGCCTGACCTCAATAAATAAGTGATGGCCCCGGCTCCGGGGACACGCCGGTATCCCCGCCGCTGCCAGCCCCCCACAGCGCCCACCCATTACCCCCCACCAGCATCAAACGCGAGTGCCCCCTTCCCGAAGGGGCACGGGGGACCCCCTACTGCCGTCCGTCCCTCCCCCCCGCCCCGTGCCCTCCTCACCTGTCCCCATGGTGCCACCTGCGAAAGAGACACCTGGCAGCAGCGCGGGGGGGAAGGCGAGGCCGGGGGGCAGCACCGCCTCCTGCCCCCCCGGCCGCGGGGATTGGCTTTCCCTGCGGGACCGGAGCGGCCATCGGGAGCGGGAGCTGTCAATCGAGAGCGGCCGGGGCTGGCCTTGCAGCTGACGGTGGGGGGAACAGTCCCGTGTATGTCCCCCGCGAGGGGGTCCGGGGGCGCGTCCCCCCGCGAGGCTCCTGTGGCAAGGGATGCGGTGTCCCCCCGACCTCCTCCCTTAGCGCGGAGCATCCCGGGGGCACACAGGGGAAACTGAGGCACGGTCAGGGGAGGGGGGGTGTCGCGTCCCCCCGCTCCGCTCACTCCGGTGATACGAGCCGGTATCCCCCCGTGTCCCCCT
>VZRF01003198.1:2172707-2205074 GCA_013396875.1 Vireo altiloquus
CGGGCGCTGCCCCGGGTCCCTATGCAGGGGGGGTCACGCGTGGCGGGAGCGATGCTCGGTGCGGAAAGGACGGGAGCGAAGAGCCACTTCTCGCGGGGAAGGGCGGGTGTGGAAATAAAGCCGTGCTGGGTGTGTCGGTGCCTTGCCGGGAGGGACATTCCTCCTTCCAGTGCCCTTCCTCGCTCCGCTTTCCCTGTGCTGGCAGCCGGTGTGGTCCCGAAGTGGTGGGTCCCTGTCCCCACCTCTGTGACCGGGGTGCTCTGCTGGGCTGGGGGGGTCCCTGACTTCTGATGGCTGGTGTAAGCGAGGTCAGGGGGGCTCTCGCTGGCACATTGCAGGGTGCAGTGGTGGGGTTACACCACCCATGAACTGCCCCGTGTGCTGGGTGGGCTCAGGAGTCGCTGCTGAGCTCCTTTACAAAAGGGCTTCCTGTCCACCCCTTGTCCCCCCAGGCTGGGGGAGCACCAGAGCTGCTGCAGAAGGGATGTGGGGGGGACACACAGGCACCACATCCCACATAACCCTTTCATCCCCTGCCCTGCCAGAAAATGCCACCGTCCTTGCCTGCCACCATCAACATCCGGGAGCCCCGATGGGACCAGAGCACCTTTCAGGGCCGGGCCAAACACTTCTTCATGGTGACCGACCCCCGAAACCTGCTGCTCTCAGGGGCTACACTGGAGGAAGCCCGACGGGTGGTGGAGGACTACAGGTACCCACTGGGAAGATGGATGTACCCTCAGCACTGCTCCCGGGCAGGATACATCCTTGGCGCCGTTCCCAGGAGTAGGAATAGAAGTGATGCTGGACCCCCTGGCTAATGCCAGCCCCCAAAACTGCCTGGCTGGTCCCTAAGGCATCTCCCAGCTGCTGCAAATGGTGTGAGGGACCAGTGAGGCCATAGGTGCTGGCAGAGGGTCTTTCAACAGGTGTTACCCTTACCTGGCAGGGCAGGCACTGTACACCCTGGGCTGACAGAGGACCAGCTTTGGCGGGCAAAGTACATCTATGACTCGGCTTTCCACCCTGACACGGGCGAGAAGATGATCCTTGTGGGCCGCATGTCCGCTCAGGTCCCCATGAACATGACCATCACCGGTTGCATGTTGACTTTCTACAGGTACCTGTCCCCTCCTCACCCCAGGACCAAGAGGATGCCTGGAAAATCCTCCTGGCTCTGGGGTGAGGAGGGGACACATGTCCCGTACCCCACTCATACTTGTGCTGGAGGAGCATGGGTGGCATCCCCCAGTGTCACCAGCACCCTCCTCTCTCTGGCAGGACCACACCGGCTGTGTTGTTCTGGCAGTGGGTCAACCAGTCCTTCAATGCCATTGTCAACTACACCAACCGCAGCGGGGATGCACCCATCAGCCCCGGGTAAGCATATCTCTGACCAGCTCCTCGAGGCACCCCAAAACACCAGGGAGGTGCCTTGAATAGCTTCTTGAATAGCAGGGAACTGTGAGATGGGACACTGGGGACCTGGCGAAGGCAGAGATGGATGCCATTGGGGCTGTCAGGGTTAGTGGTAGAGCTGGGAGGGGAACCCAGGTGTCCTGGTGCTCTTGAAGGGCATGCTGTCGCCTCCTTTGGAGAGACAACTTGGATGGGGAGAGCCTGTCTTACTGGTGTTGCTTCCTGCTCTTTCAGCCAGCTGGGGACAGCCTATGTGAGTGCAACCACGGGGGCAGTTGTCACAGCACTGGGGCTCAAGTCCCTCACCAAGGTATGGTGACCCTTGTCCATCACGGCTGTGGGACCTGGACCGTCCCCATGGGATCTCCCTGAGCTCTGAGCTGAGCAGAGGATTGACCTGGAGTGGGCAGGAGTATGAAGAAAAGGGGTTTGCTGAGGTTGCCCACACAAGGCAATTGCTCTCCCCAGTGAAGGCTGTGGAGATGGCCTGTCCCTCCAGCCTTGCTCCAGATGTATCTCCAGGCTTTTCATCCCTCAGCCTCTGTCCAGGCCTGAGAGGGGACCTGGGTCCCCCCACACCCTTTGGTCTATGCAGCTTTTACCGGCTGAGAGTTGCAGAGGAGGAGGGAACATTTTTCCCCCAGTGGAGCTGGGACACCCTAGGGTCTTGCAGGAAGTCTTGCAGGCCCCAGGACAGCCAGCTCTGCTCCCATACCCTCTACANCGCTGCCCCGGGTCCCTATGCAGGGGGGGTCACGCGTGGCGGGAGCGATGCTCGGTGCGGAAAGGACGGGAGCGAAGAGCCACTTCTCGCGGGGAAGGGCGGGGGTGGAAATAAAGCCGTGCTGGGTGTGTCGGTGCCTTGCCGGGAGGGACATTCCTCCTTCCAGTGCCCTTCCTCGCTCCGCTTTCCCTGTGCTGGCAGCCGGTGTGGTCCCGAAGTGGTGGGTCCCTGTCCCCACCTCTGTGACCGGGGTGCTCTGCTGGGCTGGGGGGGTCCCTGACTTCTGATGGCTGGTGTAAGCGAGGTCAGGGGGGCTCTCGCTGGCACATTGCAGGGTGCAGTGGTGGGGTTACACCACCCATGAACTGCCCCGTGTGCTGGGTGGGCTCAGGAGTCGCTGCTGAGCTCCTTTACAAAAGGGCTTCCTGTCCACCCCTTGTCCCCCCAGGCTGGGGGAGCACCAGAGCTGCTGCAGAAGGGATGTGGGGGGGACACACAGGCACCACATCCCACATAACCCTTTCATCCCCTGCCCTGCCAGAAAATGCCACCGTCCTTGCCTGCCACCATCAACATCCGGGAGCCCCGATGGGACCAGAGCACCTTTCAGGGCCGGGCCAAACACTTCTTCATGGTGACCGACCCCCGAAACCTGCTGCTCTCAGGGGCTACACTGGAGGAAGCCCGACGGGTGGTGGAGGACTACAGGTACCCACTGGGAAGATGGATGTACCCTCAGCACTGCTCCCGGGCAGGATACATCCTTGGCGCCGTTCCCAGGAGTAGGAATAGAAGTGATGCTGGACCCCCTGGCTAATGCCAGCCCCCAAAACTGCCTGGCTGGTCCCTAAGGCATCTCCCAGCTGCTGCAAATGGTGTGAGGGACCAGTGAGGCCATAGGTGCTGGCAGAGGGTCTTTCAACAGGTGTTACCCTTACCTGGCAGGGCAGGCACTGTACACCCTGGGCTGACAGAGGACCAGCTTTGGCGGGCAAAGTACATCTATGACTCGGCTTTCCACCCTGACACGGGCGAGAAGATGATCCTTGTGGGCCGCATGTCCGCTCAGGTCCCCATGAACATGACCATCACCGGTTGCATGTTGACTTTCTACAGGTACCTGTCCCCTCCTCACCCCAGGACCAAGAGGATGCCTGGAAAATCCTCCTGGCTCTGGGGTGAGGAGGGGACACATGTCCCGTACCCCACTCATACTTGTGCTGGAGGAGCATGGGTGGCATCCCCCAGTGTCACCAGCACCCTCCTCTCTCTGGCAGGACCACACCGGCTGTGTTGTTCTGGCAGTGGGTCAACCAGTCCTTCAATGCCATTGTCAACTACACCAACCGCAGCGGGGATGCACCCATCAGCCCCGGGTAAGCATATCTCTGACCAGCTCCTCGAGGCACCCCAAAACACCAGGGAGGTGCCTTGAATAGCTTCTTGAATAGCAGGGAACTGTGAGATGGGACACTGGGGACCTGGCGAAGGCAGAGATGGATGCCATTGGGGCTGTCAGGGTTAGTGGTAGAGCTGGGAGGGGAACCCAGGTGTCCTGGTGCTCTTGAAGGGCATGCTGTCGCCTCCTTTGGAGAGACAACTTGGATGGGGAGAGCCTGTCTTACTGGTGTTGCTTCCTGCTCTTTCAGCCAGCTGGGGACAGCCTATGTGAGTGCAACCACGGGGGCAGTTGTCACAGCACTGGGGCTCAAGTCCCTCACCAAGGTATGGTGACCCTTGTCCATCACGGCTGTGGGACCTGGACCGTCCCCATGGGATCTCCCTGAGCTCTGAGCTGAGCAGAGGATTGACCTGGAGTGGGCAGGAGTATGAAGAAAAGGGGTTTGCTGAGGTTGCCCACACAAGGCAATTGCTCTCCCCAGTGAAGGCTGTGGAGATGGCCTGTCCCTCCAGCCTTGCTCCAGATGTATCTCCAGGCTTTTCATCCCTCAGCCTCTGTCCAGGCCTGAGAGGGGACCTGGGTCCCCCCACACCCTTTGGTCTATGCAGCTTTTACCGGCTGAGAGTTGCAGAGGAGGAGGGAACATTTTTCCCCCAGTGGAGCTGGGACACCCTAGGGTCTTGCAGGAAGTCTTGCAGGCCCCAGGACAGCCAGCTCTGCTCCCATACCCTCTACATGACGTGCTCCTGTTTTTCCCCCTAGCACCTGCCAGCCATCATTGGCCGGTACGTGCCTTTCGCGGCCGTGGCAGCTGCCAACTGCATCAACATCCCGCTGATGAGGCAGAGGTGAGCCCTGGGGTGGGATGGGCTTGCCTCAGAGTTCATGGGTACCAGTGGGGAATGCAGGGACTTCCATGCTGGTCCTTAGCATGGGGGATTGGCTTGAGGGTACAAGCACCTGTTGCAGCCCAGGGGGTTATTGTTCCCCGTACAACCCTGTTGAGGGCTTCTCCCAAATGTGAATGTGGTTCCAGCTGAGAGACCCCCTCTGATTTATTGTGCAGACAGTGGATGGGGTACAGGAGGGTGCCAACCTCCCTTGGAGATATGTCCCTGTCCTGTGTCCTGATCCCCTCACTCTTGTGCCCTGTGGCCCCCTTGCCCCCTCTTGCTGTCCTTGCAGAGAGCTCAAGCTGGGGATCCCTGTCACGGATGAGAATGGGAACCGCCTGGGAGAATCCACAGCAGCCGCCCAGAAGGCCATTCTCCAGGTGGTGGTGTCCCGAATTGGCATGGCAGCGCCGGCCATGGGTGAGTGTCCCCTCCTCCCCCTGTGTTGAGAGATTGCAGCTGATCCCTGGCAGTGTGGGATGGGATCCCACTGCTGGCAGGGGCCTGCGAGCACTGGGAGCTCATCTCCTTCCTCCCTGCCTCAGCCATTCCACCAGTGATCATGAACATGCTGGAGAAGAGAGCTTTCCTGAAGGTACCAGTGAACCTGGGATGAGAGGGTGGGCGAAGGGACACCCACCAACCTTGGCGCATTGTTGGCACCCATCAGGGCTGGCACCCTGTTGGGGAATAGACACCTTTTCGCCCTGTCCACTGCACTGACACACGTCCTCTCCCTGTCCCTGGCAGCGGTACCCATACCTGAACGCTCCCCTGCAGGTTGGCCTGGTGGGACTCTGGTAAGTCACCCTCCACTGATCAATGGGCATTGCTGCCCTGGGTGCAGACCAAGCCCAGGTGTATGGGACAGTGCTGCTGGGAACCTGGCTGGGCAGTGGGGGGAGAGAACTGCCCCAAAGTTTCTTGGAGGGATGCCAGAGCTTGGCTGGACTAGGGTACCCCAGGCAGATGGGATGGGATATAAGGTTCTGGGGCCAGGAGTTGTTTTGCTTTACCTTGGTGTCTCTCAAGCATGCCATGGGCTCCTGCTCAGCATTGCTGTTCCCCCACATTACTGGGGGACAGGTTTTGCCCCACCTCAGGAGCCAAATGCAGGGTCTGGAGCTCAGAGAGGGCATCTCTGTAGCCCTTTCCTGGCTGAACATCCGGCACAGCTCTGGATTGCCTCATTGCTGCTCTGGGATCAGGCCGTGGGTGGGTGTGGGTGATTTATGCAGCCCAGCTTCACCTCTCTATGTCTTTCCCTTACAGTTTGG
Source organism: Vireo altiloquus (assembly GCA_013396875.1). Lineage (NCBI taxonomy): Eukaryota > Metazoa > Chordata > Aves > Passeriformes > Vireonidae > Vireo > Vireo altiloquus. The sequence continues at coordinate 2,178,423 of VZRF01003198.1, forward strand.
TGTTTGCCACCCCTCTGTGCTGCGCACTCTTCCCTCAGAAAAGGTACGGATGGACACTTTGCCTGCACGTGTGGCTCCTGTATAGGCAGTGGGTGCATGGGCTGCTTGTGCTCTCTGACTCCCAAGAGATTCTTCTTTTAGCAGTCAGGCTTGAACCTGGACACACACATGTCTGTGCTCACACAGCAGTGCAGACCCAAGGGTCTGTGCTGGGCCATGGGGACAGTGTCCTCATGGGGTGCAGCAGGGGATTTCCAACCTGAGGCCCCTGGTGGGTATATCTGCTCCATCCTCTGTATCCATGTTTTCTCCACAGCTCAATGCCTGTGAGCAGCCTGGAGCCTGAAGTCCAAGATCAGATCCGGAAGAAAGATCCATGGCTGGAGACTGTCTACTTCAACAAAGGGCTCTGAACGAGCTCCTGCGGTGGCTGAGATGTGTCCCACGGAGCTGCTGGGCCGGCACATTGCTGAGCTTCACCCTTCGGATGCCCTTGGGGCTGCCGCCGCTTTCCCTTGGCCGTTGCGTGTCCGTAGGTCCCAGGTGCTCAGCCCTGCTTCCTGAGGTGCCTGCAGCCATGCAGCACCACACCAAACCCTGTCCCCATGCCCGGCTTAGCCCTGCTCTGGGGACCTCCTGGCTGGCACCCTGGTGCACTCCTCCTGTGCTTACTCTGCGTGTGCCTGTAGCTCTGTGCAGTGCACAGGGAAGTGCGGGCAGCGACACCAGGGACCTTGTGAGCTGTGGTGGAGGAAAAAAAATTGGGGTGAGGAAGAAAATTGTGTTCCCCAGCTTTAGGAGGCAGCAGAGAATCAGCAATTGAAGGTAGAACACCTCTGCAGGCACCCTACGATGCCCAGCGGTTCAGCAGCTGGTGCCTGGGGATGGCAGAGCAGCTTTTGGAGAGGAAAACTCCCCATACCTGAAATAGCTGGGGGCGAGTGATCAATTGCTCATAGTGGCTTGAACTCAGAGTGAGGGGGCTCTCCCAGCCCAGGCATGTGCTCCCAGCTCACCTTCTGCTCTCCTCTGCGCTGCTCTCAGGATTTAATCTGGCTTTCTGCTGCTTCCATCCCCAGAGCAAATGGCATATTCTAATCCCAGTAGAGTCTTGGTTTTTATTCTCATTTTAATGCCATCTGCGTTCAGGGCTGGGCTTCCCCTGAGGGGTTATTCTACCCCTTCCTGGAGTGCTTGCTTTCAGGTGGACCTTCTCAGATAGCTTTAAGTGCACTGTGGTTTCCTCTAGATATTTTTGATATACATATAATGTACCTATATATACCAAAACAATAAAGGCAGATTGTTTATACAAAACCAACAGCAAAGAGAAGTGTGCTTCTTGCTAGTTTGTATATGGTGGAAAGAGACTGCTATTGGGGTGAGGATGGGAGCAGGAGGGAGAGGGGCAGGTTGGCTTCTGGGGTGCCTCTGCACCCCCTGGGGCTGGGTTCTGCTCCCTGCTTTCCAGCCTTTCCAGCTCTGCCTGACCTGGTGTGTGTTTAAGCTTATCCAGCTGTCAGGAGGGCTTTTTTTAGTACAGTCGGCTTTGGACCTCGCTGCTGCGCAGAGAGCTTTGCTAAGCTGCTGCCCTGGATGCTGCTGGTTTGGAGAAGCCAGAGCGTCACCCTGGCTCTGCCCACACTCACACCCCCTCTTGCAGCCCGCTCACAGGACAATCTGGGCCCTGCTCCTGTGCCTCCCCTGCAGGACTATTTTTATCCCACTTTCTCTGCACGACTATCAGAGAGCATATTGGAGAGCACATTGCTGCCGCAGGACCCCAGCCAGCCTGCGAGCAGCAGCTGCCTCCCCCTCAGCTTTCTGTCCGACCACGATGGGCAGTGAGAAGAAGCGTTGGATGTCCATCCAGGGAGAGGAGGAATGGAGGCAACCATGCTCTGCAGCGCCCTGTGCTCGAGGACAGAGGAGTGAGAGCCACTGCAAAGGCCAAGATGGGCAGATGCAGCAGTGAGGAGATAAGGGCCAGGCAGGCCAAAGCCACCCTGTGCCACAGCTGGCAGAGGCCAGGCTGGGGCTGCTCCCCTTGAGGGGCAGCCAGGACAACACCTGCACCCTGCACCCACCCAGGGTGGGGAAGTGAGTGGATTGGGACAGGCACATCAGGGATCTGTCCCCCTCCTTCTCCCAGCCCTGGAATATTGCAAATATCTCCCCTGAGCCAGCCATTGGCGGCTTATAAATAATGCAGCCCCTCGCCGTGCAATAAGGGCCTGTCAGTAGCTATTCTGCTCTCATAAATTAAAGATGAAAAGGTACAAGGCTCTTGCCAGAAAAATGAAGACAAATTTTTAATAGCTTGCCAAGACACAGGGAGATGGAGCGCTCAGGAAAAATGAATTACGTTTTTATTATGTGTTTTATTGTGGTGTAATTGAACGGGATTATCTGAGAATACAATATATTTCCAGAGCAGTGTAAAGAAAACAAAAATAATGATGACACCTGCCTCCTCCCACACACAACACCCGGCTTTGCAGGGACACCCTCCTTGTGTGTGCTGGCTGGGAGCTGGCCCTGAGCTGCTGGCAGCCATGAGAGGCAGAGATGGAAATGGGAGGCACATGGGACCAGAGACACAGATGCTTGGAGTGGCTGGGTCCGGCTGAATGGGTCTGGCCAAGCAGAGTCTGGGGTCACCCCAAGAGGCCCCCAGAGCTGTGAGGGTGGGATACAGGGCAGTGTGGTGTGGCAGTGCTTGGCCACACAGAGCCACTGAGTGTCTTTCACCTGTCATCTGCTTTCCTTCCATCCCTGAGATCCCCTTTGGTCTGTCTCCCACCTGCACAAGCTGGCACTACCAGGCAGAGACACGACAAACTCAGCTCTGGTGCATTGCAGGTGTGGGGTGCCACCCTGCAAACCAGCCACGGTGTCTGTTCTCCCCTGGAGCTGGCAGGAGTGCAGCAAGCCCACAGAGTCAGCCACTTCACTGTGCCAGGGGGAACCTGTCCCCGTGGATTGCCCTGATTGGAGGAGAGAAAACTCACTTGGCCAGGGAGTTTGGGGGGATTGACGAGCCCAAAAGTGACACCGCTGCCTCTGCAGGGGAGCCCAGGATGCAGCAGTGGATGCAGGGGAACAAGGGTGCTCAGTCCCTTCCCGAGCTGGCTCATCACAGAGGTCAAGGGCCAGTCCCAGAAAGACAGCAGCTAGATATCCCGAGGGGTGCCGGGGGTGCTGGGCGGCGCTGGGCTGGGGACATCGATTGGTCCCTGGCATTTTTAATGAGCTGCCCGACCACATGCTTTAACCTTGCCCATAATGAGGGCGAGCGGCAGCAATTCCTACCGCCTCAGCCGGCTCCCCCAGCCTTAATGAGCCAATCAATACTTGTTCTCAGCTTAATTTCCAGCTAATTGCTCTTTAATGACGCCTGGAAATGGGCAGCCTCTTGCAGGGGGGAGCGGGCAGGCTCCCCCTCCCCAGTGCCCATCCCCAGTGGCAGGGGGTGCCGGGGTGCTGGCAGCGGGTCACCTTCCCTGGCTGCGTCCCAGCCCTGCTGGCGCTTCAGGAGGCTGGCGAAAGGGAGGGTGGCAAAGGCCACAGCGGGCACGGTGCCACTGAGCTGGCAGCACCCTCTGGAGCACCCACCCCGTCTGCGGGGAGCCATGCAGCCTTGAGCACCAGGGCAGACTGAAAGAGGACCCCCTTCATCACGGAGGATGTACCCAGGCCCCTCAGGACGCTACACTGCGGCGAGGGCTCCCAGGCTCGATTGATAGCGGGGCTTTCAGGAAGATAAGGGTGGTGGGGCTGAGGTGTCCATGCACTACTCCCCGGGTCTTGCAGCTCCCAGGTACCAGGTCAGCGACACCGCAAGGGGCCGGGGACGAGGCCAGCAGTGCCCTGGAGGTGGCAGCAGAGACTCCGCAGCCGCCCGCCCGCACCGCCACCCGCACCCTGTGCCGGACAGCCCCGCGGGCTGGGAGGGGACGCGCAGGGGCTGCGGGGTGCTCCTGTTTGCTGCGGGGTCGGGGTGTGGGAGGAGCCGGGCGGGTCACGGGGCGGTGGGACCCGCTCTCACCCGGCACCGAAGTGTCAAAGTTGGCACGACCGTGTCAGTGCGGGGACATCCCGGGAATGCAGCCCCCGCCGCCTTTTCGGTTCCTGCCCCCAGGTTATTAGAGTTACGCTTGGATGGGGCTGGTGGGAAAAGCTCAGGAAACGGCGTGATTCCTGCGGGGATGGAGCTGAGCCGCGACTCTGGCCGGGGACCCTGGGCAAACTGGGGACCGGGACGTCTCTTACCCCTCGGCCATCGCGCCTCGGGGCTGGCTGACCCTGCACACAGCTGCAACCGCTTCCCATGAATTTGCTGACGGGTTGGTTCTTCAGAGGAATTCGGTCTGGAAAAGCCTGGAGAAACTTGAGCCTGGCTGCTTCTCAGAGCGGGTCCGGTCTGGCACGCAGGCGGGGGGACCTGCATGCTGCCCGTGCCTTGCCCCGACAGTGGAGCCCTGGAATGTGACAAGGACTCCTCGAGAACCGCACAGCCTTGGTGTGGGCTGGCCAGAACCGGGATGTTTCAGGTTGTCAGACAGCAGGAAACAGAGAGTGTATTTGATGTGAAATGAGAGAGATTTGGTTTATTATCAGAAGGAGACCCCCAGGGCCCCAGGCAGTTTGCCAGCAGCATTCTGTCCCAGGATCTCTGGTGACATTTTATTCTGCTGTGACATAACCCGCATTCTCAGCCCCACCAGCCCAGCCCCAATGCTGCTCGCCAGCGCTGCCTCACATGACATACGTTGAGTCACTTGGCCTAAGGCTTTCTTTCCAGAGCAGATTTTTCCCTTGGCTTCATCTGCCATAAGCCCCAGATCGCTGTGGGGTGTCTGGAGGATCAGCCCAAAGCTGCAGGGGTGTCGGTGGGGCCAGGACCAGTGTGGTACCCCTGATCAGACATCATGCGTTTCATTCTGATGAGAGAGCTCTGGAGGGATGCAGTGGATGTGGGTCTGTGTGGAGCACCCATGGACTCCTGGCTTCAATGGGACCGTCACAAGATGGGAAAACAGTGATGGGGAGCAACTCACCAGTAAGGGAGAAGGGCTTTGGTGCTTAAGGCTCAGCCTTCAAAGCCCAATTCTGGGAGCTTCACTGGGCTCACGAAAAGTGAGGAAAAAGGAGCGATAACTAGCCAGCACTGGTAGGGAGCCAGGAATGCAATTTGCCCAAGTGCCAGGCTGTGCAGGGCTGTGATCACCCTTGTCCCCACAAAGTAGTCAAGCAACATAAGCCACAAACCCCATTTGCAGCCGTGGCTGTGTTGATTGACTTCAGGTGTGATTGAGCAGAACTTGTTAAGCACAGGTTAGATCCTCCACTTCTCATTCATAGCTGCTACTGTTTATTAGCACATTCAATAGTCTCATTAAGCAGGAGGTTTAATTAACTGCCAGGTTTGAGCTCCATCTTGTTGAGCTGAGCTGAGCTGCCCTTGGCTTTCTGGGGCTGGGTTATATTGCTCCACAACTGGAGTTGTTCCTGCTCAGATCTGTGTTTGGATTTCATCTTTGGCCAGGGGTTCTCCCTCATTAGTGGCTGATGCTGCAGTGATGCTCAGATGAATCCAGCCACAGAGAGGCCGTGATAATCCCATGAAGATGGGGGCACACCAGGTGCTCAGGCCATGGCACACGGGAGAAGGAACCATGTGTGGGGAAGGACAGCAGCACTGGGGCCTGTTCCCCCTTGCTGAGGGCGAGAGATGCCAATAACCTGAAATACTAATGGCCCCTGATTTCAGTAGTACCTGGGATTTAAGTGCTGGCTTTGTTTCTGTGCCGCCAGGAGCTTTGTGGGCAGAATGTGGCATATGGGGCCAGCCTTGCTACACTGTTTTGCTCCCGTGTGGAGCAGGGACAAGTGAGGGTGTGTTTGGTGCAGACCTTGCTTCATCCAAAGGTGGGAAGCGTGGCATGGCAGGGATAGCCCAGGAGGCTCAGCAACCATGTCTGGGTCACCTGCAGTCTGTCCCCTCTCTGCTCAGGCTCTGACCCAGCTCTGGGGCTGCATGTAGGAAAACCTCAGCCCTTCCAGACTTTTTCCCTGCTCCCAAAACAGCTGCAGCCCCAGCTGCTCAGCAACTCGTGGATGCTGGACCTGAAAACTTGTGGCATGTGGAGACTGCACTCAATAGGCTGGACAAGGGGAGCCAGGGAGGAAGGCAGCCCTGAGCCAAGGGGCTGGGGGCCACAGAGGGGGAGTGGGATGTGAGGTTGAAGGCAGAGCTGGAAGGAAACCCCACTCTGCAGCAGGGGGCTGGAGAGGAGAGTTTGGCTGGCAAAGACAGATTTAAGGGGCCTGAAGCCTGCCGCGTTTTCCATCATTAGACATGGCTGGATTCACAACGTGACCGAGCAAAAGCCCTGGAACCCGGAACAAATTTGCAGGAGGGTGTTGGAAGGCAAAAGCAGATTTTTGCAGCATGGTGAAGGAAACCAGATCCTCACAGGAGTTCTGATTTGCTTGAGCTTCATGGGAGAACCAAATCCCACAAATTCCTTGCCTGGAGAGGAGTGGGCTGTGTGATCCCCCCGGCACAGCATCTGGAGGAAGATGCAAGTGTGTGGTGTGTGTTTGTGCTGTAAAGGCATGCTGGCTCCCCCCCTCCTCAGAGTCAGGGAAACTGAGGCAGGGAGCAGCAAGGCAGCTTGCTGGGGAGGTCTGGAGACCCAGCCCTGTGCACATTGGTTCTGCTCTGCTGTGGCATGGAGCAGCCCCACCATTGCTCCTGATAGCTCCACTCCAGCCAAGGAAACGCCGTGGTTTACACCCCAATACCCGCTTCACACCCTGTTATCTTCCGGGAGTTATCCTCCCATTTACTTCCAGCAGCTGCTCAACTTTGCAGTCTATGTTTCCCAACCAAATTACAGATTAAGAGGTACTTTTGACCACTTCCTTAGCCATGCCCACCTCTCCCATTCACTTGTTGCCAAGGACTCCTGCAAAGGAGGGGACCCCAGCCTGCTCCTGCCCCATGGATGAGACGGAGCATGTCCTGCACACGACTGGGGGTGATCCCAGCGTGGGGGTCCGCGGGGAGCTGCCGGTGCCGGGGAGCCGGAGCGGCAGAGCCCCGGGGCCAGAGTGCAATGCGTGGCGGGACCCCGGCAGGGAAGGGGTGCCGGCCAGCCCGTGTCCCGGTCCAGGGACGGGCCGCGGGCCCGGAGAGGGGCGGGGGGATTCACGTTTCGCTGACATCACGGCGGTGCCGGAGCGGCCGGGGGCCAGCAACCCTGGGGGCCAGCAGTCCCGCCGCCACGGCCACTGCGCACCCGCGGCCCCCGGCACCGGCGCCTCCGGTAAGTGGCGGCTTATGGCGGGGTGGCTTCTGGGGCACCCCAGGGGACATCGTGCCTCTTCCCAGCACTCTTCCAGCACCCCCAGAGCCTGCAGCCCGGACCTGAGGAGCCAGAGACCAACTTTGCAATTCCCCCGTACCCTTTCTCTGGCCCCCCGCATCCATCGGGGGATGGAGCCTTGCTGTGCGCAGACTGGGGTAGGGTGGGCCGGGGGAGGGCTCCGGCACTGGGACCCGCTGCCCCTTTCCACCCCTGGAGGGCTCGGTGGTCTCTGATAAACGGGTGAAATCTTCACAATTTGTTATCCGGGGATGCATATGTGTAACCCACTGTCCGGGTCGTCCCCACCCCAGCTCTGGGCTGTGATAGCCCCGAAAGTGGGAGGTGTAGCTGGGGGGGGCTGCAGCTTGCACTTTGGTGCCGTTCCCAGCGGGATGGGAGGGGGCAGTCTGTCTGCCTGGGTCCCCTCCTCAGCCCCGCTTGCTTATGCTGAGTCCCCCTGGGGCAGGGGACCATCACTTCACCCCATCTCAGGGAAGGCAGCCACGGTATAACAAGGGGCAGGGAGGGATGTTCATAAAGGGATTTGGTTCATTGTCACCCTCTCTGGGGACAGGATCTGCCACGTTTTCCCCCCCAGCAGAGATGGGAAGCCCGGAGTAGATCAGCCTCTTCTTACCCTTAGTAGGTAACACAGGCTTGGGGTTTGGGGGCACGGACCCTGCTGTGCTGGTACAGGCTGACCACACTGGGTCTGCTGTCAGTCCGCTGGCTGCCCACCTGTGCACTGTCCTCCATGCTCAGCCTCAATTGCCTGTGTGATAACTGAGGGGGTCACAAAACTTTCTGGAGAGTGGCCATTTTTCCCCTTGCTCAGGTAGGTGGTGCCTAAAAAGAGGAATTACAGCGCAGGAGGGGAAGAAGGAAAAAGCCAGGCGTGACTGGGAGCATCCTCCTAGCTTGGCTGCCTCGAGCACAGAAACAGACCCTTGTCTGCAGGATCAGCCACTCCATTGTGCTTGTACGGATGGTGAGGGAGGAAAAAAGGGCTCGTGACTCTTGCAAAGCAATGGGGAAAGGAAAGGGACTTGAGAGTAGCTTTCTGACAGGAGACCAGGAGCAGGGTATGAATGTGCTGAACCATAATGTTGTAGAACAGCCTGTCCAGTGCCCTGCCAGCCCTGTGGCTTCCCAGGCTGTGCTGGGGTCAGAGGAGGCTGGACTTTGCATGCTGGGCTGCCAAGGGAAGAAGGATGAAACCTGGTGGGACTGGGGTCATCAGCACTATCCCTCCAGATGTTCAGCATCTCAGGGCAGGAACTGGTTGGGGAGCTCCAGGGTGCAAAGGCCGTGGCTGCGGGGTTGGGGGTGAGAGGGGCTGGAACCAACCCTCCCCTGCACTTTGTGCAGTGCTGCTGCTCAAAGCAAGCCAGCCAGGAGATGAAGGAGTGGGAGACCCTTCCTGCACCAGTAACACACCTTCTCCCTCCTCACAGGCCAGGATGGCTCCTCAGATCTAGGCAGGGAGACCGGAGCAGTGCCAGAAATCCCCATCCAAGTGGCAGTGGGATTGGGATAGAGGAGCTGCCGTGAGGATGTCTCAAGCCAAGCCCCTCAACGTCTCTTGCCTTGTGTTTTCCTTGCTCTCCTTGCATTGGGCTTTGCTCCAGCTGGGCCAGGCTTTTCCCAGCACCTCTGACTACCTCCAGCGGGGCTGGCAACGGCTGCTGGAGGAAGGAGAGGGCTGCACCGAGTGCCGGCCAGAGGAGTGCCCGACGCCACGCGGGTGCCTGTCTGGCACAGTGCGGGATGCCTGCGACTGCTGCTGGGAATGTGCCAACCTGGAAGGACAGATATGCGACCTGGACAACACCAACCACTTCTATGGGAAGTGTGGGGAGCACCTGGAGTGCCGGTTGGATGCTGAGGACTTGCGTCACGGAGAGGTGCCCGAGCCCCAGTGTACCTGCCTCTCCCACCTGGCCCTCTGCGGCTCTGACGGCAAAACCTACGCCCAGATCTGCAGGTTCCTGGAGGCTTCCCATGCCCACCCTGATGCCAACCTCACCGTGGCCCACGAAGGTCCCTGCGAGTCAGGTAGTGGCCCTTGAGCTGTGGGAAGAGTCAAGCAAGGGGGTCTGGCTTAACTGTTTCACCTGGCAGCAAAACCACAGGGACAGGACCACACTAGGGGCTGCCCCATGCAATGTCAAGCTCCCACTATTCCCCCCACCTTGCTGCTCTGGGGGAGCCCCTCACAGATCCAGTGCTTGGAGAAATCTGGGAGCAGCTTTGCCAAGAGGGAGCGGAGTTTATGGGAAGCAACAAATCCTGCTGGAGCAGATGGGGAAGTTCCAGGGAATTGTTAGCAAATTCTTGGCGGCAGTGCTGGGTTCACACTGGCCTGTTGCTCCTGAGAAATGTGCCTTCCTCCTGCAAATACAAAACGGGTTTGGTTTGGCTTGGCTATGCGATTTCCATCTCCCATTTAAAATTCAGGTGGGGGCTGTGAGGCGACAGTCTGGCAGGAAGGCTGTGCCCCAGCCTGCCCAGTCCAGCACAGGTCACCCAGTGCTGTCACCTCAGCCCGAGGGATGCCAAGGTTGACCTTATTTTCTGTAGATCATCATGTTCTTGAGTGTTTTCCCAGGTATATTTGGAGGTGGAAACCTTCCCTTGACCTCTGGCTCATGCTATGGGCCAGCTCACGGAGCAGGTGTGGGTAAGAAGGGTAGTCCTTACTCTGTCCCTCCAGGGAAGGGATGTGGGACTCAGAGGTGTTGGCTCCATCCAGCAGATGGGGACCTGCTGACTCTCTTCATTCCTGGCATGAGCCCTGTGTCAGAGCAGAGGCCTCATTTGGCTGGAAGCTGAACTACCTCATCCATCCTCACCATCCTCAGGCTGGATGAGTGCCCCTTGGCCTTTCTCCCACAGGAGGAGCATGCTCGGATCTCTCAGACCTTTGCTTTATAACATTGCTGTCATTGCTGTTCCTGCTGCACGTGTCCCTTGAGCATCATTGCACAGGCAGGGAGACTGAGGCCAGCAGGGATGGCAACCCTGCATGGACTGGGGGAGGCTGGGGAGGGAGCTCCCAGTTCCAGTTGTGAGGAGGGACCGTGTCCTTGGGAAAGATGAGGGTCTGCCTTGGGAGGGAGAGGAGACATGGGAAGGGTTCCAGCATCTCTGTGTGAACCAGATGCTTCTGCTCCAGAGACCAGCTCAAGACCACCCATGGGACCTGCCAAGGGTAGGACCTCTTCTGAGCCCACTCTGCTCTCCTCTACCCTCTCCCCAGAGCCTCAGATCACCTCTCCTCCCTATGACACATGGAACATCACTGGGCAGGATGTCATCTTCGGCTGCGAGGTCTTTGCCTACCCCATGGCATCCATCGAGTGGAGGAAGGATGGCACAGAGATGCTGCTGCCTGGAGATGACCCTCACATCTCTGTCCAGGTAAGCGGTGTGCCTAGGGCATTGAAGATGACCCCAGGGTGACCCAGTGCTTCTCGGAGCTCATGGACAACCAGACCTGAGAGTGGTCATACTCTGGGAATGGCCAAGCCTGGCTGCCTGGGGATGAGAAGGGGTAACCGAAGGCTGTACACCATGGGGGCTGACTGAGCCAGGGCTGGTGTCTCGATGGCAGGAGCCATCAGCATAGCTCTCTTCTGTGATCTCCTCTAGTAGTTTTTGAACTTACTCATATTTTTGGGGACCTGTAGAGTCCTGCAGCAGGGAGTTTCCCACTTCCCTGTCTTTAGTTTGCTGGCTAGTGTGAGCTGGCTTCAATTGCAGTCTCGCTGGCAGGGCTGGAAAGAGGACCTCCCGAGTACCTTACAGCCTCGGTTGTCCTCTGTTCCTACCAGCACACTCAGGCAGTTCTTGCCCGTTTTTCCCATTCGCAGGGCTTCCCTCCCAGAGCTGGCAGGTCCAGGAGTCAGCATCCTGCCTGTGGCCAACCCCAAATATAGCACTCAGCTGGGTGTACCTAGCTATTAGAGGGTGTGGGCAGTGGCAAAAGGGCCGTGCACCTCTGCCAGGCACCAGTGGGGAAGAAAATGATGGTGGAATGGATAGAGGGAGCCAGGGGAGCAGGTGGAACCTGGCACCATGGCCCCCCTTCCATCTTTCTGTCCTTCAAGCCTCCCCATAGCCTGTCTCGGGTTCCAGCCGAGGATCTTCACCCTGAGCGGGACTACAATGCTTGGTTGGAAGAAACTCTACTGTCCTCCACCCCTGGCCACTGCACCATAATAGCAGCCTGCAAACACAGCTGCAGCCCAGCTGGGTCAGGAAAAGCTTATTTATTCCTGGGGATAAACAGAAAATAGCATGGCTGCTGCCAGAGCAACCCTGGGACCTCACTGCCTACTGAAACAGGGGACCTGGAGCTCTGTGGCACAGATTTCCCCCTTGCTTCTGCCACGAGTGCTGACGGAAATGCCCCCTTCTTGTAGTTCAGAGGTGGCCCGCAGAAGTATGAAGTGACAGGCTGGCTCCAGATCCAAGGTGTGCGGGTGACGGATGAGGGCACATACCGGTGCTTCGCCAGGAACAGGGTCGGGGAGGTGGTGGCGCTGGCCAGCCTGACCGTCTTCACACCGGGTGAGCACCACGTCCTTATCCCCATGCTCTCATGGGGACACAGGGAGGGATGTTTGGGCATGGTGCACCAGTATGGCAGGAGCTGCTGGAGCATAGGGCTGTGCTGGGGATGCCCCAGAAAACTACTGTGCATGGTTTGGCTTTGGTCCTGGTGGGGAAGGGGACAGGCATAGCAGGATGGCAATGTCACCTTGTCCCCATGCTGCCATTTCAGACCAGCTCAACCTGACAGACTTCTCCCTGCCGAAGCCCCGTGTGACACCTGAGGACTACGGGGAGAGTGAGGAGGACTACTACTAGCCCAGAGATGGCATGTCCAGCTGCAGAGATCACCTTGCCCACAGTGACCCTTCCCTGGGATTTTGGGACATCTCTGGAGCAAGCACCCTCCGGCCCAAAACTCCTTCTCTGAACAATCCTGGCACACCAGCCTGGTTTTTGGGGTGGGGGACAGGGTGACACATCCTTTTGGGGTGCTGGGGGATGGGATACTGGCTGGTTGGTGCAAGGGCTGGGACCAGGGGCAGCTCTGCCTGGAGCAGGGTGGATCTGTCCTCTGGCACTGAGTGGAGATACAATAGCAGGTAGGACACTGCGGGGACAGCTGTGCTGTGTGTGATGAGAACTTGGTGCTGGGGATGGAGACAGCCTCCTTTGGGAGAGTGAGGCCAGGGCAGGGGCATCACTGTCCTGTAGGAATAATTTTTGGGGAAGCTGGAGCAGAGAGCTGGGACCTGGCTGTGATAAGCAGTGTGTCACTCCCCAGTCTGCTCTGAATCCCCCAAACACAGAGACATCCCAGCTTCTCCCCAGAACCTGAGGAACCTGCTGCCAAAGTATCCTTCTCTTCTGTTTTGTTTTTAACCAGAAAAGTAGTGATTTGAGGAAACCAGACACTTGTGGCTTTTAGTGGTGTCTTTTCTCCTACTGAACCACCCTTGTGGTCAGAAACACTTTGGCCTTTTTTTGGCTGACTTCATGTTTTCCCTTCCATGCCTTTGACTGACTTCATGCTTTCCTCTGTCATTTCAGTTGATGTTATTTAAAATATACATGTAGGTCAAAGCCAAGGCCAGCTGACTGTCCTGCATCCACAAGGATGATTATGGGGGTGAGGAAGTGTGCAAGCACTGTGGATGCTACCTTTTCCATTGTGGAGTGCTTGAGTTGAGGAGCCCTCCTGCCCATCCCAGTGCTCACACCTGGTCCTGGTGTGGGTCCTGCCCTTCTCACCCCACATGGGAATGGAGGTGCCCAGCAGACCATCTTCTGTGCAGTGGAGATACGTTCACCCAAATCTCTATACTGCCACGTGTTCTGATCCCATCCCACTTCTGCCCATTTTCATCTTGGGGTCCTATGTTCTCTGACACTGGGGTCTCCACCCAGGCGACCACGGCCCTGTCAAGCGCGGAGCAGCTCTGTGCCTACTTGGTGAAGGGAAGGGATTCCAGTTTCCACTGGAAACATATTTAAAAAAAAAAATCCCACCTACCTCCCAGAGCTGATGATTTAGAGCAAACTTTCATTTGGGGGGAGCACAGGAAAGAAGCTCTGAGCTGCACTGTGCTGCTCACTGCCCAGAGAGGGCCGTCAGGACCCTTCCTATGGGCATTCTGGGGCTGAGCTCACATTCAAGGGGTGCTTTACCCCCCCAAAGCAGCAGCATTTACGGGACTTCTGGTGTTCAAAACCTCCATATGGACAAAACCACTCCCAGTTACTCAGTCCCAGCTCCAGGGAGGTCCAGAGCTGCGGCAGGGAGCCAGGCCCAGTGAGGAAGGAATTGGCCAGACCCCAGGCAGGAGCATGCAGAATGCAATAAGGCTGGCGGCTCAGGTGCCGTGCTACTCTCCTTCACATGTTTTTTCTTTTCTTTTCATCCCTTTTCTCTTGAGAGCTGGCTCAGACAACACAATTACGGCACTGAAACCTGAACAAGCAAATAAAAGGGATTTGTCTGGAATTGGCAGCAGAGCAAAATTCCTGCAGACGGTGAGGTTGGGCCAGTCCTGGCCCCCTGCACCACAGCTTGATGGGGCACTGCTGCCTGCCTGCTGGAGTGCCTGCCATCTCTGGCAGCAAACCCCTTCTCAGCCAGAGAAATGCAAAAGCCATCGGTGCCTCAGTTTCTCCTGTCTAACAGCATAACAGAATCCTCCTGGGCTGCTCCTTCAGAGTAAGAGGGTGTTCAGGAGAGACCAGGGACAGAAGCAATTGGCTTTTATTTTGCTTTTTTTGGGTGTAAAGTATGCTTTCAGAGAAGCTGGGCCTTTTTTATCCATCCTGCTCCCCTTCCTGTTTCGCACACAAATGAGCTGGTGGAACTGGGCCATGCTCAGGCTGAGGCTGCCACGGGGAAATCTGAGAGTGTCCCGGAGCTTCAGCAGTCAAGAGCTGCTTGCTGGGCTCCCTGCCGGTGCCTGGGGCTGGCCCCCGGCCAGGGCTGCCATGCCAACCCTCCTCAGGGCCAGGCTTGCCCTGCCTGTGTTGGCACGAATCCAGGTCGTGCTGGGTGTGGATGCAGCTTTGGTCTGGCTGGAGAGTGTCGGATGGGTCACACACTCTGTCCCTGGCTCTCCATGTGCTCTGCAGGACAATGCCCTGCCTGGGCAACTGCATTTTGGTCTCAGTCCTCTGCACACCTCTTCTTCACGCCCAGTGCCTTTGTACCCTGGAGGTAGCTGGCAGGGAATGCTGGTGGTTCCTGCCTGGCAGGAACAGCAGTGGGGATGTGGTGACCAAGAGAGGGGGGAACTCGAGCAAGAACTCCTGGCCAAAATGAACCAAACCAAGGGCTGTGTCTCCCAGACTCCTCAGATCCCACTGTGGGAGAGGGCTGTCTGACTGGCAGGCTGGAGCTCAGCCAGGAGCTGAGCTCCACTCCCCCCAAGGTGAAGGGCAGCAAAGTGGCTCCAGGGGCACAGAGAGGGCTGGTGTCTCCACATCCCAGCTCCCAGTCTTGCCATTTCCAGTTACTTAAAAATTAAAGAAGCCAATATTGCTGCACGGCTGGAATCGGTCACTGCCACAGAGCTTAATTGAGGTTATTTGTTGGCTCTAAAAACATTTGGTCACCTCTGCTGCTGGGTGCTCAAATGTTTCCTGCAGACCCTGCCCCAAGGAGGAGGTCCTGCAGGAGGCTCTGCAGATCCTGTTCTCAGCTACAGGCATCTGGGGACCTGACAAAACCTGGTGTCCGTGTGGGTTCAGAGGGTGTGCCCCAACAGCATACAGCACCAAATTCCTTTGCTGGTCGATTTTCGGAGCAGTTGCTTTCTGGGGGCAGAGGGGGCTGAGCAGCTCCCGCCAGCCCAGCCGACGGAACTCAGAGCACCTAATCAGCCCAGAGGTCAGGCTGGTGTCAGGGACGGGGAGAGCTGGACTGGGAGGTGTTAACGTGGCCACTGACCCAGGCACAGCACCGACACCTCCTGGCCGCATGGGATGAGCAGGGTGCAGGTACCTCCTGGCACAACAGAGGTCACAAAGGGTGCCTTGTCCTGCCTGCACCTGAAAGACCCTGGGGTGTGACCAGCCGCCAAACCACAGGGGTTTGTGGTCTGCAGGGAAAACCCAGCAAGTTTGGCAAGTAAATACACTCCCGGAACAAAAACATGCTATCCCTGTCCTTCCCTGCCCTTGGGCGTGCTGGGACCTGCCCCTTTCCGGGCCTGGGCAGGAGGCACGTGGAATCATGGAATAGTTTGGATTGGAAGGGACCTTAGAGGTCAACAGAGTTCCAAGAGAGTTCCAACACCCCTGCCATGGGCAGTAACACCTTCCAGTAGACCAGGCTGCCCAGGGCCCCATCCAGCCTGGTCTTGAACACTTCCAGGGCTGGGGAGTCCACAGCTTCTCTGGGCAACCTATGCTGGTTCCTCACCACACTCACAAAAAAGAATTTCTTTCTAATATCTGATCTAAACTTACTCTCTTTCAGTTTAAAGCCATTGACCCTTTTTCTATCACTACATCCCCTTGTCAGAACTCCTTCTCCAGATTTCTTACAGCCCCTTTAGGTTCTGGAAGGTGCTTTAAGGTCTTCCTGGGGCCTTCTCTTCTTCAGCCTACTCTTCTTCAGGCACAACTCTCTCAGCCTGTCCCCAGCCCTCTGAGCTCCTTCATGGCCCTTCTCAGGGCATGAGACAGGTCCACATTCTTCTTGTGCTGGGAGCCCCAGAGCTGGACATAGCACTCAGGTGGGGTCTCTCAAAAGCAGAGTAGAGGGACATTAATCACCTCCCTCGACCTGCTGGCCATGCTTCTTATGGCGCATCCGTGCCTCCATCCCAGAGTCCAGGTTTGGGCCCCGGCCGTGATTAGCCGCTAAACAGTGCCATCTCCTGGCAAAGCCACCGGCCACGCCGGGCCCGGACACTGCGCTGGGCAGCTTGCGAAGGTACGCGCGGCCTTGGGCACCCCTGGAGCACCCTGACCCTCAAATCCATCCATGCCTGCTCCAGGCCTGTCCCCACCCCTGGCAGAACTTCTGCCTTGCTGGGAGGGGCGATGCCATCACAAGGGACATGAGTATGAGCTGTGTCGTGGGATGATCACCAGGGCCAGGACATCCTCCTGACACTGGCTCAGGGTGGCTGCTGCAGGCAGAGCTGGGATGAGGCAGAGCTTGGAGTTGTTCAGCTGCAATCCTTTGGTATCTGCATCGAACTAGGGCTGCAAAAGGATTAACACCCCTCATAGCCACCCTGACAGTTCCCCCATGCTATGGTCTTCTCCCATGGGAGATGGATGGCTTCTGGCAGAGGCTCCTGAGCTGACCACTGGTCATACCTGGATGGAAGCAGCTCTGTAACCTCGCTCTGCAAATGGGTAAACTGAGGCACAAAGCAGCTACACGTGGAGAACTCAACCAGAGCCAGAGAGACCTGCAGGGCAGAGCGACCAGCTACTCCCAGGACTTCTGTCCCCAACCTGTCCCCACCGCTTCTGGGGGGTGGCATTCTTCCTCCTGTCCTCTACACAGCACCTCTTCACCCTGCTGTACTGGCTCAGAGAGAAAATAGAATAGCAAGAGAGAGCTTCCCTGCCTCCACCCAGCACTTATACTGCCTGATAAACAAAATGGAAATAAATCCTCCTGCGTTTGCAGCAAATAGGTCTCCATGGGGGGTTGCTTTCAATAATTCAAATGCCGTTGCAGAGCAGAGCCCACGCCAATGGGTTTTAATAAACACAGCCATAATGTGACATGCAATTTATTATTAAGCTTAAAACAGGAAGGAAAGAGTTTAATAAAAGCACCGGGTTCCCTGTATCAGTCACAGCAAGTGGTGGGGTGCTGGCTGTGGGGGGAGGTTGGGCGAGCTGGCTGCAGGGACATGCAGAGCTGGGTTTGCTTTGCTGTGTGCCCCTCAAGCTGGCACTGCAGGAATCCTGGGCAGAGCAGGGAGATGTGAGCCAGACCAGGGGGAAATGGGGATTATTGCAAGGACAGGGGTAAGGTGTGAAATCCTGCACCCTGTACAGCTGCCCAGCCATCCAGGGAAGAGCTCTGCCCTGGCACCACAGCTTGCTTGCAAGGGCAGATTAAAGCCTTGGGTTTAATCCCTGCCTCCAAAACTTTCTCACCCACATCCTTTCCTAACTCAGCTCCACCTGGGCAGCCCTTTTCTGCTCTACCCTTACCCTCTCTGGGCTGCCTTTAAACGCAGGCAGAGGGGAAAGCTGACCCTCCTGGAGACAGAGAGGCTGTGCCAGGTGAGATGCTTCGAGGCATGGAGAACATCTGCTGTCTGGTGTTGCAGCATGTGTGCTGTCCACTTGGCTGCATGGCTGGCCCTTCCGGACATGGATTTGCTCAAGGGCTGGTGAAAAGCAGGAGCTCATCAGGGAGGTGGCTCAGCTGAGGTGGCTTGACTGGTCCAGCTATGTCTGAAGGCACCTCTGTATACAGGTGAGGGGCGAAGGATATTGCACCATCCCATATTCATCACCAAGCAGGACCCAGATGCTGTTTTCTCTCTGTTCCTGCTGTAGGCCTGACACTTGAATGCTGGCACTTGCCTTGGGGATGTGGCTTTTTGCCTCCTCTCCTTGGTCTTGCATCCTAGCTGTGCCCTTTTGTTTGGGAACAATTCTGCCAGACCCCAGTACCCACTCCTGCAGAGAACAGCACAGCAGAGGGAAGAGATGTGAGAAGTGGCACAGGGACTGCCCACATTGTTTCCCGATGAAAATGGGGTTTGTATGACTGCTCTGTGCTCTGGTTTGAGGAGTGGCCTCAAGGAGAAGCAGTTTCCTGGATGCAAGCTTTGCTTGCGTTATATTAGAAAACAGATAGTCCCTTCTCCACCAAGGCTGTGGGAGGTGGGGAGCTTTGTCAGACAAATGACAGTCTGGGGCTGAGCCAGGGGTTCCAGGCACCTGCAGCTCCTTCCAGCAGAGCAGTAGCCTGCTATCTTAAGGAGGGCTTTCCAGGCAGATAAAGCCGTGCAAGCAGCCTCTGTCCTCCAGCTTGGCCGAAGTGCTGGCAGGGCTGTGTGTGGGGCAGCTTTTGTGGGCTCTTCAGCTGGTGCTGACAGCAGAGGGTTTGTGCTGGGATTGATGCAGGGTAACACCCTCTGGTTCTGCCAGCACCGGTGCCTGCTGGAGCCTGTAAATGTTTTAACTTGGGACTGTTTTTTTTCTCAGCTGTGTCTGTTGAAAGCTCCACTTCCTCTGGCTTGAAAAGCCCAGGAGCTGCTGATGTGACTCTATCAGTGACCATTACTGAAGCTATGAGTGGGATGTTGAATGTGGATCCAGTGAACAGATGTGGTATCTTGCCTGTCCCCTTGAGGTGATGAGATCCTTGTGCAGATTCACCAGGAGCAGCACCAACCCAGGGAGGGCTCTAGAGCCCCCATGGTCTCTTGGCATTGCAGGTGACTTTTTGACCTTCACCTCTGGTCAGGTGGGGGAAAGACCCATCTTTAGTGGTGTATGGGGATGGTCCTGGTTGTATCTCCTCTTATGTGCTCATCTGACGTCCTGGGTCTGCTCCCTACGGTCTGGGATTTCCCCTCTTAAGGGGCCTGGAATTTGGGACTGGGGTCTGACTCCATGGAGAGAGGGGGATGAGCTGGAGCAGAAAATAATCCATGTGAGGGCACAACCTGCAGAGAGCACAGGTACCCTTCAGGGACTGCCTGGGGTGCATTATCTCAAAAGCAAGGAGGTGCTCAGCAGGGACCTGCCTTATCAGAGAGCTGGTTGCTGTCTCTCCTCGCAGCTCTTTCTGCCCCGGGGCTGCTCTCTGTCACTTCTCTGCTCCGTAACAGCCGGAGGCAGGCGGAAATGGGAGCCCCTGTGCCTGGTCCCTGCCAGAGCACACTGCTTCGGAAGTGGGGGGGGGGCAGGGTATCTGGCTTGCAATTACTGTGCCTTTGGGTTGGCAGGCCTGAAAGTGTGAGTGATGGGGTCTCTGCAGAGCAGCTCCTGAGCGCTGGCGGGGTGGGAAGTGCTCATACCCATCAGCAGCTTCCCCTGATACCTGCGCTCTGCCGGATTGACAATGTGGGAAGGGAGCACGGGACAGCAACTTTGGGCTACTTGTAAAAACCCCAAATATTCACCTGGCTGGATGTCCACATTCAAAGGACATTTTAGCCCTCCCCTTTAACAACGTCTCTCTCCCAGCTATGGCTGTGAGGAGAGGCAGAAGCTGCAACTTGCATCTCCCATTCCCCTCATCCACCTTTTCAGCCACATGTTACTGTATGTGGTGAAGGGCTAGGGTGGCTATTCAGCATCTCTCCAGGACACCTGCTGCAACCAGTCCTTCCTTCACAGAAGAGTTCAGGTAGGCAGAATAAAACAGAAAAATTCTGTGTTTGCATCTTAGCTGGTGTCAGTGGGACCAAGAAGGTCCAGGGAATCCTAGTATGGTGTGTCCTGCAAGTACAACCACTGACAGTAGATTGAAGCCCTCCATGCCTGTAGGTAACAAACCATCAGCCACCAGGCTGCTGTGTTGCAGGATGAGAGTGGCAGCTCCCCTGCAAGCATTTTGGCAGGGAGGATGCTGCCTTCCCCACCCAAGGATGGAGGAGACATAAACGAGTGATGCCAGCTCACCAAGGCTCACTTTAAACATGGAGAAGATCCAAAAGCACAGAGCCCACTAGGATGGTGTTGTCAGGAGTTCTCCAAAGCTCCAGCTCTCTCCCGCTGCCAGCTTGCCCTGGTCTTGGGGAAGGAAGGGTTAAGCTTGCGGGGCTCAGCAAAGCAAGTGCTCTCTGAAAAGTCAGCCAAGCTACCCAAATGCCGGCCTCCCCTCTGCCCCCCACCCTTATCCATCTCTCTTATCTGCCCTGGGCAAGAGCAGGGCATTTCCCCTCCTGCGCTGATGAGGACCAGAGCTGGCGACAGGCGGAAGCTGGTGCTAACAGCACAGGGCTCAAGGGAGGCCACGGCCGTGGTGTCCCCACTGTGGGGTGGCCTCTGTGGCTGCAGGTCAGAGATGTGGAGGGGTGGTTTGGTCCACCATGGGGCTGGATCCACCGAGGGATTCCCTATCCCTGGCTGTCTCCCACCCTGGGTACTCCAGCAGCACCTAATTTCTGCAGCATGCATGCAGTGAGCTGTGGAGTCTCAGCCTCCCTGGAGAGCCCAGCTCATATCAAGTGTGGTTATCAACTCTGCAAGGGCTCGGTACCCTGTGGCACTGATATCTGAGGGCACTGCAGCCCGGTTTGGGGTGGCTCATGCAGTCCGGGCAGGCTGGGACACAGCTCTGTCCATACTGGGAGTGAAGATGGAAGGAGGCAGGGGTGTTTCACCCGGCGAGGGCTGCAGTGGGAGCGAGATGCCAGGGCATCTCTGGCAGTGTGTGAGCTCTGCTGACACGAGGCGGGCTTGGACGAGCTGTTTAATTAAATGTGAAGAGCTCTCACACTTCACAAGCTGCAGCCCTCACTGCAGCCTGAGCGATTCTGGGAAAGAGTCCTTTTATTAAAAGAGAGAGAGGCTCTGGCTCTGCCAGGCAGCCATCAAATGGCACATTTAATTGTCTCGGCTCGTTTAGCTGTCGCACAGGGAGGGGTGTGCTCTGAACTCTTCAGCCTTCACTCTTCAGCCTCCCTGGCAGGCACATGTGCTCCCTGCGTCCTGGGTGCTCCTGCCGTCCTCCAGCAGGGCTGGCGAGGAGTACATGGGAAAGGAGCCTTCATCCCAGGTCAGCACTGGGGGCTGGCTTGGTACTCTGATGGCCCAGCCTCAGGGCTGAGCACTGGGGTTCAAAAGGGCTCGAGAAAGTATCTGGAGAGATGGGTGCTGCCTGGAAGCTCAGGGTAACTAAATGACAGCTTAAAAGTGTATTCTCGTTTATTCCCATGGCAGATCGCTTCTGGCTTTGAAGAGGGCACCCTACCCTAGTTTCAATGTGACAGCCTCAGTGTATAAGTCATGGGACAGGCAGGCGGTGGGTTAGGACAGTTGTGCTGCACCTTTCCTTCAGGAGCTGTGCTCCTTGGAAATATCTTCTGGGCTCTGCACAATCCCAGCAGCAGGGAACTGGCCTGTTCAGGGTGCATGTGGAGGGAGGACGGACCTCTGGGTGTTTTTGCTTTAAATCTGCTGGGTGATATGGAGAGGCTGAACTTGGGTTCAGCTGCTGGTACTGAGCCCATCGTCCTGGAGGAGAGGCTGTTCGGCTGAGTGATGGAAGATGCCCCTGGAGGGGGAGTCACAGCCTTTCCCGTGGCTATGCGGGAGCAGCCATGCCAAAACTCACCATTTGGAGAGGAGGGGGGAAGAAAAAAAGATCAAGAGAGGGGGAGGAAATACAGGCTTTTATCAAAACCTCCTACTTCAAAGCTGTCCAGCTGAAGTGCTCCCCTTTGGTTTAATTTGAAGTGATGTTTCCTTCAGCAGCTGCAGCTAAATGGTATCAAGCCAGGCTGAAATGGCTGGAAAGCCTGGAAAGGAAAGGCACTGTTTGGGAATGGCTTGAGGCAGGCCTTCCCCTTAGGGTCAGCCTGGAAGGCCTTTCCTTAGGGATGGAAACTGCCAATGCTGGCATTTCTCATCCCTCAGCTCCTAGCATGGGATAAAATCCAAACCCTTTTGGGAATGGGAACAGGGCAATTTCTCATCCTGGCTGCCTGGGGAGGCTCTACTCCTCTGAACTGGCTGCAGTGCCTTTGAGCACGGAGAAGGCAGGAGATGGAGGCGTGGGTGCTGCTCTGCCCTGAGGAACCAGTGCTTGTGGTTTCCAGCCTGTGACCTCCATGAAAATGTTTTGGCAGCCCCTGCACACAGGTGAGAGCTAAACAGGGTAGCAGGGGAAGGGGCATGAATCCATCGTCCTGATGAATACTCCAAACCCTCTTGGAGTGGAAAAGGAAGGCCACTGCTCCCAATTGCTTGGAGAATTTCTGTGTGGGGGCAGTGGGGAAAAACAGCAGCAGTGGGGCACGTGCTGCCCTGTCACAGCATCCCTTAACTACTAAAAAAAACTGCCTGGGAGGCAAAGCAGCTGGCTTGTCCTGGGAAAAACCAATGTTCTCCTGTCTGCTGGATAGGAACTGATTTTCCCCAGCTGGCTAGAAAGAAGCTACTTTGAAGGCAGCTGTGTCCTGTTCCTGCCTGGGGCAGAAGGGCTGGGTACCCTATGGGCAGTGGGTCTGGTCACTGGGAGGACAAAGGTGATCAAAACAGGCCAGCTGCTCTGTGGAGAGGGACATGTCCTGGGAAACAGAAAGGTCATGGTCATCTCTTTAACCTCCAGAGGCTAAAACAAGGTTTTAATGGCAATGACTACACTAGCACTAAAGCCATTGGCCAGGAAGGAAAGTGAAGGACAAGTCATCTCTCGCTGGGCATGAAGAAGGGATTCTCAGAGATGTCTGTCTTCTGGGGACTGCTCATAACAGCATCTGCAAAGCTTCTTCCACCCAAAAGACTTAAGTGTTGTTCCAGCCAGAGGCTGCTTTAGGGAACAGAACTTGAGAGACCAGTGATTGTGGCAGACCTGGGACCCTGATCCCAGATTTTCTTAAATTTCGGAGGGGAGATGCTCAAATACATGTTTGTGCTTGCAGTGATGAGAGCTCTGTGAAGCAGAAGGCAGCTGACAGTGCTCTTTCTCATGCTTTCCTTGATATTTGGGAAAAGATCTCTGCCAATCTCGAGTGAAGTTTTGAATCTGCATGAAAGGTGAAGAGGAAAAAAATCCTTCCACAAGAGTGGGGTGGAAGGAGCTGTAATTTCTCTTCTCCCAGTCCAGCAACCCCATGTCCCCCACAGCAGATCCATTCCAGCACTGGTATAGTTGCTGCTTTCTGGACTCTCCCTCCTCCTCACCCCCTCCTCTCCCTCCCCTCAGCTCCACTCCACGTGCTCCCAGCTGCTCTAGGATGATACAGGCAGGCGCAGAGTTCATGGGAGCCGTACCTGTGCTTTGTCTTCATCTGTCACCCTTCCTGACAGTCAGATCCATCTTAAACTGGGAGCGAGAGGGGAAGAGAGGGAAGCAATAATTAACCTCTGTGCAGACCGCTCCCGAAATGCTGCAGTCTGGTGATGCACGAGGAGACATCCCTGACACTTTTATTGCTACTCCAGCGCCGTTCTGTGTCTGTAGGAGGTGATTTGGCCGGGCTGGGATACCCGAGACTTTCATTATGGTTGAAGAGCTGCTGGCACCCGCAGCCTTTCTTTGCTGGGTGCATTAGTGTGGGCTCCCCACCACCATTGCTGATGAAGCTGGAGGGCAAAACTCATTTGGGGTGTTTGCAGGCTGAGCAGGGGTTTTCATGGCTCAGTCCTTGGGATGGGTGCAAGGTGTGTGTTGGATTTGGGAGCTGAAGTTGTTTCTCGTGTGGGTGCAATACACGTGTATTGCAGATGCAGAGCTGGTGTCATTCCAGCCCCAGGGTGAGCTGCTGGGATGTGCCTGACACCTAGGACAGGACCCCAGGTGTTATGGAGCCTGTGACAAATCATTGGTGGTAACCTTGTCCCACACGTGAAAGTTTCCTTGATGGGGATATGAAGTGGGGAGAGGGGCTGTGGGTTTTTGGGCCCCCTTGTGATGCTGTGGTGGACCATAATGCCATCTTGGCAAGGGATAGTGCTAAACATCCCCCTGGTCCCTGAGGCCTCCTGCCCTGAGTGCTTGTGCCTGTCCTGGCACTGTTGGGGTCAAGTGACCTCCCAGCAATGCTGGGACAGCAGTGACACTGCACAGCTGACAAATGTCAGCCATGCACCTGCCTGATTAGGGCCTGGTAGCGAAGGAACCCTGCAAGTTCCTTGGCAGCAGTGGCCAAGATCCATGAGATGGAAAGACAACAGTTGTTCTTGTAAACCCAGTGGAGCCCATGGACAAACAGACTGACCCAGCAGAGAGATCTGGAAAAGCCATCCAGGGGTTGGTGTCTGGGTTGGTTCTTCTGCAGGATTGCTGGGCTGTCAATCGTAGCAGTGACTGTGTTTCATTACTTGCTGATGCCTGTTCAGCAGATGTTGCAACCTCACCTCATATGAGAGCAAGGAAAACTTGCTCAAAAGCACCTGGCGGTCAGACCCTCAGTTGTGCTGATCCAAAGTGGGTCAGGCTGGTGATGTATCAAACTCCCAGTCCTTCATGTGGGTGTGCAGGGGCTGGGGAAGGATGGGACAGGATTGACCAGAGATGGGAACTGGGTGTAAGTCCAGACACCAGTGCGGGATGTGCTGTTGTGCAGTGTCTTGCAGTGTCCTGGACATGGAAGTTCCTGTGTGTGGGGAGGGGAGCCGGAAGGACTCCTTGGGATGTGTCTTTGGGATAGCACTGGCATACCGTTTGCCCATGAGATGAGTTGCAGCTGCTGTTTCTCCTCAATAACAATCCCAAGCAACCAGGACCGTGAGCAGTGGGGGGAAGCTGGTATCAGGTGCCACTGCTGTTCCCAGGGTCTGCAGAAAGGGGTAGCCACACAAGGGCTGTGATCCTGCTGGATTGGAGGGTCAATGGGACCGTTCAAATGATGAGAAAAACACTTAAAAATAAGGCCCATTTTGGTTTTCATTTGTTTTAGCAGTGAGAGGGGCTGAAATAAGCCTTTCCACTGAGATTAGGGGTGGCTTAACCAGCTCCTGGGGTCTGCAGAGCAAACTGGGATCCTTTGCTGTGTGTTTTTGTTGTAGGGATTCTTTACGCAAACCCAAGTTAGAGCTGTCAGTGTTTGTAGGCAGGCTGATATGATCTGTCCTGAGTAATTTCTGAAGCAACTTCAGAGGATCCTGGCATCTCTTCTAGCCTTGAATTTTCTAGTTGCAGCCTTGGTCCTGTCAGATTACCTACTCCAAGTCCCGGCACCCATGTCTTAGAAACTGTCAGCCCCATCAGTGTCCCCAGACTGTTTCTAAGGGGTCTATGCAAAACCATCAAGACAGAGGTGGCTTCTGCCATTTGAGGCAAATTTCTAGTGGAAGACACTCTGTTCTAAAGAAAACACAGTATTTGGATGTAAGAAGGTGTTGTTTGTATCAGTTGGAAAAGGGGCAACTGAGGCAAGGAGGATGAGACCGACTCTCAGCTGAGGGAAGGACCTGGTAGCAAGCCCAGAGACAATTCCAAAGTCTTGCAAATCTTCCTTCTTCCAGCTGCAAAAGCATCCATTGGGAACAGGTCAGGACACTGAAGAAAACCAGTCCCAAACTTTCCAGCTCAGCCTTCAGGGGGAAGTTTGCCAGGGGTAGAGGGGGAAAATGCTCCTGAGCACCTGAAATGTCCAAACAGGCTGCAGATGAGGCCATGCACTAGTGCTGCCAGCTCCCTGGCTTTTGAGAAACGGGAAGACTCGGCCTTTCCCTGCACAGATGGGGGTTTAATCAGGCGCAGTTCAAGCACATGGGTGTTCAGCACTAATCCAATTTCCCTCCATTCATTAGGGTGGTTATTCATCGCTCGGGAATGATGAAAGGCTGTGAGTCCATGTGGATGCTGGAGAGCGGCAGTGCTGCTCGATGCGGGTGTGTGACCATGAGCTCCTTCCTTGCTGCTGAGCCTGAATGTGTTTGGGGACAGCAGGTGAGCTGCTGGGGGATCTCAATCCTTTCACAACACCAAATTGCAAGCCAGGCTTGCTACACCAAGCTCTGGGGATCAAGTCATCTCAGGCTTGTCCAGCAGTCATATGGGAAACTAGTTGAAGCACAGGTTAATACGTGCAGACAAGGAGCTGCTGAGCTGGAGAGGATCCAAAGTGATGGAAACCTGTGGCCCTGCTGTGCTCCACCAGACCCTTGCATTACTCCTGATGGTTAATTGAACAGTGAGCTCACAGGGCAAACCCCATCTCCCAGTGCTCAGTGATCCCACAAAACCAAAGGTTTAACAAGCTGGGTTGTTTAAAAGCTGGTCCCAACCCAAGCTGAAGAAAGGCCATGGTCTCTGAGAGCAGAGCTGTGGGGAGTGGGTGAAGGAATGGCCATCCCTCCAGGCTGGTCAGAGCTCAGGTACAACACCAGCTGGAACGGCCACTGGTGAGGCTGCACAGGGAAGGCAGCTGCCTGGGGTGCATGTTTGCTTCTTCCAAGGGTCTGGCAGGTGCACTTCTGCTGGTGGTTCCTGGGTAGACAGGTCAGGAAGCTGCCAGAGCATGTCATGGGTGTGCTCTGGGACCCTAGCATCCAAGAAAAAGCTAAGACGTGTTTCNCATGTTTGCTTCTTCCAAGGGTCTGGCAGGTGCACTTCTGCTGGTGGTTCCTGGGT
>VZRF01003203.1:0-44884 GCA_013396875.1 Vireo altiloquus
AACTGTTTTCAGTCTCTGACACCAGATTACTTAGTTCTGGTCATTATATTCTGATAATAAATTGATATTGAGAGAGAAAAATCTTAAATACTGAGCAAAACTGGGACACAACCACCAAGGTGAGGTAGTATATGTCTCAGTCTAAAAATAATCGTTGGTGCTGTTGGAGTTTGTAGATGGTAGTTGCAGATGCTTTCCTCAGATTCAGGAAAAGGAATTGTAGAGAGATGGGCTTTTGTAAGTCAGACTTAATTACATTCATCTTATCAGTGTAATCTACCTAATGTGTAAAGAGAGAAGGTAGTAAAGAATATATGTTAAAGAGTGTATTTTTATAATTGAGACACAGATCCCTTCTCCAGAATGCAGCCCTGAAGCTATCAAACTTCTCTTATTTTTTTGTTTTTTTTTTCCCCAGAAGGGATCTTCCAGTTTATAGATGCTTTACAGTCCTGTGCATTATCACAACAAACTTGTGTCTGTTGCCCTGTACGCCGTTCTGAAAGTGTGTTGTGTATCTACTGATGGTACTGTCTTTCAAAACTCAAAATATTCTTTGTGTTTCCTGCTAGGTGGAGCATAGGATTTGAGTCATAAAGTAAGACTAAGAGGAGGAATGGATTTTACAAGGTAGAATTCAGAAGCATGGGATAATCTGAACAAATCGCTGAAGTATTCTATCCAGTAGTCAATGCAGATAAAAACACCTATTATGTTAATTTTCTGTTGAATCTTTGATGTTTCATATTGCATTGCATGCCGTACTATGGGGAAAAAACATTGAAGTAGACAGTTCCAACAGTTCTTGCTGTTCTTCTCGTTTGACAACCATGGCTTTATGTGTGCAGAATGACAGTGCCAGCCAAAACCATCAGTGTGAATGGTTCCTGTAAGGTTGCATTTCAGTAGAAACAGCATTCTCATGGTACTGGAAGCATAGACGTAACTCATCTGACCCTTTACAGAACATTTTTGTCTAGTGACACTGATTCCCACAGCTCCTTCTTGTTGTAGTGCTGGTAGTGAAGTTACTGCTCTTCTTGCCACTTTCATGTGGATGAGTTCTTACTGATCTTGAGGTTTAAAACTGTGATAGTTTCCTTAATTGTAGGTAGTGACACCCAGTCTCCATAGAGTCTGTATATATGTATATTATATCCTTGTAGGTAGGTTGTTGTGTTTATTACACAACAATATTTCACTTATTACTGGAGACTTCATGGCTTTTGCTGACTAGCATTTGCATTAATACTTTATAGTAATTTGAAGTCAATAGTTTCTAATAGTTTCAGCTATGTGGGAGGTTTATAGACTACCTACTTACTGGAACTTCAGTGAAAAAATAAAAATTGCCTTTTAAGTAGAAAAATATCATAGAGAAGTATACATTTCCTCTCCTTGTC
Source organism: Vireo altiloquus (assembly GCA_013396875.1). Taxonomy (NCBI): domain Eukaryota; kingdom Metazoa; phylum Chordata; class Aves; order Passeriformes; family Vireonidae; genus Vireo; species Vireo altiloquus. The sequence goes on from VZRF01003203.1 coordinate 1,404, forward strand.
CTTCTCTTTGTTTTTGTCTATAACTTTTGTCATTATTATTCATCAGCAAACATTGTAAAGAGGCCTTAAGTTATAGAAAGAAAGAAAATGAAGCAAAATTACACTCTTTAACATAGATAACAAAAGCATGTCACTAGATGAGATGAAATGGATCAGAATACAGTCTGAACAGACTATTTTTCTTGAATGATCTCTCTAACATGTTTTCTCATGTTAATACCCTGCCATTGAGCACCATGATTTGACAATAAATAATTTTGAGGAAGATAGAGGAATGCTGGTATTTAAAGCCCAGAAATTTTTTTTTGTGCTGTTGACTTAGGGCCATATTTCTGTGTCTGATTTCTAAGTTTAAGAACCATTAGGATCATAATGCGAAGTAAGAGAGAGCTGTGTGCCATCTGTGGACAATTAATTAAAAGGTTTAAAGGAATAAATGCCTTCAGAACTAAGAGCAAAAGAGACGACACCTATCATTTTGGCCTCTACTACTGTGTGTCTAAAGGGTATCTGAACAAGTAATTCTCAAGACCAGAATATTGCTTCAGATGCCTCACAACAGTTTTTTCTTTCCTGCTGCTTTCAGAGGAACTGCTGTTGAAACTTTGGAGGAACTAAAGCTTTCTATTTAAAGTTTCATTTCAGCAATAAGACTGCATTAGTTCCTGTGAACACTTAAAATACTACAGCTATTGCAACATCTGATACTTGACTTATATTAATTTGCAGCATCTGTTTAGAATAGTAAAGTGGTGAATTGATTTTACTGAAATAATACAATTAATTCTCTTTTGAAGCTTGCAGGGTTAGGATAGTCAGTTCTTACCACTTAAATAGCAGGTAAAATACAAAAAAATAGCAGGTTTAGGTGTAATAAAACTTGATTTCCTTCTTGTATTTCCATGCTACTCATATTTGTCCCTGTTTATTTGGGCATCCTACAGAGCTCTCACCTGTAAAACGACAATCAATATCTGATTTTAATGATGTTAAATTGCAAGTCTGGTATTTAACAAAGCATCCCAAATGTTTGTAGGCTGTTGGAAAGCAGCTTTTAGACCCCATAGAGGGATTCTTAGGTGTTGTCTTTTTTACCAGTTGTGGTCTAATCTGATACTAGTGTTGAACGTAAAAGCATTTGAGACCGGATTTTAACTATATGAATGTAATTTGTATTTATTCTTTTTAACGTTCATAAATGAAGACTAGTTATACAACATACTAAATGTCTTTCTGTGTGAGAATATTTCTCAGTGGTGTGGAATGTCTTGACAATTTCTGTTCTTAAGCACTCTGTTATGATTTTCAGCAGTGAATATAGCTGTCGTTTCCTCTGTATCAACAAGTCTGTTCTTAGCACTGCCTTGCTGAATAGAAAACAGGTATGTTATATAACTTGCAGCTATAGATATTGGAGAAGTACAGTAAAAGGTTTGCTTGTCTCTAAAGAAGTTCTTAAATATTACATGCTCTCTGGTGAATTAAGATATTTCATTGTGCATGTTCACACATCTTCTATTCTGTTCTATTCTACATCTTCTATTGTGTTCTATTTTGTAATTACTTGATAGTTTGGTGTTAATAGAATATGGGTAGAAATAGCTTATTTTGTCTTTTCCTGAAGGTCGGACATTTATCCATACTGCAGTTTCAAATTTTTACATGGTAAAAACCGAAATACTTCTCACCGCAGTCTATCTGTTAATATTTCTGTAGTTAATCAGGTATGCAGTCAGCAACAGTAGTCACTTCTGATTGGAAAGTTGTGGTTTTCATAACTAACTAACCAAAGCCACTTAATTGAAAGAAGTGTAATTTCCTGGAGTTCCTTTCCTCCACTTCAAATAATGCTCTTGTGTCTGAGTTACCACCTTGTAGAGAGAACTTGAGATATTAGCTATTCTCACTTAAAAATTACAGTACCAAGTTCTCAGGACTACTGCAAATGAATAGCAGTGTATTTTTTAGCACTTCTGACAGTCATCATGATGTAATCTTACTGCAGGTAAGTAAATTCCTCTGTGTTATCTATTAAATCCATATTTTGAGAGAAAAAAATGAAGTAGCAGTGCCAGGTCCAGGGAGAATCTGCAGCAAGGCCAGAAACAAAGTTGTAGAATGTCCAGTATCTAGAATTTTTCGTGTGATTGGTCTGTTTAACTGAGTTTGTTTAATACTATGTCACTTGTTCTCTTTCCCTGGATATAAAGGGTTTTTTAAACGAAAAACATGTACTTTGAACTTGCTTGTTAGCCCACTGTATAACTCTTTTCAGTGAGAGCTTAAGTAATTTTTCATGTCATTTTTGAAGACTAAACACAAGTGTTGGTGCATGCATACATGCTTCCCAAAGCTTCCTTTAGGGACAAAGCCCTGAAATTGCACACACTGATGGCCCAGAAATGAAAGTGGTAGTGGAAGTTAGCTGCAAAACATTTGATTAGCACCTAGACGTGTTGCATTTGTGTTGTTAATTTTCTTGTCTGGTTATAGATAAGTGCAGTATCGTAGCGGGGTGGACCATGAAACAGTGATTGAACAGGTGGTAAAGAATGTGTAAAATGAGTCAAAGGTAGCAGAACCCTCAGCTCACAATTCAATATGAAATGTATTTGTGAAAGACAGCGTTCTCCCCATTTCCTCTGTTATTTGTCACTTAAATTATTTAGTGCAGTATATTCCATTCCTGTGTCTAAAAAAAATGATTGTGAAATAGTAGTGAATAATTTTTTTGAGACTACTTTTTCATATAATATGTGAGGAAATTAAATGTTTTTCCCATGTGAGAGAGGGTGCCTGTCAGAGATGGTACCAGAATCCTCATTCTGTGGATTTTGCTTTTGGGTATTTGCTTTTTGTTATGAACTCATTCATCTTCTTCCAGTATTGTATTTTATACTTTTTCTTTGACAAAGGTAATTTCAAAACTGAATTTACCTAATAGTTAGAGTGGTAGAAATTAGCCATATTTACATTTGTGGCTGGAATAAAATTTAGGAAACTGGTGAGTGGAACTTACATCAAAAACTTGATCATGTAGTTTAGATGGTAATTACTTTCGGCACATGATGAAATGGTAATCATGGTAATGGTCTGTTCTGTGGAAGTATTTAAGAGAAAGAAGTCTCTTTGAAATACTTGTGCAGCTATTTTAATTTTATGGTATGTTCAGCTTTTCAGTTTTGCATGTTCAGTACATGCAAAAGAGCTTTTTGTTTGCTGTATAAACCAGACTTATTTTCACTGTGTGCACTTCTAGTGTCCAAATGTCAACGACCTGAATTTGAATGGTCTAATATGTGCAAGAATAGTAACTCTGAATATGTAGGCTTTGAAATTATGCACTTCAGGTATGTGCATGCTGTTTTGCCCCACTGTCAATTCAGAAGAGTTTACTTTCTCAAACTGTAGCTGCAGTGAGTTTGTTTGTGTTTATCTGTCCTTTACTGTGGGGTAAGACCTTGTCTGTGGTCAGGTGCCATTGAAGAATTGCCATGAATGTCTTGTGTAGCCACACTTAATTGAGACTGTCGAATTAAAACACTATTGAAAGTTCTAGTGGAAAGCAGAGCAGTTGTTTGCTCCATACATAATCCGAAGTGACGCATTACCGCCTTTGACTCTTTACCACAGAATAGCTATACTTTTGTGCTGCAGTGATCATGATTCATCAACAGTCGTCAGAATTGTCTGACAAAAAATTGGGAAGTTGCTAAGATTTCAAAAGAACACTTTGAACACATGAAGCACTATAGTAAGGTGTACCAATCCTACGACTCTTATCAGTCTAAATGTGCTGTGAACATGAATTTTTTGTGTGTATTTAAGCAAACAACTTCTTGTGGCTTATTTATGCACTGTTCTCTAAATGCTTCTACAAAGTGCTGTACATCTCCCTCCTCACCCCCAGCAGAGGAAGTACTTTGCTGTGAAAACCTAGCTGTGTTAGAGAAATCCAAAGCTGTTAAACACAAAAAAAGCCATGTTACGTTCATTCTCCTTTTTCCTTCTTAGTTTCCTCATTCACCTGTTGTTTGAATCCTTTCTCCCAGAGTCTAGCCCTACATCATCTCCCAGCTTAGAAAGGGAAGTTTATTCCTGTAATCAACTTCTGCTTTAATTTTCATTTCTCTTTTTATGTACTCTGTATAATTACTGACTAGTGTTCTTTTCCTCTTGTTTCCGTCAAACTCAAAATTTGACCCTGCACTAGGTTAAAATTATTCTTGATGGTGTTGCTGGCGGCCACAGACTATTCATGTTCTTCCTCTGTGATAGGAATTTTTGACAATTAGGCATATTATTTTTAAAATTTGCTTTCCCTTTCTTAGCTTTGTCTGTGTTTTTCATCATTTTCCTGCAACATCTGATTGTAGGAGTATCAGTCCAAGTCTAAAAGAAATCCCAGGAGTTAGGGTTGTTCATGCCTTCTCCTGACATTGTCCTCTTGTACTCTGCCTCTCTCCTGCAGATGTGTCTCATTTTGTCTGAATTTGATACCATCTCCTCTTTTTAGTATTTTTGGTGATATTTTCAGTGGTACTCTGATTATGTCCTCTGTCACTCTGTTCCTGAAGCATCAGCCTGTAGCAAGCCTGAGAGAAAAATATAGGACTCTAAATCCTGCATGAGCTGTAGTGATGGTTTTTAGCATTTTATGTATGTAATTCAAAAAATCGATCTTTGTGTAATCTGGATGTTGGGTTTTTTACCAAGATGCCTCAAACATTTGTTTTTAGATTTGTTTTAATGATTTTAAGAGTTCAAGTTCTGTTTTCCCAGAAGGGGTGTTGAAAAAGTGAAGTGTAAGCATGAGATGTTTGTTTCAAATGCAAGCTGTAGAAAAATGTACCAAGTTTCTGCAGCTCCCACATGGTCAGTAGCATGTCTGAAGACAGGAGTTTTAGTACTTTAGGGGAGCTATGGGATTTCATGTGCTGTTAAATAAAAAATGTCTAAATCCAAGAAGTCTTGTATGCTGAAGCCATTCCAGATGTATCCAGTTGTCAATAATTTAATTCCTTTGTACAGCTTTGCAATAAAGAAGAGAAAATGCTAATTAAATTCTGATTGTAACCATATAATTGTTTTTGTAGTGAAATATGCTACTTGGCTGAAGTCACTGTAGATAGAGAAATATACTGTATCTGTGTACTCACATAAATGGATTTCTGTATTTCAAAATATCATAGTCTTTTCTTAAAAATACTTTGTATTACTGTTTATGTGCTTAGTTACACTGTATATATGCATAAGGGTTTTAATTTTTCTGGAAATACTGTTTTTATAATCTATTAAAAACAGTATATGTCCATTGTTAGTATTCTGTGACTTTACTGCTACAATAGATAAATTTTTATAGCCATCCCAGAGATCTAAAAATTAATGGATCTATTTTTTGTCAGTTTATATTCTGCTTAAAATTTGTTTTCATTTAGCCAAGAGATAATAATATCTTAAATCATGTATCACTGGTTTTGCTGCTACCTTAGAGATCATATAGTCCTAGTGAACTCCAGGAGATTTTTCTACTCTGGCTCCTGCTTGAAGCAAGTTTATTTAGAGTGAGTTGCTGAGGATGTTGTTGAGTTGTGTTTTGTATATCTCCAGTGATGGAGATGTGCTTAAACGGGAATTTCTGTGCTTCAGTCCATGCCTCTTGCTTCTTGTCCGGTCACTGGCATGACTGAGAAGAGTCTGATTCCGTCTTCTGAACTCCCTGCCCCACTTCCAAACTGGGTAATTTTGCACCTTGACAAGATTGCTCTGGAGCCTCTTCTTCTCCACGCTGCATAGTCCTGTTTCTCTTAGCCTTCCTTTATATAACAGATGCTCCAAGCTCTACGCAGATGTCGTATTTATATCGAAGCTTTCCTTTTCAAAACTAGTTCTTCTCACAGTGGTAAAGATGTACAGTTCAGCTCAAAAAAAGATCCTGAGAAACAGTAAAATAACCTGTTTTTTTAATTACTTATTTTGCAACACTACCCCTGTGTTAACTCCCTTCTTATTTCAGCCAAGGTTTATGGTTTTCATAAAGCATTTACTGGAACATTGACTTTGCAACTGTATCTTGTATCCCTAGGAATCTTTCAGTAGGGCATTTGATATTTAATATATTTTTTTATATTTTCCTTCAGAAGAATGAGGTAGAACATTATTTGATTAATGGACTATTTTTTTATAAAGGATTTTTCCTGTATTTGCATTACTAGAGCAAGCAACATGCTCATTTTCTCTTAGTAAGGACAGCATCCTTAGTTTCTTCTGGAGAAGCAGTAGAAACGTCTTTTTTTCTGAGTATTTAAAACCAAACGGAAATGTTTTATCAGACCTTCTCTCAAGAAAATACATGGACTGAGAAATGACTATTTCACAGGCCTATGGGTATCTCCACACTGTAAGTTGGTAGTCAGCAGTCAGTCTCCTTAGTAGGTGGAACCTTTCCTCTTCCAGCCCTCTGCTGTTGTGTTCTTAGTCTGGGAAGTGATTCTGGCTTTCTGTTCCTTCTCTTGGATCACGCTTTCTGAGCCTCACAGGCAGAGTTATGAAATTTGCTGTTTACACACAGAACACACCCAGCATAGTGTTTGTGTGAATGTGCAACTTTTTTCTCCCTTGCCCCTCTGTATTCTCTTGGCAGACTGTTGACAAATTGGTAGCAAAACCCAGCAGGATTTGGGAAATACTAGCTTATATTTGACCCTTCTTTCAGAGGTAGCATGTTCTTGCTATGGTTTTCATCCCATTCAGATTGGTGCTTTGAACAATTATGTTCTCTTCATAGAAGTAAAAATGAAGGTTCCTGAAATGAAGCTTTTTGTCTTCAGTCTTTTTACTTGCAGAATACCAGTGCTGTTCCTTCCTTTCTGGTTACTGATGTTATTACTGTAATTGCTCTGTTTTCCAAAACCCTTTCTTTACTAAACTTTTTTGCTGTTCTTGCAACACTGCACCTTTCTGTGTGGCCAGGACACCACCTAAGTGAGCTGAGGACCCTTACTCATCTAGGCTTTATTTGCAAGGTCTGTGCTAGGTGTTGAACTAAGCTGTAATCTTCTACTCCAAAAGTAGTCTGTACTAAGTAAATAACAGCATAAAGCTTCTACTGATGCATGTGGAAAATGTCATATTTTCATGAGGACGAACACCTGCCCTTGGGGAGTGAACTGAGATGAAAAATGCACAGCTGGTGGCTAAACTTGGAGGAAATGTGAAAATTTATTGAAACATCCTTTGCTTAGCACTCAAACATCACACTTACTAGTGTAATAATACCTGAATCATAGTGAGAGCTTGACTTCAGTTGCATTGCTTTTCTTGTCTATTCTTCTATTCTGAGTTGGCTCAGAACTTTCTGAAGTCTTCATGTGGCTGCTCCGGAAAACCTGGAGGTGTAATACAACCTAGAGGATTGAAAAGTGGGGAAAGGAAAGGGAAGAAAGAATGGCGAGCAGGGGAAGAAAAAAACTGTTTCATGTGAAATGCATGTGAAAATTACTCCAGTTTTATCTACACTGTAATCAAGTTGAGGCATGTATCTTCCAAGAGTAACTTGATAATGTGTATCTTCCAAGAGTAACTGTCTTCATACCTTTGCAGTGTAATTTATATAAATACAGGCGTTCCCACAGAGTTTTGTAACAATTGTGGATTTTGAAACAGTTTCAGAGAACATGTGATAACCCCACAGACTCATGTTGATGAAAAGCCTCCTGTAGGGCTGAAAGATTGCACATCTGTAACTGCATCTCACTATTCTGTTACAGTTCTTCATTGTGGTTTAAGTTTTTCCTCATTGTTCAAGACAAAAAAGAGCTACTTTTTATTGGTTTTGGTCAACAATTCTGTTTTGTTCTTTTTCCTAGGAAAGAGCAACATAGTGTATGCTTTCCCAAAGTTGAGTGATTTCAATATAGCTATTTACTTTTAGACTCCTTCTTATATTTATAAACCAAAGTTATCTAGATGTCTTTAGGCATCTAACTTAATTATGTTACAGTACAGAAATGTAGGCTTTTTAGAATGAAAGGAAATTTTAAATTATGACTGTCATGATCATGGCATGTACTGTTCAGGATATATTTCTTTATGCCTGGCTAGGGATCATTTTGACAATGAAGGGGATTGGACTGAGTTCAAGATTACTGATTTTAAGTCATTAAGCTTTGCCTCAGGTTTCCAGTGTTGCTTTGTAAATTCAGTTGAGGTCAGTTCTGTAGTAGTACTTAGCATACATTTGGTAAGAACAACAAATGCCCAGTTCCTGAAAACAGTTCAGTATGTCTTATGGGGAAGTAACTAGAAAAATAATTAATACTAATCATATCCCATGGCAGTTTATTTAGGAGAATGTCAGGATATAAATAGAAATATCCAGTCCCTTTAAATATGTTGACACTGTAATGTTGTTTTGACTACAGGTACAGAGAGGCTCTTGTCAAGTGGGATGAAGCACTTCAATTAACTCCAGAGGATGCTACACTTTATGAGATGAAATCACAGGTAAAGCATGACAATTCTTTGCCAGTTTCAAAATTAGAAAAGAAGACATTGTGTTTGTGAGCAGATACTGGGCTGTTGCCAGTTTTTGTTTAGTTTTTGTGCACAGAAGTACAGTACAATTCAGGTATTTAATTTTTCCTAACCACCAGGGTGTCTTTTAACAGGAATTCAAATAACGCTATTTTCCCAGCTATACAATAAACATTGTTATTGGGTTGTGAATTAGGCTGCTACATTGCAGGAAAAAAATGGAAGTACTTTAAAAATTATATTGGAGGGATCAAGGAGAGCCTTAGTGTGCTAGATTAGTGAATGAGACCATTTAAAATCTGCCTGCTCTTTCTAAAGATTGGGCTTAATGTTATCTGCTGTCAATATTAAACATGGATACTGTATGCAAAAGATTTGCTTCAATCTGGTTTCGTATTAAGTGTTACATAGATAAATCAGCCATGTAAAAGATGTTGTAATATCTAATCTAAACCTGCTCTCTTTCAGTTTGAAGCTGTTGCCCCTTGTCTTGTCACTACATGCCCTTGTAAAAAGTCCCTCCCCAGGTTTCTTGTGGCTCCCATAGGTACTGAAAGATTCCAATGAGGCCTCTTCTGAGTCTTTTCTCTTCTAGGCTCAACAACCCCAGCTCTCTCAGCTTTTCCTCATAGCAGGGGTGCTCTAGCTCTCTGAGTATCTTGGTGGCCTCCTCTGGAGCTGCTCCAACAGGTCCATGTAATTGTTATGCTGCGGACCTCAGTGCTGCAGGCAGGGTCTCACAAAAGCAGAGTAGGAGGGCAGAGTCCCCTCCCTTGACCTGCAGCTTGTGCTGCTTTGGAAGCAGCTCAGGATTAGTTTGGGTCATGTCTGCTCTTTCATCCACAAGAACCCCCAAGTCCTTCTGGGCAGGGCTGCTCTCCATGAGTTCTTCTCCCAGTCTGTGCTCAGGCCTGCCATTGCCTGATCCAGGTGCAGCACCTTGCACTTGTTGAACTTCATGAGGTTCCCAGGAGCCCACTTCTCAAGTTTTCCAGGTTCCTTGTGATGTTGTCCTTCCTTTGTTGTGTCAATGGCACCACTCAGCTTCCTGTGATCTGGAAACTTTGTGAGGGTACACCTGACCCCACTCTCTATCATTGATGAAGATACTGAAGAGCATCAGTCCCAAAACAGAGCCCTGAGGGGCACCACCCATCACCAGCCTCCACCTGGACATAGAGCCATTGAACACGTGTCCATCCAGCCAGGTCCTTGCCCACCAGTCATTCCACCCTTCAAATCCATGTCTCACCAATGTGCAGATAAGGATGTTGTGTGAGACCGCGTTGAAGGCCTTATGGAAATCCAGGTAGATGACATCAGTCATTTTTCCTGTGGTCACTGTTGCAGTCGCTCCATCAGAGAAGACCACTTGGTTGGTCAGGCACGATTCATGCCTTGCCCTTTAGTACAGCCATGCTGACTGTTTTGGATCATGTCCTTGTGTTGCACATCCCTCAACACTGCTTTTGTGAGGTTCTGCTCCATGATTTTGCCAGGCACAGAGGTGAGGCTCACCGAAGTCTGCAGCTCCCTGTGTCTTCCTTTCTCCCCTTTTTAAAACTGGGAGTGATGTTTCCCATTTTCCAGTCACTGGTCTTCACCTCATTGCTATGAATTTTCAAATGTATTTGAGATTAACAGCAAGTTCCCTCAGGATTTTAGGATGCCTGTAGAGCTGTGGCTATTTAGTTTCATCAGGCAGTCTCAAAAAAATACATTGTTTGAAGAAGAGAGGAAAAGAGAAAAAAATTATTCAGTAACATATTATGTAACTTTTAGGAAATTTCCTGTACTGTTTAGTTTTAAAATCTTTATTGCTACTTTAATTCTTTCATAGTATAAAAACCCTAGTCAAAACTCTAACAACCCTCACTTCCCCAAAAAAGAAGGCAAAAAAACCCAAATCCCAACAAACCCCAAGAACTAATGCTGGTTCTTTTCCAAGGTGTGGTGGCTGCTTTTTTTAGTGGATATTACCACATTTCCTCCAGACAGTCATCTTGTCTTGTGAAGAGAAGAAAGCTTGATTCTGCAAAAGACTTAACTGAATAATCATAACTTCAATATAAATATAGTAATACAGAAAGATATTTTTGTTTTATATAGCTGTAGAAGGTTTAGATCTTACTGGATTATGCATTTGGTCTGAGAGATATTTTATGGCTTAAATTTTCTTTATATTGTTTTGGAAGAAGTGTATTGTTGCCTTTCCATAAATGTTAGTGTAAATGAAAGATATATCTGGCCTAGTGGGATGGCTGGGAAGGAGTTGCACAAATGGCACGAGCATGTAGCAATACTTCTGATCCAGCAAACTTTGGCTCTGGGACTTCTTTGTATTTTGAAGTCCTTATAAGATTTTTCTTAAACGAATTTGTCTCAATGTGTTCTGTTCTGATGTAAACTTTTAGCATCTAGCAGAGCTATATATTAAGGAATTTCACATCCTGATTATGCATTATTGGAAGAGTATAATATAATCCTGCTTTAATTAGCATTCCAGATTGCTGTAAAGGGTGTTAACTTATGTAGCAGTTTATTTGTAGATTTAATTTTTTACTCCACTAGTAAAGAAAATCTGTTAAGACGTGAAGATGGTATTAGTAAATTTTATTATCATAGTTTGAACATTTAACTCTGTTTTGAATAAAACAGAAAGCTGTTGAAAATTTCAAGACAGTGGGACAAATTAATGAACAGCTCCTTGTAACTGTTCTTTATTATGGTCTTAGGTGAATGCAAAAATTTAGGCTAGGTCCCCAAAAGCACTTTATTTGATTGAAATTGTACCAAAATTAAGTATTTTTGCACTGAAAATAGCAGGAGAACTGTTAAGTGTGTAAGCTTACCTGTATCTGAGCTATGATGCAGTGAATTATCCAGAGAGGTGCTTACTATAGTGTGCTTCAATCTGTGCTCCAGATGCAATACCTAATACTGAGGGGGTTGTTGATTTCTTGGCTCCCCAGTCCCTGTATTTCAGCAAAATGGCAAAGGAGCTAGAGGCACACAGCTTTTCTGCTGACCAAGAGGAACTGTGAAACAGCTATGTGTCTCTGATTCATCTTGTGAATTAGCTTTCCTTGTCTAATGAAACCATTGGAGAATAATGAAAGCTGAAAAAAACAGGAGCTCAGGCCTCTGCTTCCACCATGCCTTGCTTTGTTTCCTGAGAAAGAGAGTAGTTCTGGACAGCTGCACCATTTCTTTTTTATTTCACTCTCTTGTATTGCATAACACTTGTTACAGTATGAATGTGAACACAAGAAAAGATTGTGTACAAAATACACATTTATAAAACTATTTATTGAATCTTTTTAATAAAACATCTGATGTTTCAATTCGTAACGTCTCTTTGTACATGCAAATAATTATTGCAGGGGTTTTTTGCAGTATGACTTATGCGTACTGGAAGCTGTTTAGTATAATGTGTAATTTGATACCTTTGTACTGATGTGAGCTGTAAAAATCCACTTTTGCCAAAAAAGAAATATGTAATTCATTGAAAAAATATTTTGGCCAATATTTAAAAGATACTGTTTTAGAGCTGACTGTGTTATTCCAATCCAGCATACCAGCACAAATACTGTTACAGTGTAGCTCAGTGAAAATGTTTCAGGAGAACTGTACACCAACTGCAGCAAGGCCTTGACCAGCACTGGGTCTGTAAAAATCACCCTGTCTTGGTATGTTGGTCATATACTGGAGGAGGAGATTCATGTTAGAAATGACTTCTATATTAATTTTCTTTGAGTGAGAAAATGGCTATTCATGAAGTAACTTATTTTGAGAACTAAGGAGGATAAAGTGTTGTTTTTTTTTTTTTTTGCACTGGCTTGAGTATCTGTCTTATATCCTTGTATTTATTAGGATTACCTTACGTTGGATTACATTGCAGCTTCTCCATTCATTAGTATTTCCTTTTTTAACAGCAAACTTAAAATTTTCAATACTGCATTGTTTAATATGCAGCTCAGATAAATATGCTAATGGCATTGTAGGAATCTGTAAGTGTTTGTGGTAAGTTCTTAAAGATCTGTATTTCAACAGATGTAGGACAAATGTCTTTCAGTATTTCTCAAGAGCGGAAATGGTGTTTAAAGTTCCTAGTTGTCAAAGATACTTGAAATAAATGTACTTCCAGAAAATCACATGAGAGCTGTGGAATTGCTCCATTGCTTCAAAAAACCATAGAACTTAAGGAGATTTTTTTCCATTTCTTTCATCTACTCTTTGATCCATTTTAAAACAGATTCGTATGGTTTTTGAGAGGTTAGGGGTGCACTTTTCTTTGCAGTCAAGATCTGTCAGTATACATACTTGATATTCCATTACCAACCTAAGCTGCTTCCCCATTGCAAGAATGACTGGCAGGTAAATGTTTATGCAAGTCCATTTCTGCATTTTTGTTGAAAACCAAAAATCTTTAAAAAAAGACCCAACAACAGCAGCCCAGTGTGATTCTGAGATAAGTATATTCAAAGAAATGTATAAAGACTGCCTATATTAATGCAGTCACCAAGACTGCTTGAAATTAATTTTGGGCAGAATAATTTAAATGTTGACTGGATTATTTTACTTCTGCTTTGATGTACAAAGATGGAGGAGCAGACTTTGACATATTCTTTGATTTTGTATGGGATCATCTGGGATATTGTTGGGTGAGGAGAGATATCAGAGGGCTTGATACATTGTGTGATGCATATAACAAATGATCTTGGGAGTCAGACGTTCTGCTATTCAGTACCACTCCTGAGAATTCACCTCCTTTGTGAACTTGCACCTCAGATCTCAGATAACTATGCAACTATAACAGAATTTTTGAAATAGACAATACAATTGTTTCATACATATGTTTAGAAACAAGTGAATTCAAATGTAAACTGTCAGGTTAAGTTCCTTTTAATAATTTTTTTGGATGTTTTGTCATCAGCTATATGAGAATCTAGTTTCCTACAATGCTGCATCCTCAATTTGAAGTCATTGAACAGAACCAGGATTTCAGATGTATGTCTCTTCTTTGTTTTTATATATGAAACCCATCATACTCAAATCATTCCACTTCCTCTCTTCTGAAGGTTTTCTTAATCTTGTACTCAGTGGAGAATTAATATCATCTTCTACCCGTCTCTCTTCCTACCTGAGAAATTACAAGGTTGCTAAGATTTGACCAGACTTAGAATCCCAAGTTCAGATTATAACAAACCAACTACTAAGTGTGATTATTTTTAATTGCTTTTTTTTAATTGGGATGTGTACTGAGAAGAGTTAACCATCAAAACATCAGTGTTAACTCCAGCAACCTAAATTGCAAGGAAGTGTTTCTGTGTGGTGCAGTGGTAATTGCTTTAGAGCATGTATAAATGTAATCTTCTTATGGGTAGGATGAATTTTATTAATCTGTATTTTGAAATGGGTTTCTGGATGGAAAAAAGAATTGGTTCAGTTTAACTGGATGTGGAATATATCTATATATAGTGATTCAATCCACTGAGCTCATTTAAAACCAGAACTTACTCAGATTCATAACACTTCCAAAATATTGTGGGTAGGATGGGTTTCTCTACTGCCTGGATTTCTAATACTTGGTCAGTCTCCTGATGACAGTTGCTGTGTTTAATTGGCTTTTTGCCACTGAGTTCTTTGAATTCTTCTAATCTCTCACGTATGACTTACTCTAAAGCTAGATCTGTTAAAAAAAATCATTGTAGGTCATGGATGCTTTTTGTTTTAAAGCATGTAATAAAGGTAAATCTCTTGTAATAAAGCAAGTCTTGAAAATCCATGTACTGAACATCTTTATATGACATTTCCCTTCAGGCAGTTTTAACATGTATGTGTGTATGTGTGTGCAGTGAGCATCTTGAGATGTTTTTTCTGCTTCATAAATTTTTTCTTCTAATTTTTGGATTAGTTTTAGGACTGTTTTCTTGGATACAATAGAGTATTATCACTATACGTATATATCACTATATATACACACACTACTTTACCTGTACACTATATGTTCTGTGTGAGTGTGTATACAGCAAGTATACACACATGCTTGCTGTGGCTGCATGCTGAGCATGTGACAGGTATGTTGTGTGACAAGGGGGACTACAGCATGTGTGGTTCTTGGCTTTGTCTTGCCCATGTGGCCTACCCCATTAAAAGGACTGAGCACCACTTGTCAAATCTATGCACAGGAAATCTTTATGCCCACAGTGTTTTTTGTTCCTTGTTCAGTGCGGTTTTTCAGGTGTAGAGTAGCTGATTTGGTGGCTCACTTTCCAAGCAGAATGCAGAGGTGTTTTATTAAAGTGATAATTATGTAAAGGTAGAGTAACCCAAGACAAGGCTGCACACATTCAGGTTTGCTATTGTACGTTCATTTTGATGACCTCTTCACCTGAAAACAAAAGTGTAGGAAAATAGTGTACATTAATAAGTTTATTATTTTGCAATGACTGATAAGAATAGCTGAGTCATTTTATTAATAACTGAAAAAACTACCTGTACTGGATAAAAGGCATATACATTCAAACATATGGTTGAGAATCTAATGCCAGAGTTACTAGGAGCAAAGTAATTATTACATGATCTGGAAGAGCATTTTTAAAGTAGCTGTTTACGGTAATACACACAATAGTCATAAATAGAGGAAAGTGGAATAATTGCCTTCATTAGTGAGATAATAATTCAGTAAACAAACCAGTAAAATGCATTAAACACTACAAGAGATGTCCTAAGCACTTACACATATGTTCTGTAATTAGTTTGCAGTAGAAAATACTGGTAGGAAATACTAAGTACTTGGGATGCATAAAAATGCTCCTGTGAGTGTATAATTGGATTTTTTCCTCTTATGAGAATAAATACATTAAGATACTGATATAAAAGGTAGCTGATAGATGCAGAGTCCCTTCATCTTGGTAGGATGTACACCTATCTACTAGTAAGAGTTTGATTCACTTCACATATCTACTGCAGATAAGAGAAACTGTCCATACAAATGTTATTGATCTGAAAATTTTGGAGACATACATAACATACCTCACAGACTTTGATACAAAACACAATCATTGAGAACTGTTGAGCAGAAAAAGAAGGGAAAATGATATATAACTGTAGATTCTTATTTTAAAAATTTTTTAGGTATTTCTGAATTTTAAGGTGCAGTCTGTTGAATGGAATTAAAGTGAAGCCGTAAGACTAGTCTTTAGAAAACTTTAGTCATACTGGAACATCAGAAGTATCAACCCAAAGGGTTTATCAGAAGCTATGCTTCTGATGTTCCTTGGTTTCTTCAGTACAGGGTTCCTTTCTGTAGTAAGTCTTTGCTTTCTCCTTTCCCTCCTCCCCTTTTTTTTTTTAAGTGTACTGCTCACCTCTGTGTTGTGCATTTACTATTTGTTAATTAGAGTAAATACTCAAGATCATCACGTTTGAATCCTCCTTTACTCCACACTCATATTTAGTGTACTAAATACTTACTGTAGAACGGTAAGGTCAAATAAATCTGTTTTGCACTTCAGCAATAGTCCTAATATGTTCTAATATTATTCATCATAGTTGTGGTCAGTTGGGATGAAAGTGGTTGCCCACATATGAGTCTTACCCTTGTGGTTGACATTCTCATCATACTGCAGGAATGCAGTTGTCATTTGTTTCTTACACTGGTATCTATCACCGTAGCATGTGGGTGTCTGAAATCATGATCTCAGAGTGATGCAGGTCTTCAGGTGATGTGCCAATCTCGTGGTGGTACTGGAAACATAAGGCAAGCTTTAAGCCACATTATGTACTGCTAACTGTGATTTATAGGCTTAGTTATGGAGATTCAATGCAAGAAGAATAATCCTGTGGTAGCTGCTGAGTAACAGAGATTTTCACATTCAGAAACCACTTTTTTCCTTACTTAATATAGATGACTTCATGTCTAAGTTAGGCTCTGCAGAATGCTTGTTCTCTAAATACAATTGTCATTGTTAAGGTCTGTTTCCATGCTGAGTTATAGGGATTGTTTCTATAATTATATCATGTGTACTGCAACTGTCTTTGGTAGATTCCAGTTCTCTATTAAAAAGGAAAAATACAATCCAAGAGTTTTTCAATGATACTTGCACGTTTATTGTGTTTAGTTCTCCATGTGTTTGTCCTCCTGAGTATTCTGTTACGCTTCTGTAGGCTGTAGGATTTGTTGACAAGGAGAGACACCTTCAGAAGCAATAAATCTACTTCTAATTGAGTTGCTTAAATTGTTTGGGTGAATCATCCTCTAGCAAGTCTGTTTCTCTCTGAGGGGATTGAAATGAGTCTGGGGGACTATCTGAGATCAGACAAAGAACTTTTAAACTAAGAAAAGCTATGTAAGATGAATCCAGTTCTAAGTTACTGAAACAGTGGTTGCTGCCTGGGTAATACCAGAAAACATGAATTTATTTTCAGTTTTGCTTATTTTTCTTTCTCTTCTCTTTCTATTTCTGTTACAGGTCCTGATGTCTTTACATGAAATGTTCCCAGCAGTGCATGCAGCAGAAATGGCTGTCCAGAGAAACCCACGTTCCTGGGATGCCTGGCAGACTCTGGGACGTGCCCAGCTTGGATTAGGAGAGATAGCACTGGTAGGATAACAAAATTAATTGTGTGTGAGAAGGAAAGTACAGAAACACCAAGGTTGCTGTATATCCTTATGGTGACTTGAACATAGATAAGGAAAAAGATGGTATTATTTATTATTATTTATTATTATTTATTATTATTTATTATTATTTATTATTATTTATCTGCAGTGTTCCCTCTGCTTTATTGTGTTTCACAAATGCTTCCTGTGTGGTTCTGTTGCTGGACTTGTGGAAGGCCTGTCTCACTCCAAGACTTTTGTGTCATATACTATATTTATGTGGTGGCTTTATGCAGTAGAACAATTATGTTGACATAACTGCACATACTGCATTCTGTGTCTAATACTGCTACAGTGCAGCCAACCATAGTTTAAAGATGAGGGTAATGTGAAGTCCCAGGCTCAGCTGATAATTCAGGCTCAGTTTTCATGCATGCCTGCTTATGAAATTCTAGTGTCTTGTTTTCCTTATGTTCTGCTCTCCTGCTTCACATGCAAATCACATTCCTGCTTTCCTGTGGCTCCCTAACCTCAAATGGTGGCTGAAGTTGCTTCTTCATTTAATAAGACAGCAAAAAGGCAGGGATGCTCTGCAGTAGCTGAAGTGCATCTTTTTTTTAGAATATAATAGTTTTCTGGTAGTTTTTGTGAAAACACAGCAGGTAAACTTTCAAGTCAGACACATTCACAGAGGTCCATTAGAAAAACAGTGCATCATTACCACTCAAATGAAAAAAGATACTGGTTGTGTTTTGAAGAGAAGTAGCTGTGTGCTGTTTTAATACAAATAATTTTGTTGGTAATTTATAGTGTTTTTGCAAACTTACAATGTTTGGTCTGAAAATTTTCAAGAATTAATAATACAAGTATTTTTTTGATGGAAGTTAACAATTCATGCAAAACTAATTTTTAATATTCAATAAGGAGCAGTATTTAAAACACCAAACAAATGAAAACAAATGCAAACCATGTGAATGACCTAGAGGCATAGAGTGGTTTGAGTTGGAGGAAAGCTAAAAGATCATCTAATTCCAACTCTGCTGTACAGGGACGCCTTCCACTACACCAGGTTGCTCAGAGCCCCATCCAACCTGGCCTTGAACACTCCCAGAGATGGGGTTATCCACAGTTTCTCTGGGCAGCCTGTTCCAGAGTCTCAGCACTTTGATAGTAAAAAATATCTTCCTAATACCTAACCTGAATTTCTCCTCTTTCAGTCTGTATCCTTTACTCCTTGTCCTACCGTTGCAGTTCCTGACAAAGGAACTTTCCCTTCCCTGTACCCCTCCTTCAGATACTGGCAGGTTGCTATGAGGTCTCCAAACAACCTTCTCTTCTCCAGGCTGAACAGCCCCGATTTTTCTGCCTGGCTTTACAGGGGAGGTGCTCCAGTCCTGTTAGACAAAACATAAGACAAAAGTTGTGTGTTGCAGATGTGCAGTGTGATCCCTTTGTTGGTGCAGTACCATAATATGAAATACCTTGTATAAATCCATGCATATCTGCATTTCAACACTGGTGACATTCCATGGCTTTTTGTGGTGTAGAAGGTAAGAGTAGATGGTCTGTTCTGTCTGGATCTTTTCCTTTTAAGTGTTTGAAGCTGTCACTATAAATTATGTCTGAGAATATTAAATGCACTAGTCTCAAGAAGATTAAAGATCTATGTCCTTCAAGGATCCTAAGTAACTTAAGCTGTTTATTCTGTAAAAAATTCCAGAGTTCCAGTAATGTCAGTTATATATAGTGATATACCCATACTAGTTACACCCACCAGGTCGATTCACCAGATCCTGTAAGCCTTGTCTACATAGACAAATCATGAAACACCAGTGGGAATGGATACCTTGACTGCTGGGGATCTAGTGTTCACATTATACGCATTTTGTTTTATTTCAGAGTGGTGCTTCAGGTGCCCTCTTAGAGTGCACTGTTGAGCTTAATTAGAAAGGGATCTAATTTATATATCTGAGACCATTCAGTGATGCAAAGCAAAGCATTTGAAGTGGGAACAGTCAGAGATTTGCATCAAAGCACTTCATCCATCTGAAACACCACTCTAGGTGTTCATGTAATTGTTAAATTGACCTTACTGTCGCTGAAGAGGGAGGGAGGAGGAGTTATCACCAGGTAGTTTGCCCTCTTAATGGTTTTGATTGTGTCTGAGTAGGGAGCCTGAGGTATGCAAGCTCCTGTTGGTGTCTCCAGTGCTTTGGTACTGCGTGTTCATTCTTCACTGCCTTTCTGTCCTTAGGTGGAATTGCTTTCTGATGCATATGTTCTCACATGCGGAGAACTTGGGGAGTTGTTCCGAAATGCACATAATGTTCACTATTTGTTTTCAAACCAAGCAGTTTTTAAGGAATCTTAAGCGGTTAAGACTGAAGGAATTTTAAAATATTAAATGAGTTCATAATTATTGAACTTGTGAAGTCTTCTTGACCAAGTGGTTTAAGTCCCAATTATCCTCTTTCCACTAATCCTTCATTGCCATGATTTTCTATTTTGTCCCTGTTATCATACTTTTTACAAGGAAAAGTTAATAAAGCATAACTATCAGGGCTTTTTAGTAAATTTTTTTGAGATTTGGGAATTACTAACTCTTCTCATAAACTGCTTCTTCTGTTTCTTTGTTTCATTTCTCCCCCACCAACATCTGTCTTCATTACCCACATCCTGCCAAATGGTCTATTGTGAATACTTTTATTACTTCAAAATGAATGATGCATTTTTTTCTTAGGAAAAAAACAATTTACTGTATTTTAATTTGAAGTTTCCCAGGCTCAAAATACTGCTTCCAAACAAATCTTACTATGAGCTGTGTAATAATAAAGATTTGCTTGGATTTAGTTTTTGTCAAACTTTTGACAGAAAGAATGAGGTAAATTAGTCCGTTTTTATTTAGCTTTTATACAAGTTGTTTGCCCTTTTTTTCTCTGAATTTACTAAATAGGGTAATTCCACGATAGTAGTTAAATGTGAGCACGGAGAACTTTATTTCTGTAAAGGCAGAAATTCCTTAAATTCTGGAAGTCAATGTGCAGAGCACACCTAGTAAACCTGCAATGTGAATGTAGAAATTGTAGAAATATACTCAGCCTTGCAGTAGTTCTCTGATTTCAGGATAAATATTGTTTTTACAAATTACATTTCCTGTATTGCTGATGACATCCTAACTAGTTAGCAATTTCACACTAATAGCTTCATTAGAACAGTTCCTCTCATGAGATGGAGTGAGCCCCATGCTTTGATTAACCAAGGGAAAAAAAAAGAAGAAAACCAAACAAAACCAATATTGAAAAGAAAAACCAAAACCAAACCCACAAAAAAATCAAGAACCGAATGAAAGCACTGAGTCCTCCACCGTGGCGAAGTTCCTCAGCCACGTGACATGTTCATGGGCAGCCAGCCCCAGGTGGCCCTGCTCGAGCTGGGGCTTGGCCCAGATGACCTCAGAAGGTCCTGGCCAACCTTAGCCATTCTGTGGTTCTGTGACTTTGGCTTCACCCCGTTCTGGGTCCTTGTCAAATCTGGAGTACTGAGAATCTCAAAGTTGAGGGGGCAGATGTGTAGATTTGCACCAGTTGTGCATGGGTTTTTCTTCATGTTTTGTGTTATAAACGGGCTAGTCACCTTTCTGGAAGGTTAACTAGTTTATTGATGACAAACAACAACTGAGAACTGGGGCCTGAAATAAGCCTGAGACCCCGAACGACAAAGCAGACAGTGTTGATGGCACCCACCACGCCAGGTGCTCCGTCGGCCTCACGCAGCGCCTCAGGAGGAACCTGACCCCACAGCGAGTGTCCTTTTGCCGCCCTAGAGGGGATCAGCAATGCACCAATCAGGAGGGCTCGTTTGTAGCGGTTGTGATTGGTTCGTTTCTGCAGCACATTCCTGACCAATCATTTGGCCAACTCACGGTGTGATTGGTCGTTGTCGTTGTCCAATCCTGTTCGCTTGAGGTGATTTAATCTGTGATGTAATCTTTCCTCCTCACCCTCTTTCTAGATGTTTCCCCTCCTTGCCTGTCCTTAGTACAGCCCTTTCTCGTGTTTACACCGAAACATTACACTCGTACAGTGGCGCAGCTTAACTTAATTAACATTGTTGAACAATTAACAAATTATGTTAGACTCAGCCCCAGTGTAACTCAAGTAACATCTTAAACACTTATATCATTTTGAAGGATGTGGTTCCTGCTAAGTAGTTAGTGCTTTAGCAGTCTTTAGGTGTGACACGACGTTTTGTCAGGGGAATCACGCCTTGACAATGTGAATCCTCAGATCAGCCCTTTCCTTTTATCTCTCCTGAAAGAAATAGTTTTAGGTCTTCCAGATAATGATGGGAGTTTTGTACTCCAAAGAAAGAAATGTCTGTGTTTTATTGGAATGAAGCTAATTAACATAAATAGTTCTGAATTTGAGGTAACATTTCAACATGTTAATTATGTTAGCATTTACAAATGCGGAGTATTTTGGTAATAAAAAGGAAATTGGTGGTTGACCTTCCACTGAAAAGTCAAAGTATTTAGGAAATGCCAAGTTAAGAGAGAAAGTACCATGCTTTGTCAGTTTAAGTGGGGTTCTGTTAAATTCTTTTCAACAGCTTTAAACAGTCCTAGTGAGTCAGTGAGTTAATAGCCAGTGATATTAGCTCCCCCAGGAAGGTCTTGTGTTAGTCCTGACCTCTCCATCTACTTGTTGGAAATCATATATAGATTTTGTGATAGTGATTGTTAACGCACAAAAATATTTTATACTCAGAGGTGATTTTTATTTTCCATTAAGAAAGCAGAAGGGCAAGCAATTCTCCAAAAGTTTAAATGCCCTTTTCAGCTACGTTTCTGCTAGGGGTGCTCAGTTCTTGCAAGTGATTGTGGCTGATTTAGCTGGCATGTCCTGTTAGTTACCTTTGTCAGATGCTCAGGACTTTTGAGGAGTGCATTTCTCAACATCTAGACCATGTAATTGAAAGTGTTAGCTAAAACAGATGAACAGGGTAAGACAAACAGGGATGTTGAAGAAAGTTTATTTGACAATTGTTTTAAAATTCCTATAATAATTTTGGCAGTATGATTTGGTAGTACAGGAGTAAATGTTTTCTTGGATTTTCCTGATTTGCAAGGTAAAAATACTCATATCCCTTTAGCTTTATTTTCATAGGCTAACTGTGTCAGTTTTTAGGACAGGATTGATTTTTGTGGTTGTTTTTTTGGTTATCCTGGATTACATCCTTGCATCTGGTAGAGCACAGTGTAGGAGTCTCTGTGGTAAAGGCAGCTTGAAGCAGTGACTTGAGCAGAACATGCTGCAGCCTTGCAGGGATGATGTGCACTGAGGTGTAAGGGCAGAAAGGCAGTAAATGGGAGGTAAAAGGGCTGTGAAGAAATGTGTTGGTGCAAAATGTGTTGGTGCAAAATCTGTGAAATCTGTCACCGAAACAAAAGAATGTACAAGAGGAGGATAAGGAGGATACAAACTTCTTCAAAAAGAGAAGAAGGGCCAGATGGGAACAAAGACTTTTATGCATTTGTAACTTAACTGGATCCCAGTAAGCATAAGGCAAAAATATGTGTCTTTCACATCTGGAAATTTACTATATTTCAAGTATTTCCTCCAAAATTTCTCCAGAACCTTTGAATAAAATGGTTTTGTAAATGTAAGAAGTGTAAAATATTATGTGTTCACCTCATTTTGTAAGACACCAGAATTACTTTTGATGAAATTTCCAGAGAAAATATTTTATTGAAAAGAAGAAATAGTCTGAACAGAAAATTAGACAGAAAAGTTCAGGATGACAGTTTAAGGAAAAAACAAAACAAATTTGGCATTCAGATTATACCATAGAAACTATTAAACTAGTGTGAAAGTACGTGGAAGGTTTGGATTGTTTTCTTGTTTGAAGAAGAGAACTGTCATTAGGAGTCTTTAAATATACTAAAATACCTTTGTTCCCTGTTTTCTACATTACTATGATAAATGCTTCTGTAAAAATTAATTATGTTCATGGTGAGCAGTACAAAAATAAGACTTAAATTCCAGTAATGTATTGTCATAGAATCATAGAAAGCTTTTGTTTTGAAGGGACCTGTAAAAGTTCTCTAGTCCAACCTCCCTTGCAACCAGCCAGGTCATCTTCAACTAGACCAGGTTGCTCAGAGCCCTGTCCAAGCTGAATGTTTCCAGGGATGGGGCAACCTGTCTCACACTGTCTCAGTGTCCTCATAGGTACTGGGAGGGTGCTGTAAGGTGTCACTGAGTCCTTCTCTCTCCAGGCTGAACAGCCCCAATGCTCTCAGCCTGTCCTCACAGGAGTTGTGCTCCAGCCCTCTGATCATCTTTGTGGCCTCCTCTGGACTCACTCCAGCAGGTCCCTGTCCCTCCTGTGCTGGGACCCAGAGCTGGATGCAGTGCTCCAGGTGGGTCTCAGCAGAGCAGAGCAGAGGGGCAGAATCCCCTCCCTGCCCTGCTGCCCACAGGGCTCTGGATGCAGCCCAGGACACGTTTGGCTCTCTGGGCTGTGAGTGCCATGGCTGGGTCATGTCCAGCTTTTCACGCACCTGCAGCCCCAAGGACTATGCTGAGTGCTGTGAAAACACGCAAACAACAAAAAATTTCCATGTTAACGATCATTTAACACAGAAAAAGATTACTTCACTGATAGACATCCTTTGTAACAGGTTAGAAAGTGTCAGCCAAGTGTAGCATATATACCTTGGTAGCAGATACAACCTCTTAAAGTTCTCCTGTGGCTTTTTTAGGGGTTTGTGTATAGTGACAGTTACTAAGTCCATGTGTTACAGAAACTTGTAAAAAAAGTGTAGTCTGATTAGAATTACCCTTCACATTTGAAGACTGTTCTGACCAGCAGAGGAGGCTGCTCATGGGACAGATGAAAGATTGTTTGCTACAGAATACTGTTTAGTGAGACAAAGTGTGAAATACATTAAATACAGATTTTTCAAATACTGTTATTCCACAAGCAAAAATGTCTTGCAGTAGTCCCTAAAAAGCAAAATCAGATACATGACTGTACTGATTTAAAGTCCCGTAGTCCTTAGATGCAGGGTCTCTAGAATCACAGCTGTTCTTTAAAATGAGTCTAGAAATATCAATTTTATATAGTGTCAACGTATTTTCCTGTAATGTGACAGGCAATTGGAGAAGAAGATTTACATCTCCATTAGGGGAAGAATTAAAAGTAGCACTGTTATTTTCTTTTCTTCTGTTTCAATAGAAATTAGTGGCTTTGGGTGCTGTTCCAGTTGCAACATAAAATTTTAAATGGATGACAAGTGTGTATTTTTCAGTTTTACATTGCTGCTTTAAAATTAATCCCTCTGATCTTTTGCAGCTCTCAAAAAAAATTAAATATTTTGTTATTTCTCTATAAAAATGTCAGGCACAAAAACTCTTTTCTAATAGATATACTGAGATCTTTGCTGTATTGTATGAATCATCATAGCAGCTTTGACGCTTACCAAATGTTATTTATTGTGCATGAACATAACTATATAGGCAGGTTTTAATTAGAGGACCTCTTTCATGTAAGCTTAAAAGCAGATGGTGTTTGTTATATTTTGTTTTCAACAGAAATACAAAAAAGAGCATTGTTGTTTTTGTGTCCTTGTAAATTAAAAGCTAGTAAAGTTGAATAAAGTGACACTATTTTATAAGAACTAAACTTCAGTCCTCCTTCTGTTTAAAGTTTAGCATACTCCTACACTTCAGAGCTGGCTGTGGACCAGTAATCAAGCTTTTTTTTTTCCATCTGGAACTGAAAGGTTGCCTATTACAACAGCAGTAACCCCGATAGCATAATCAGCATTTCTTAAATCTGATTTTGTATCTCTTTCTCCTGAGTTCCCATCATGTGGAGCCCATATATTCATCTATGCCACCAGAAGGATGAACCGTCAGTTTCTGTCAGTGAAGACGAAAAGTTGTGATTTTACAAATTAATTGCCACACTTTAAGTATGTATAAATACTTAACAATAAGTAATAATATATTATATTATTATAATACAATATATAATCTGTGTCATTACCATATGTCTTTAAAGTTTTAATATGCAGGTTGCCAGAACTCTTCCCAAATATAATCCCAATCCATCATTATCACAGTTTTCCCATCTTATAGGAAGCCTTCTGTACATGTCATACAAGAGTTTGGTCACTAACCCATTTTCATAATTGACTGTACAGTCATGAATNGTTCAGCCTTGGCCACTGTTAATATAACTAAAAGGCAATACAGTTGTAATTCTTGGTGTAGCTTTTTTCTAGTAATGTAGCAACCTCTTCTTACTTTTAGATGGTCACACTTCTTTTGAATTTCACAACTTCTCTGTTGAGGATTTGCATTCGTGAGTGTTTTCCCAGCTGGACTGAAAGAAAGGAGAAGCATTACCAACTGCACTTATTTCTACTAGTATTATGTTCTTTATAAGATTATGGAAGTTCTTTCTTAGAGCAGCTCTCCAAGTTTGGAGTTTATTTGGCTCCTTTTGTGCATTTATTTATGTGTTTTTGTAACCACTTACCTGTTACAGAAACTGCTTATCATGTGGCTAGTATTAGTGTAGTATTAGGTGTGTATGTGCAATGTCTGCATTCTAATTTAAAGGCAGCAATACCAGTGATACTTGAAATTCCAGTCATCCCTTTTCTGTATTTCCTTAAACCATATCTGTCTGCTTTTGCCTTTATGTACATCTGATGAAGATGGAAAGTGGAATAGAAAACCATCCAAAAGTTTTTTTCTTTTACTTCTTAAATTTCAATACTGTTTTTCATATATGAACTTTTTATTTGTGCCCTTGTTGCCAGGTACTTAGTTTATTCATGCATTTTTGTCCTTTCAGACACAGTTGATTGGGTGTGAGGCTGCTGTTAAACTTAAGCTGAGGGAGGATTACCAATGAGGACAGGAATAAAACAACTTTTGGCGTTTTGCTTTGTATGTAATTTTTTTGTTGCTGTCAGTTTTTATGGAATAGGTCAGTTTTAATGTGTCTCATCTTTGTTTCTTCCCTTTTCTGCTTATAGGCAATCCGAAGCTTCCAGGTATCCTTACACATCTTTCCAATGAACCCTGAAGTATGGAAAGAAGACCTTTCCTGGGCAAGAAAACTACAGGAGCAGCAGAAGGCAACAAAGACTGAGTCAGTGCAAGCACTGGCAAAAGGAAAAGAGCTTGCACAAGAGTCAATCCCAGACTATGACTTTGAAAGTGATGAAATTGTGGCAGTCTGTGCTGCCATTGCAGAGAAGGAGAAAGCTCTTTCAGCAGCTAAAACGATGGTGATTGTGTCTGCTTCAGGCACAGTAGAGACTGTTACTGAGCAGGACAATTGTCCTGCAGCTCCCGATGAAACCCTTTTCATCAGGGCCCGGTAGGGAAGCCTTGTGGTTTGTCTTTCCCATAGTTTTAAGAACTACTGTTATTTATTGTACTTTGCTTGCTTTTATCACGTGGTAGGATAGCCTACAAAAGTTAAAGAATTGAAGTTATTTTTCTTTTGTCAATTAAAAAAGCAATGACCTGATTTGTTGTTCCATCCATATTTTTTTAAAAGAAAGCCAAGAGTTGATTCTGAAAATTCTGAATTCTGAATTCTTCAAATGTAATGTTGAAATGCTTAACTGCGTTCTAACAGCTGCTTTCATCTTTGTGTATTTCATAATTTTACAAGTTAATGTGTACATTTTCCAAGTAATTAGGAAAGTTTAATTTAAACTATAAAAGTGCTGTGGTTTGTCCCCAGCAACTCAGCCCCACACAGCTGACTCCCTCCTGGTGGAACTGGGGAGAGAATTGGAAGAGTAAAAGTGAGAGAACTTGTGGGCTCAGACAGAGACAGCCTAATAGGGAAAGCAAAAGCTGCACGTATGAGCAAAACAAGGGATTCACCCAGCTCCCATGGGCAGGCAGGCGTTCAGGGCTACATCATGTGTGGCTTGGGAAGACACTCTGAATGTCCTCCCTTCCCCTAACTCCTTCTTTCCCCAGTTCTGTGTGTTGGGCATGATGGCTGGATGGGCATGTGGTTGGTTGGGGTCAGCTGTTCTGGCTTGTCTCCTCCCAACTTCTTGTGACCCCCTAACCTTCTCACTGGTGGGATGGGGAGCAGGAAAAGGTCTTGACCTTGTGCAAGCGCTGCTCAGCAATAATTGAAACAACTGTATGTTACCACCGCTGTTTCCAGCACAAAATAAAAACCTAGCCCCCTGCTTGCCACCCTGAAGAAAATTAACTCTATCCCAGCCAAAACTGGCACACAAAGAAAAAGGAACTTTTAAAAATTATTTCAATCACTATTAATTAAGATTGTTTTTCTTCCAGTAAAAGTGTGAACTGTTTTCTGTTATTGATAGTCTTTGCTTTCATTAAGATTACTTGTTCTGTGAGAAAGTTTCCTATGAAGCAGAGATGGATTATTATTGTGTGTGTGTGACAGATCTGATTTGTAGCCAAATCAAGTAGAAACCTTTATGTTGCTTTCATCGCTATTGGGTTAAACACTTTTTGATTAGATGAAAGGAAATGCTATACCAAACAAGGCCCTGAATGCTTAATTACAACTGAATGTTTCACCAGAAGAAAGAGCACTTAAGTTTGTGACTGAAACTGGCCTTTCCTTATCTTGTGTGCTGTGCTGCAGACATCACCAAAACTAGAATGGTGGGAGTA
This sequence comes from Vireo altiloquus, assembly GCA_013396875.1. NCBI lineage: Eukaryota > Metazoa > Chordata > Aves > Passeriformes > Vireonidae > Vireo > Vireo altiloquus. The sequence continues at coordinate 29,244 of VZRF01003203.1, forward strand.
GGAAATAGATATGGCTGAATTGTATTCAGGGCTTTTCTTTCCTAGTGAGGCTAATCTGATAAAGGGAGTCAGTTTGCTTTTCCTAGTTCTTGTGACCTGCCATTAATAGTATGTTCTTAGGGAACCAGTTTTCCAGGACAGCACTGCTGGAGTCTCCCTTTTTATCCTTTTTTGGATTTTGGATGCGGTGGTGGGTACTGAGGCATACCCTAGGAGATTTTTTTAATGTTCATTTTTCTTCAGGGGAAGGTGGCAATTGGTTTGTCACACAGGCAGTTCAGAGAAATTAAAACAGGCTGTTTCTTTGATGTGCTCTGTGCTGAGGCTGTTCTTGTTTCATTGTCTTGGAGACATGGTAGAGATGATCACATCCTAACTGTACTGGAAGAAATGGTCGGCTGAGGAATTCTTGAATAATTCAGTTTGAGAACATGTAATTTTTACTTGATTTTGATAACATTTTGTATGATAATAGAGAGTTTTGTAGACAAGTGAAACTGCTGAAATCAGTAATCTTTGCACTTTTCAAGTCTGATTTCTAATTTCAAAATAACTCATTTCAAAAGAAAATAATGTTGCTTGAGACGTTTAGTGTTTTTTGCAGTGGAAAGTGCATTGCAGAAAAACTATCTCAAATCATACTTTGATATCAGAATATTTAAGAGGATGCATACAGTTTTTTAAAAAATTAATGATCCCTTTTAAAGATTTAATTGCCTTGTTGTACTGAGTTTTCATTAAGTTTTGCAGGATTCTTCCTGAATGTTTTTTTGTATGTGTGAATTTTTAGATCTGTGCTTGCATGAGCACACATTCACACAAATCACACCTTTTACTATCTTCTGAATATTCAAAATAATTATAACTACAGTCACCTACATATATTAAGAAATGTAAAATATCATCATGCTACATTCTTATTTCTTCATTAAGCTCAGAAAGATTTTAAATCCTGGATAGGCACTTGATTAAGATATGGTTTGATAGTTTAAATTATTAGAGTTGAAAGATTTCTTAATCTTTTTTTCTCCTATCAATTTAATACAATCTAGTCAGCCATAGGAAGAGTTAGCATGAGAGGGGTTTGGAAAGATTTCTTCAAGTAAGATCTTCTCTGGCTGAAAAAGGAAATGTGTGAGATGCTCCTCATTTTGAAGGAGCTCAGCTGTACCCACCTCATCTTTTCTTTCTTTGTGCTTTGTGCATGCGTCAAGTGTTCTGTCTTTACTCATACAGGAAGGACTGCTGCCCTCCTCTCGGAGGCCCGTATTATCACAGAATCTCTTTCCACTGAAATGATTCACAAAGTTCCTATTGACTTCAGCACTGCAGGGCCAGGCTGCTGGAGGGGTGTACATCTGCACCATCAGGCTGTGCTGGACTCGAGGGGTGGTGGTTTCCATCCTGTGTACTAAACGTGTTTTCCTTCTGATTAGATTAGGTTGTGAATTCCAGGTATTGTCAGAACTGTGGTGTTTTGTAGAGCAGTTCTTGTGACACTGTTCTGAAACTGGGGAGAAGCTCAAATACTGATGATTTCAGCATTGTTTTTTGTACAGCATGCCATGTTTTGCATGTACAGAATTTTCTGGATTGGTTTGAATAAAATACTGACTTCTCTGCTGCTTAGTGATGCTTGTTTATTCTTTGGGTTATAACAAAAGGTATTATTTCCCATTCTGGAATGTTCCTCATTTAATAATTGGCTTTTGTCTCTGGCGAACACGTTGATGTGTTATAGTAAAAAAGAAAAGAAGATACCTCGGGGAAGAATATTTAATAAATGTTGATGCTCAGAGCTTTTAAACCTTCTAGGGATATTCTCATGAGATGGAGCAAAAGGAGATGTTATCCGAAATAGGTTATTAGTGAAATACACCCCCACTTTGACATTAGGAAATGATTTTTATTGTTCTTCATTATCATTAGGGGCAGTGACTGCAGTAAGCTTTCATGTGTTTGCCTTCCATATGAATCACATACTAAAATGCTTAAATGTTGCAATGCCATTCAAGAGGAAAGCTCAAGAACAACAGTGGGTCAGGTGGATTAATTTTGCTTGATTTAAAAGTCTACAGTTAAACATTTAAATATATTTTTTCCATTTGAGTCCCTTTATATCCAGTGGAAAGAAATACACAGCCTCACAGGGCCATTTATATGCCTTGTGTTAGATAGGTATCTTAGAATGAGTTGAATCAGCCTGCCAAGGTGCCTAATTATTTCCCCTGACTACAAAGGAAGCTCAAGGTGACTGACTGGCAATTAACCTCAAATGCTGAAACAGGGCATGTGACTTCCACTCTCATAGATGGAGATAAGTATCTTTGAAAAGAGTTAATGTACTGAGAGAGAAATAAATCCTTACTAACAATACTAGAGGGTAAAAAACAAATATGGATCAGGTAACACAACAGTGACTCTTATTTGATAACACCCTAAGATACTGGATTTTAAAAGTAGTCATGGAGAGGGATAAAAAACAAGTGGAGCAGTTTTCTTATCCTCAAAGCTGTATGAAGCCGAGAATCTGCTGGTTTTAGAGATCAAGATCAGAGAGGTAGCATTGGAAACTTGCCCGCACAAGGTAAATTCCCTCCCAATCCTAAAACTAAGGGAGAGGAGATAAAATACTAGTGTTGCGGTGCTATCTTAATTAATTTTGAGTGCACAGAGTAGCTATAAAACTGTAATGACTGTCGTTAGGACTGGGGGACAGGAAAGCAGAAGCATGTGGGCTTGGTCTGTTGGCAGGCTGCAGGAACCACGTGTTTATTGTAGTTCACTGTGGTGTTAACGTGGTGTTCTCAGATGTGCTGGAGTCCTTGGGCTGTGGTATCTCCAGAGGGGCTCCTTCAGGAGCAGGGGGAGCTGGTGGGCATGGATGACTGCTGAGTCCTGCCAGATGTGCTGCCTGGCTTTGAGGGCTGATTTCCTAAGAGCCACAAGTCTAGGAGCTGTAAGGGTTGTAAAGAATAAATTATCAGAGGGAAAGATTAGATGTGGGGATCAAGCTGCCTTTGGTTTCACAAAGCAGGAGATTCAGACTTCAGTGGGTTTCTAGGTCTGTAAAGCTGGCAGGTCTAGAACAGGCCTTGGAGTGAAAAGGCCTGGTGGTATTTGGTAGCTCTAATAGTAACCTGCCTTAAGTGGAATGGGTTTGCCGTTTTGTCTAGCAGCAGAAATAAAAAAAACTTCCTGACTTAGGATGCTGGCTTGGCCGCTTGAAGAAAGCAGCTTACACTGATCCTGTTAGTGCATTGGCACTGGGCCTGTAGTGCCAGTTCAGGGCAGGCAGCACAGGCGTTCCTGACAGCAGGAATGTGTGAGCCTGATTTAAAACAGCCAGGTCCTCTGACAATACATCCTACACCCCAAACCGTTCATAAGGCTAACTTAATGGATCAGAGATTCAAACTAATCTACAGATCTTCACAGAAACCACTGTCTGGCTCTCATCCTGTCTGTGGTGGGTGGATCCTCCAAGCCCTGCCACAGGACAGGGGCTTGAACTGAGTTAGGGCTGGGGCTTGGGATGTGGTTGTGGGGTTGGAGGTCTGGCAGTGTCTCTGGATGGAAAGGTGATCTGGGATGTGTGGGCAGGACAGACTGCTGGAAGTGAGGGATGGGGACTGCCAGTCACAGGACTGGCAGGGTGGATAGAGTTTGAGAGATGCAAGTTTGGTATGAGAAATTTTTGAATCACTACATTTTCTGTGAACACAAAGGACTGGGGAATGTGTGAAGCAGATGTGAAAGGCCTTTCTGAAGGGATATGGATCTCTGGAGGTTGGGAATGTAGGGGAGATATTAATGTGTGAGAAAGGAAGCCCTTTTGTATATATCAAAACTACTCATAATATCTAGCAAGAAAATAACCTTTTAACCTCCATGTGGCAAATTAGACTCTTCAAACTTGTAGCCTTATTTTAGGAGACTTGTAATGCTCAGGGAGGCCAAGGAATGCAGTTCAGTAATGTGTCTGTGGTCAGCATTGGAGGAAGGTGCTAGACCTGTGGGGCAGGTGAGGGATGTGATACTACTGTCACCCTAAAAAAAGGCACACTTGCCCTGTCCTTCAGCCCAACTGCTCCTGAACACTCATCTGTGTTTGCAAATAGACAGCAGAAGCACTCCCATTTTGCCTTTGTGCATTGCCATGGAGCTGTGGCAGGCAATTCCAGTATTGTTCAGACTTTGTGGGCTGTTTGGGAATCATGGAGTTCATTAGCGAGGGAGTTCATGTTGATGATGTGTGCTGTGAGTCCAGTCCACTACTGACACGTTGTGAATGCTGGGGGCAGGAAGAACACCTCAGGCTTATCATGTGTGTTTGCTAAGGGAAGCTACTTAAGATGGTCTATTCTTGCTTAAAGCTCTTTCAGACCACATGTATTTCTCATCAGCAATGATGAGAAAGAATAATAAAAGCATATTAAAGAAATAATTTTTAAAATAGTAAGCAATCATTTAAATACATACTGTGTGTAATTAATGCTGTCATTGCATACAGTACCAGTAATATTGGTGTGCTGCTCTGGGCTGGCTGCAAAGGTGTGGTCCCATATTGGCACATGTGGTGTTATCTGCCAGTGGCAGTCCCACCTTCCTGCTCTGCCAGGTGCTATTTCCTGTCTTGGGAAGTACAGTGAATCTGTTCTGTTTGTTGGTCACTGGTAAGCAACAGACCATAGTTAGGTGGTTTAACTGCAAGGAATTCAGACAGATCTTTATCTGTAGCTGCAGTGGGAGCTTGAGTAATACTGTTCTACAGTTTAACTGGGGAAAAGTGGCTGCTGCTGCTGCTGCAAATATTTGTGTAGAGGTTTAACTTCACTTTCTCTATGTATCAAGGCAAACAAGCTCAACTGCTCCCCTCTTAAAGGAGAATGTTCAAATAAAGAAATTTTGTGGCTCTGTGTCGGTGCTCCTGGGGACAGTTTTGAAGACAGCTGCTTCTTGCTGATGGTGATCATGCTGTGGTGTTTTGGAAACTTACAGGACAAAGTGTGTTTTGGCAGTAGCTGAGTGCAAAGCATTCCAAGATGTGAGGCTTGTTAAGGCGAGGAGTTGGCACTGAATGGCAGACTCACGTAGACATCTGAGATCAAGCAGAACATTTCCATTTAATTGTGATCCCCAAAATTACTTTGGTCAGTACAACTACTTAAACATATCAACATAAGGCTCAAGATTTTCATTACAATCTAGCATTCACATGAAAACACTTTAAGCAACATAACATGCTTAATATTTGACAAAACATCCCCCAAGTATCTGTACAGAATTATTTTGATACACCGTATTTCTGGAACGAGATCTAACCCTTACAACACAAAACACAAAACTCCTTTTTGTCAGTGGTTAACAGCTGGTTTTGGTGATGTGTTTGTCATTAAAACTCTAGCAACAAATGCTTTTCAAGGTGTTCAAGATGGAGATATAGTTCTATATAATCTATACTTTAAATGAAGATTCTGCTTCCATGGTTTCATACATTTATTTGATGGAGTATCAGATTACACAGTCATAAAATTCTATTTACTATTTAATGTAAAATGATAAATGTTATGAAAAAATACCTTTATTACATCAGTGATGCTTTAACTAAAGTGAACATTAAGACTATTAACCAGGAGTTGAAAGTTTTAGGCCCTGATATTGAAAGCACTTCTATATGTCCTTAACTTTACATGTAAGGAGTCTCCCTGGCAGCAGAGGGACCACTCTGATGGGCAATGAATGTTAAGTGTGTGCCTAAGGTGTGCAGACTGTGGGCCAAAGTACTCGGAGAGGCGCGCATGTGTTACACAGAAAAACATTCTCAGAACATAAATAAAATCTGATTTTTTAGTATTTACATATACTGAAAACTAATATTCTTAACTGAAAGGATGTGTTTTCTTTTTCTTTCTTAAAAAGGCATATATTCCCATTTCACTCAGAAAGTGCTTATATATTCTCAGCTCGAGAATTACCTCATCAGCTGTGAATCTAGCATGGACAACAAATCTAAGCCAAGAATGCCTTATCAGCAGGAAATACTGAAGGAAGAGAAGGCTGGCAACCATTTCTATATACCTTGTATTAATAACAAACCTTCTCATAGAGAAGAATACACTTTTAAATATTTTCAATCCTGATATATATATACAATGATAAAAATTCACATTTTCATGCTTTAGTGAGACACTTTAAAATCCTACTGCAGGCAGCTCTCAGGGTGGCTGTGTCCAGTTCCTAGCAGCTGCCTCAGATTCAGCGCTAGTACCAGAAGCTTAAACTCTTGATAGCTGAGCAGCCACAGGGAGGGAGCAAAAACATTTCTACCAGACTGGGAAAGGGAAAGAAAAAAAGAAAAAAGCAAGTGATGGGGTCTTTCTATTTCCAGAGGCGCAGTACCTCTCCTGTGTCCCACAACAAGACAAGGCAGTTCATGTTTCCAGTCCCATCAGACCTGCTTCGTACCATTTCTGACAGCAGGGCCCAAGTGCAATGTCTGTTCCACACAGTCCTCAGTAGTCTAAAGGAAATGTACCCATCACACAGCGAGAAAAAAATAGCCCTTTGAAGCACAGCTGAACCCCTCTTCCCACGAACAGGCAGAACACCTATCTATTGCACCAGTTTTTCCAATGTACCAGGAAGTATCCCCAGGGTTGACGCCTTTCATGGCTATCTATATGCACTTTTCTGACAAATTCAATGTCTCTGTGGGGAAGGTGACCTGGAGAGGGCCACTCTTGGACGCAGAGCGGGTCCGGCCACCAGAGCTGATCTCGTTCACCAGGCAGGCGCTCTCGGAGTCCTGTCCGTGGGAGGAGTCCGAGGTGTCGGAGCTCCGCAGTGTCCGTACGGAGGTGGTGTCGGACTGCGCGGGGCTGGCGCTGGGGCCCGGCAGCAGCACACGGCCCCCGGCGCTGCTCTCGCTCAGCTCCGGAGGGTACAGCAGCGTCTGGGACGTGCTACTGATCTCCCTCAGCTCGCGGGAGATGAAGGAGGGCGACTGACTGGACATGGCAGAGGAGGTCCTGCGCCCATCCGCGCAGTTGAAGTTGCCCCCCGAGTGCTGCCTCCGAGCCCCTCCGATGCGGCAGAAGAGGCATTTGATCTTCTCGATGGCTTTGCTGAGCACAGTCTTGCGCAGCAGGATGTAGATCCACGGGTCCAGGATGGGGTTCACCGAGGCAATGCGGATGGCTTGCAGGTCAGGGTTTTGCCTGACATCCCGCACTGATTCCGGCTGGTACAGCTGGTTCACGAAGACGCGGACCTACCCAGGGAGTGGGGGGAAAAGGAAGACACAATTACGTAATTGCACTTCGAAGCAGAGATCTACATTTGCAGATGTAAGCTACGAGAGAAGAGAAGTGAAGGCTGGCAAAGTTAGGCATCTCAGATTGGCAGCCATGAACTAGTTTTTGGAAACAGCAAAAAAAAAAAATCAGATGAAAATCGTAACACTTTTGCTACAACTCAAAAAGGACTGGCTTTTCTTCTCACTTTCACCTCATAATTAAGCCCTGAACCTCTAAATTGTGGCTAGTGTCTTTAAAAACTCTCAGGAACAAAGATGTAGACCTGTATTTTGCTTCCTTGGTATACCTCAAGTCTCATGCAACCTGCAAAGAGGTAACTGCCTGGGGAGACCTGATCAATTCCTCTAGCAAAGGTCTAATAATCACTTAGAAATGAACTGAAACACACACGATAATCCAAGTACATGAGACTCTGTAAGCAAGTCCAGAGTTGTCGATTCCCAAGTTTAGAAATGTATTTTCCTGGCACCTGTCCTTACTGGAACTGTTTATATAACCGCAAGTGTTTGCTTGCTGCAGCATGGTTTAGAAAAACAGAAGTGTAAAAAAAGAAAAGGAGGAAAAAATCCCAAAAGGACAGGTTGCCCAGCTAGGAGAATTTTAACAGGCCAAGATAATGACTTATGTCAGCACTGCACTAGAGTACTCTGTTCTCCTATGTGAGCCAGCATTTGGTTTTACTTACAAAAATACTAAAGAAGTGGTCAAGAGTTTACAATGTCGGAAGCTGATGTGTGACATGACTATTTAATTAGCGATTCTAGTTTATCATGCAGAAATTTTAAAACTGAAGGGCTTTGTCTTCTTCATAGAAATATACTCAGCTTATTTTTCTAGTTTCTTCTGCACTGGTCCCTCTCCTTGTTCAGAAGCCAGTTCTGTAGATGCTGCTGTGAGCAAGGCACAGTCCAATTCTTGGATATCATCTTTCCAGTGCCACAATGGCATCACAGGAGTTTGTTGTGTTGATTAGTCTCAAATATCTCTTCTCCATTTTAGCAAGACCTAAGCAGTGTCCAGTTAGAGAAAGGCTTAGGAAAGCCACTGAAAAGTGGAGCATGGAATATTCTGTTTTCTTCAGATTCCTTAAGGTAAGTCAAAATAGATCCCTTAATTAATAATATTTTTATCTAATATAGTAAAATAGTAAAAATCTAGTATCAAAATTAAGAAGTTTTTAGAATCTCATCCTTGGCTCCTGAAATGAATCAAAGCCTACCTAGCTATGAGGTTACAGCAAGCATTTAAATAAATGAGCCAAATTAGCACAGCCCTCATAAGTAATATTTTTAGAAGTCCTGCATGTGAAGCCTTCCAAGTGTGGTAAAAAATTTCACAATTCTTGAGAAATTTTCTTGCAGGAGGGCAATGTGGTGGCATTCAGAGATGGAATGTTCTCCAAAGCTATCAACGGTATGTTTAGAACAATGCAGAGTCCCTCTGTGGAAGCCCTGTGCCCGCAGTCTCTCTCAAATGGTCTGTCAAATTGATGATTGACTGTATTTTCTTTCTCAATACTTTCCTCTAGGTTTATGGAAAACCTAGTGAACTCAAGCTATGGGAAAATCTTGAATTTATAAAGCAATATAGTGATGCCAGTTTTATCCACAGTTACTTTCCTAATGATTTATAATACTGCAGATGTCCTTCTGACTACTAATTTCTTGGCCTTATTTATCTGTTAGGCCAAACATGCCATTCAGGTGCTTCAAAGAGTATTCCTATGCATGATGAACTTATTTTTATGGCTTTTAAAAAAAAATGTCCTTAAGAACATTTCCTTTATTTTTAATATTTTGCTTTACTTTTAACTATTGCGGGCACAATTTTATTTATCACTGTTAATTTTATTTACAAATAATTTCACGATAATTTTATTTACAGTACCTTAATTTTACTATTTTATTTGTGATTTTGGCTGTCTGTTCTGTAAGCAACTTTCCCCTATTTATGCAGTGAGTAAGAGATTCTGTAAATAAGTGATTGATAAATAATGGTTGCTGCCGGGCAGGCCGCTAGATGGCAGGGCTGGCCCGTGGCGGGTGTGGATCTGCGTGTGTGTGTAAGGCGTGTGTATATCTACGTATAATGTGTATGTGTGTGTGTGTATAACGGGTATAGATGTGCCATATCTGCGTGTCTGTGAGTGATAGCTACGTGTGTATGTACAATGTGTGCATATGGATAACGTGCATGTGATAGTATAACATGTATAACCCAATGTACAGTGGGTATGTATACATATGTACAACGTGTATGTGTGTGTGTGCAATATGTATGTGCCTACACGTACAGTGCGTATGACAAATCCACCTGGAACACCAGGCGACCACGAGGCACACTTTGAAGACAGCTGAAGAAATACACACTTCGACTTGGGAGACCTGGCTTGCTTGGGTTTTTTTTGTTGTTTTTTTTTTTTTTTTTTTTTTAAACTCAGACTGTAGTTACACGTCAGTGGCTTAATTGTCGGATTGTTCTTCTGATAAGCAGCACGTGAAATTGAGGTGCCTATTCCACCTCTTTCTGCTACCTGGCAGACTTTATGGAAAGGTGAAAATGTCTCCAAGTGTTCACTCTCTGGCTGAAAGGACTCTTGCTGATGGTACAGCACAGCCTGTTTTATGCTATCTCTGCATGCTTTACTTCCTTTTGACAGCCATGCAGCATGTAGAAGTTAACGATTCACAGAGTGGACCTAGTCAGTGAAAACTCTGTACAAAACTGTTTCTACTTCCCAGAAGAGTCCCATAGAAAAGCTCCCCAGAATGTTATATGCATTCATTAATTCAGACCTATTGCTGGCTTACATTAATCGCAATCGGGTAAAAATTTATCCGTGTAGGAATCTAAGTTCTATCCTTCTTTACTTACTGGTGAAACAACATTTAGTAACGTATCACTTAAAATAACGGCAAGAGATGTACCCTGTTTCGGCTACAAATCCTTTCCTGCAGGAGGTACACGACAAAAGATACTGCCTGTCATCTTCTAAGCAAGTGCCAAGTAAGTGGAATCCACTGCTAAATTAGTTATCTAATCCAATACTTGGATTTGTGTAATTAAAGAAGGAAGCAATCTAGAACAATTCAGATCTCTAAAAAATAATTTGCATGTTAGCTTTCCAGCTGTAGAATCCAGACAACATATCCTAAAAGTACTTGCAGTTTATTTGCAATTAAGAAGTATACAGCTCTAAAGTACGTCAGGTTTATGCTCAAGACAGGATCAGAGTCCTTGTGCTGTTTGCGCTTTTCCTTTTTACTAACTACAGATGCAAGTCATGATTTCTAATCCTGTGAAGCATTATAAAGTGACTTTTATAGTTAAAAGTCACACTTGTAATTGTTTCCACAGCTTCCACCTGCCCTCAAAATCTCCCCACATGCTGATATGATAAATTTAAAAAACATACGGTAGTAAGCAGGAACAAGTTTTTCAGCTCCACAAGCCAATAACCTTTGCCCTTCAAGGTCTTACTGTCTGCTTGGTGACTACTCCACTGCCAAAAAGTCATGTCTGACACCTTGCAGTTGGCTGTGTACAGTCCCTGATATTAAAAAGATCAATAATAAAGCCAAGCCAAAAGAAAATCCAATTTTAGATCAATTAAACATCAAGTTAGAAACTCCTGATCATTTCATGCAATCAACAAGATGTATGCCCTGAAACATTAAATTTTATTTTTCATATCACCATAATTCAACAACAATGTTCAGTGGCCAAAATGAGAAAAAGATCACATACTTAAAAATTTCAAGAGTATCTGACAAGACTGCTGGAGTGAATTACAGACTTTGAGTAATGTGTGCCGATTTACTTTTGAAACAGCTTGATGTTTTTAGAAAGGTCGGATAAAAATTTCTACTCTTGTCTTGACAAAATCCCTCCTTATGTAACTTGTTCCCTACATTTTACACTATGCAGTTCTAATCTCTAAAAAACTCAAAATATTTTAAGAGATGACATAACCCGTGGGGAGTAGAGACAAGAGTCAGCACCTAAGTTATGTATTTTTCTTAGTTTTTAAACAATTGTCAGATTCATGTCTTTCACACTGTTTTCTGCACCTTCAAAACACATCAGGTGTATAAAAAATTTCCTTTCACAATTTTTTTAAAATTCATCTTTTCTTTCCTTGATATATTTGATCAGCCTTCAGTTCTGTCAAGTTCATTCTGCATTTTGCATAATCTCCCATAATTTTGTTACAGCACTTGTTACTTTAAAATTTTGATGATTTTATGAATAACCACTAAAACTCTGAACAACCCTACTTGTAAATCATGTGCTGAAGCATCTCATTATTAAAAACTGCTGTTATCTGTGAATCACTTTAATATTGGGCTGTTTAATATTTCAAGTCTTGACATTTTTTCTATCAAACCATAGTAAGAGGCTCCTGTTGAACAGACCCCATCTGCTATCTCATTATCTTGCAGAAGTGTTCTAAAATGTTAGAGGTTTATGTGTCTCTTTCAGAAGCTGCTTTTAAGTGATGGTTTATTGAGCTGAAATCATCAGTGGGAAGTCAGCTCATCAAATGAAAACTTCAATAACAAAGCACCCTCTGAGCCTGCTCGGTGTATCTGAATCATGCTGGCACCACCACCTCACCACTTTTATGGTTCTTGATGACTGCAAGGCTGACCTGTTCCAGGTGAGCCTCACACTCGGTGAGGATTCCCTAAAACTCCGCCGAGTCATGAAAATATAAGTCTATGTATTAGTAATCTACCTACTTCTGCTAATGGCTCTTTCGAGGCATTTATAGCACAAAGGTGTCACTTCTCCGAGTTTCCTCATTCTTAACCTCGGTGCATCCAGAGGGCTTAACACAGCAGCATTCATGGCAGTTCATCGTGGCACAAAGCAGCAAATGTGGCTGTGGCTGATTCCCGCAGAGGGAGGCAGAAGACTTCAAAAAGCTACTTAACAATGAAGAAATTTAGCCACACTGGACACTGTGATAATGTATATATATGTGGTTATTTGGGTTTGTTTTTTTAGAAAAAGGTTCCTTTTATTTTTGGTCATCCATCTCAATGAAATGAGAGTCTCTTACGTCATTTTAGATAGAGAAAATACATACTGCTTTAGCAGGTAAAAGCTAACTTGCGTGAACATTCCCAAGGTAACACTCTGCCTTTGTATGAAGTGAAATCAAGGTCTGGGACAGCTGTACAACTTTATCACCTGCACCTTCGCATACTTCTGTTATATGCAAGTTTTTCACTAGCTACTGTTTAAATAATAAACCGTTTGCCCCACCCAGGTTCATTAATTTTAACCCTCAACAATCCAGTTCCCTTTCTGGTAAACCCTCCCTCTTGGCTTCCCCTGCTCCTTTTTTTTTCTTTAATATCATGTAAAAGACTGCCTAGGTTCAAAGGGATATAAAGTATTTCATTTTGCATTTCACATTCAGACTTCTCAGCATTCCTCTAGCTGTTTTGCTACGAGATAAGGCTTGACTTGTTTTCTGAGACTGCTTAAGTCCATCACATTATGACACTGTATTTAATTCAGAGAACCTGTTCTCTGCATTTACCGGCACCTCTTTTGAAAAGGCAATATTGTTCTTTCGTGAAGTAGCTGTTTTGGTACTAGATTAATCAAATCAAGTACTGTCACTGGTCAGTACTTGCCCGGGTTTTGGCCACCTGGTGCATCCCGGTGCAGCAAGTCAGCTTATCCCTGCCGTTTCTGGAGCTGGACTGCAGGGCAGGCTGGCAGAGTTCTTCTGTCTAAGGCATTCTGTCCCGGGGACACCCTGTGTGCAGCTCAGACAGCACCTCTCGACCTCCTTCGGGTGTCAGGCAATGAACACACGGCACCACACGAAGTGACAACGCCGAAGGACAGGAGGTGGCCTCCGGCAAGGGCCGGGACCCTCGTGCTGCAGCACAGCCACACTTCACTAGCTCCTGTTCATGTCAGTAATGTGCAGCCCTGGCCCAACCCTCGTGATTACAGCTCCTCTGAGCAGGGGCACAGACTCGCTGACAGCTGAGCCCTGCTCACATGCACTTCTCTAAACTTCCTTACGGCGATACACACTTGCCTCTCCGGCTGACCAGATTCGACATACATTGCACTCCCTCTCTATGACAGAGGGATCACCCTACCGACAAGAAACCTCCCTAAAAAAGTCCTTCTAAAAACACCTTCTGTCTGACAGCCACTGCTTGAGTTCCTATGGTGTTTTGGAAGATGGCAAATAAGGCAAGCCAACTATTTGTTTAATGTCTCTGAGCCAGAGTAGGACAGGATTTTGACAAGCTTTATTATGGTGGTTGGCAAGCAAGAACTGAGCCTCTAGCTGGTGGATTTGGGGATTTTTGTCTTTCCTGAGGATAAGGTGGAGGAATAGAAAAAAGTGGATCCTGTGTTTTCAATTTAATGACACTAATTGTATCAGCCATTTCGGAAAATTAGCAAATGGTTATTTTGCTAATTAGATGTTGTTTGACATTTCGGCATGATCTCAAGGTTTATGTGGGCCAGATTCCTCCAACGCTCATTTCACTGGGCAACACACTGACAGGCGGTTCCACTGAGTTCACTCCTCCCACTGTGCGGGGAACTCCTGGAAGAATGCCTGTGTGGGTTCTACCCCGGAGATGGTGCATGAATACCTGAGGAGTGGAAGTTTAGCTTAGGTTTTGGTTGTGAAGAACTCTGTGTGTTGCTAGTGCCAAGTGAACACAACCCTGTCCTCCTTTTGCACTGAAGGGACTGTTGCACCCTTCAGCAACAGCATGCACATTTTTAAAACACACTAAACAGCCAGAAATGCAAGCCAGACCCAAACCTCACTTAGCACAAATTAATTTTGCAGGGGAACTTTAAAGTGCCTTTAGCTGTCAGTAGGACTTTGCTATGTGAATTCCACTTGAACAGTGAAACAGTTATTGAGAATTTTTTGATGCTCTATTTTAACCAAGAAAAGAAGTCCAGGACTCCGGATAAGCAGATTTCTTTTAGAGTAAGTGTAAATCTACTCAACTTTCTCTTACCATGCACGTGTGCTAACAGCCTTTGAATTATTTTAACAGTTTGTGACACCAACTCTAGGTGCCACAAATAAGCACCTAGTCCAACAGCAATTTGTTTTACAAATACCGACTAGGAGGAGAAAAGACTCTGCAGTAAGGGTGATGGGATAGAAGAAAGCTTGGATGATGTTACTCACCACCAGAGGAATGGAGCAGATGACCACGACTAGGGAAGTGGCAATGAGCAGAATAACCATCTGGATTTCTGCTCCAGCCATCCGACGGAAGCTCCGGCGTCTGCGAAAGTCAGATAAACGGCTGGAGGTGGTGTCTGTCCCCAAAGACGTGCGGCGCATGAACTGGCGGTGCATGCGAATGAGGGCCACGCACACCAGGATGTTGCAGATCACGGTCACCAGGATCAGGAAGGAGCTGAAGCCCGCGTACATGTAAGAATATGCTGCATGGGTGGACACGTTTGTTCGCCAGTCTATGAAACACCAAGTGTCAGGGTACTGCAAAGTAGATCTGCCGAGCCCCATGCTGGGGAGGGCGCAGAACAGCACATTGGAAGCGTAGATGGCAAAGAGCGTGAGCCCTGCCAGCTTCTTGTCTACGTAATGGTTGTAGAAATAGGCATGGTTGATGGCCAGGTACCTCTCTATAGACATGGCACAGATAATGCTGAGGCCAGAGAGCCCAAAGAAGAGGAGGATGAAGGAGCTGTACTCACAAAGTGCATCTCCTCCTGGCCATTGGTTTTGCAGGTAAGTGGCAATTGTGACCGGACTCACCAGGCAGGTCCCCAAGAGATCTGTGACTGCCAGTCCACAGACTAGTGTGTAGAAAGTGGTCTCCTTCTGCTCCTTCCTGGACTTGCAGAGCACCACGATGGCTATGAGGTTGCCCACCACGCCGAAGATGAACATGACAGTGGGGATGGTGGGGGGCTTCCCGCCTTCGGTCCCGCTGGCGGTCCCGTTGGCGGAGCCGTTCGTAGGTGACATGGTGGTGGGGTCGAATGACATGATACCCACGCTGCAGCTGGCGAGTTGAGAGACGGCAAGATCGGGTCCGAAAAGGAAAAGCCGAGTAAGCGAGGGGAGAGGATTGTATAGTGCGAAAGGAAAAACTCAAATGGGCGAGAAGTTATTGGAAAAAAAAAAAGAAAAAAAGAAAAAATTGGTATGCTTCGATTAAAGAAAGAAAGAAAAAAAAGTCCTAAAATGGGGCGGAACCGGGGTGCCGTCTGTCAGCCACCGACCGCAGCCGGGGGAGCCGGGGCTGCCTCTTCCTGCCGCAGCGCTCCGCGCCCAGCCCGGAG